>JAVJIX010000011.1:7407500-7760000 GCA_036785185.1 Paratrypauchen microcephalus | reverse complement strand
TTTCTCATGGCGGGTCACATTTTCCCAACATGTTAATATTACCTTATTCAACAAAATTAGCAACTTTTCACTTTGGAAAGTTTACTGAAGAGAAAAAAAACACCTAATTGTTACTGTCTTGTTAAAAAACATGGAGAAGATGTCCTTTAAATATGTGTCCTTAACAAACTAAACAGTAGTAGCATTAGTATCGGACAGTCACTGCAGTAAATCCGAGCTCATGTTTGCCCTGGTACTTCATACACATAATACACACATAATCACAATAAATACTCACTGAACTTGCGCAGACTCATGTTGCAGCTTCAGTGTGAGGTAATATAAGACCAGAAAAAATGTTTTGTCTGTAGCAAATAAAGCATGAGGTGCAGTAACACGCACTAGTTGGTACACTGAAGTTTGACAGAAGTGAGAGATGGAGAGGGGCTACAGCTGGGCCACACCACTTCCTGTCACTGACGAGATGAGAGTCGCTAACAGGAAATGAAAAGATGAGATGACAAGAGCTGTCAGAGTTCAACAAATTCTCACTATAGAGGAAGTCATTGTGCCATGTTTAGGTAACACAAACACCGAGAGGAGGGCAGGCTTAACGTGGGTGTGGTTCCCATCGGTGTTAATAGTTTTTTGGTGGAGGGACTGCCACATGTTTGTCTCCATGGAGATTTTATTGCTTTGACAGAAATGTTCCAGTCTGTCTTGTATTTCTTGCATTTTTACTGCACTCTCCACAGATTTGACTTGTTTCCATGGAGATAGACAAGTTGAGTGCTATACTGTGGAGCATTCCAGGAAAAACAACAAGACAAACAGAAAAGTTACAGTGTTCCTCTAAATGTTTGAAATTATTTGGGAGGTTACTTTTTCGCCCTGTGATTGTTTATTCCAATTATGCTATTGTAGTGTAGAAAATATAGTCAGCCACATTTTATAAGATGTCACTGATTCAAATTGCCTATTCAGTGTTTCAGAAGCCAGTTATTATTGAAAATTACTTCAAGTTTGTCTTTAATTATAGCAATAGTAATAAATCAGGAGATGACACTGTTTTGTGCACCATTTATTTCCAATTCAGTCTGCATGAGCAAGAGATTATTTTTAGCATCTATCTAATCTTAGTTACATATTCAGTTTCCCTTTCCCATCATACTATGCTTATTTCCATGTGTTATTGCAAGCTATTGACCCAAAATTATTTCTGTCCACTTTTTAATGGTATGTGAGCATGTGTGTGTTTCTGAATGATGTAACTTTGTGTTTAGAGTCAGATGTTTGTGAGAGGTGTTAACTGTTAACTGTTATCTATTATCTAACGGCTGTAACTGTCAGAGAGACACAGAATACTAATGTGCACAAATGTGTTTTGACAATACCCATTGTGATGGAAATTTATATTGTGGAAAGATTTCTCTCATTCTGTCTTTGTGTAAAAGAATGTAATTTCTACCTGAGACCAGACCAGTCATTAACATGTGTAAAGGCTCAACAGACACTGTCTCCACCCGCAGGAAGTACTTTGTTGTACTACCTGTCCTCAAATGGCTCAGATGCTCTAGAGGAGCTGCTCGGGGAGATGCCCGAGGGGATGCTCAGGGGGAAGATACTTGAGAGATGGAGAGAAGGGGTGACTGGAGAGAGAAGACTCAGAAGAGGCTGTTGGACTCTGGCCACGGCAGGCCTAGGCCCTGTCCATATCTGCTGTAACGAGAAGAATAAACCTTTGTATTCCAAAAACTCTTTGCAAATTGGTTAATTATTTATCATGAAGATATGCATCATTTTTCCACAACACCACCAATCATTTCCATATACTGTAGCTGAACTGCGTAAGTTACTCTCGTATCATTTACTGTTGAAGTCCATTTACCTCTTGGTTGGTGAACATGTTCATCTTCATATCATAACAGTGCTTAAAATAGAGCAGCTTTCTACACTAGATAGATGTTTTTCACAAGTTTTCACTTCCTACAGAGTTTTGGGTGTGCTTTTGCGAAGATGACTAGCTCCTTCCTGTTCACACACCACTTACACGACTTCTGAAACAAACACCCGCATAATTGTGCAGAAAAAGTCAAATATTTGAAAGTAGTAAAAAGAAATAACTTAGTTTAACTTAATCCTTTAAAATGCAAAGATGTTCAGATGCTACTTAAAATTAAAGGTGCACTGTGTAACTTCTCTACATGTCTCCATCAGCATATTATAGCTTTGGAATGTTCCACAATATGGCATTAAACCTTATCTTACTAATCTTTCTTATGGGTGTTTTAACAATATAGAAAAGAAAAATATAAAACATGCGGAGTCGCCTGAGACTTGGCCTGGAGGCACCACCTGCTTGTCTGCATAGATATAGTTTAATCCCAATCCCAGACTGTGACGCATTCTAGGAAAAGCAATAATGGCTGATACCAGAAAAGAGTAAGAGTGACTAAATCTTAACTAAAAAATGCATTTAGAACATTTAGAAGTAAAAATATAGAACTAAAGCTACCACTACGACTACTCTGCTACTCTACTAATACTCTAAATAATACAGTACTGAACTCTCAATAATACTGCACTAAACTACTTTTTGCAATGCATATGTTTACTGCTCCTGCTCTATATGAATGTATCATGTATGTCACTACCTCACTGTAAATGCTACTGTTACCTGTGCACAGGGGCGTTCTTTGACGGGGGCCACCTGGGCAATTGCCCCTAGCGGCATCGCGGGGGGGGCGCCGCGGTGGAGCGAAGCAAAAAAATTTTTTTTAAAAATAGCCGGTGCGGTGCGCGGGCGCGCGGAGGCGCTGAGCAAGGAATATTGTAATATTATTGCAATGTTGTGTCCCTCCCTGCCTGCATACACTTTTTCCCTCTTGTCCAATTGTCCTGGAGCTACTGTGGCGAGTAAATTTCTCCTGTGTGAGATCAATAAAGGCGTATCTTATCTTATCTTATCTTACCAGGGGGTGCTGGAGTGCACATTTGCTTTCTTAAATAGCTGTAGGCCTACATGGCTATAATGTGAAATAATTGCGCCTTTGGTCTTTTTTATGTTCAAAAACTTTTTTTGTAATTATTGTTTATATTTTTTATTGCAGTACTCATTAAAACTGTACATTTGTTTTTGAAAGTAGTTGTTGTGAATTGAGTTTGTATGGACAACGGTCTTGTTTGTTTTTGGGTGGTGGGGCGGATGTTAGGGTTTGGTCAGAGGGGGGGGGGGCAAGAGTGGCTTTCGCCCAGGGAGTAAATCACTCTAGGAACGCCACTGCCTCTGCAATAACGTGTGCAATAACCCACGTGCAATACTTATACTATACTATATTATGCGCAGTACGAAATCCGCGTGCAATATTTATTTATTTATTTAATTAGGACAATGCATATTAATCAACATATGAGCAGAAGCTGCACAGTAAATATGCCAGAATTAACTATAGAGCTAAATTGCATCTGTAGTCCTAAGGTAGGCACAGAACACATACATTTACAACCACACATATAAAAGACATAAAATATTTACAGTAAACATTAACACGGTTAGTAACAAGTCAAACATGAGTACAGGACTGGTTTGTTTTTAACCACTGTTTAGTGTCTTCTTGAAAGTTTGGTCATTTTCACAGTTTCTAATCTAAGATGGTAGTGAGTTCCATGACAGTGTGCCTCTGACAGTCTCCACCATTTGGCTGAACTTATTCCTGCGGCGCTGTATGACACAGTCTCCTCTGGTTATCGCTCTAGTATTGACCATATTGTTATTAGTTTTCTTCTGTATAAAAACATGTAATGGTGGAGGGGCAAGTCCATTTAAAACCTTAAAAATAAAACATACATCCAAGAACATCTGATAAGTCTAAAATATTATACTTACTAAGGATATTACAGTAGTGATACTTATATTATATTACGTGCAATACGAAATTCTTTTGAGCAGTATTACCAACTGTGAAATACTCTACTTACACCTTATTTAATCCTACCTGTACCTTTGTATTTAATTATATTGTATTGCATATTTTTATTATATTGTTTACTTTTTTCCCTTGTATTTTTATTGCATGCTATTAGTACTTCTCGGCTATCTTAGCGAGTCAACGGGTTCTTCTGATCCTAAGCATTTCATTGCCTTGTTGACCTTTTGTTGATCCTGTATATGACAAATAAACAATCTTGAATCTTGAATCTTGAAATCTGCAAAATGCCAGTACTATTACAACTTCAACTTGCATGCACAAATTAAATATTAACTAAATAAGTACCATAAAGCATTCTTCAGTGTTTGTATTTGATGGACTCAGCTTTAGTTCTACATAGTGATTCCCCACCCTTTTATCTCGTGCCCATTATTCCTTGTACATGGCTGCTCTTTTCAAGCCTGTTTTATCTACTGAATTGTTGATAAATTGCTCGAGCCCTTTCCCATTAAATAGTCATTACTAATATTGACATTCCACAGTCACTTTACAATTGTGGGCCTATTAGCAGCAGCATGCAGGCTCATTGGTTCTCACAATAGCAGATTACCACCACACCAATCAGTGGACCACTACTGTATTGACTAATTACAGGGTAATCAAAAATGTGAAAAAAATACATGCTTTCCTATCTGGATTCTGTGTTCCTCTGTGTTCCAGGTTTTCATCATGTTATTAGCTGCCATAGCCACTGGGATGCTGTGAGTGTTATTTCACCTTGATGAAAAACAAGCCTTTAATAATTCAGCGGCGTGCCAGTTTCACACAATGACAAATATTGGTGGCCTTGATCCGAGGCCATTGGCTGTGGGTGACGGAAATTTTCACACCGTACTAAATACTAGTAGAATGTACATGCTTTGACTGACATTGTGGATGAAACTTGATTACTTTGCATACTTTTGTGTATTTTGGATTAGGTTTAAGCTATCCAACTAAATTCTGTATGTATGAGTGTGGGGATGGCTTGTCTTTTTACTGTAATCTTTAGATTAGTCTGTATTTTTTCCCTACCCTCTAGCCCCAAAATTGATCAGCCTAATGATTAATGGGATGTTTTTTTTACCCTTCATGCTCATTGATCCAATATGACCAATTCACAGTACTCATGCACCCATGTAAGCCTGTGTATATGTCTTTGTAGAGTTGTAGAATGCTGTAGTAGAGCTCTCAAGAGCACAGTTGGAGCAAATGGTGTGTTTCATCTTTTGTAACTGCAGTGATGAATATTTATCTGCCTGTGTTAGGTTTGCTTTACTTGCCTTTGTTCAGGCTAGAGCACACCTGAGGTCCAAAAGAAACAGTTCTAAAATGTGAACTGTATTAAAAAACATTTTAAACATTTCACTTTCTTTTATAATGGAACATAATATAACATCCAGGTTGACATCAATGCTTATTACTGTATGTTATAGCATGACTTTTGTCCAAAAAGGAGTGCAAAGAAGAAAACTTCCCACCTCCATCTTCTAACAACATAAATAGCTTTCTTTTGCATTCTTCAGAGATTTTACATCACACCATACGGGCTATTTATTCGTGAGGACAATGAGTAATTGGTTGAATTGCTTGGTAACCTAACGATCATCACTGCAATAATAAAAAGGATACCAACAATGGAGCTTCAACCGAAAGATCAAATGTTGAACCGATTTACATAAATATATTATGCCACCTTTGTTCCATGAATTATATAACTTTGATCCAAAGCAAATGAGTTATTATTTTTATTTTATTATTATTATTATTATTTCCTTTTAATATTTTTTTTTACCAATTGAGCTACTGGGGGCGGCAGTAGCTCAGTTGTGGTAGAACGTTTTGTCCACTGATCCAAAGGTTGGAGGTTCAAATCCCGCTCTTGACATAAGAAACATCATTGGCTGAGCAGTCAGATCCACTGACCCACAGGTTGGTGGTACGATTCCAGCTTCCATAGATGAATGCTGCCGTTGTGTCCTTGGGCAAGACACTTAACCCACTTTGCCCCCAGTGTCTGCGTACACTGGTGTGTGTGTGAACGGTTCCTTGTTGTAAAGCTCTTTGGGTGTCTTGAAAGTGAAAAAGCGCTATTTACCATTTAACCAAAACAGAGCATCTTGTATTAAAGACTGAACACAGTGACCAGCTAGTGTCATACAACATAATTCATTTTAGGCAAAAGAGTTTACCTTTTTAATTTAATTTTATTTATTTGGGTCAAATAAGCAACATTCTTACATACATTCTTAACAATAAACAGGAATAACAACAACAAACAACAAAAAACATTTGCCCAAAAAGGAGTGGGAAGAAGAAAACTTATTTAATCCCACTCCCTCTTTAGCATAATTTAGCATTTTGCAATCTTCGAACATTTAACATTACACTTGAACTGTTTACAAAAGGATACCAACAATGGTAATAGACACCAGATACAAGTAATTTAATGAATAGAACATACCAGCAAAGGTCAGGAAACAACAAACATAAACCAGCACTACAGAAGACAATTTGTTCTAATATTCAGACCCACTCTCTATATACTGTGACCAGACCGTGTGTTTATATAACAACTTGAATTTATGGATATTTTGGCATTTCTTGAGACGTGTATCCAGACTGTTCCAGAGTTTTACACCACATGTAGACACACAGAAACATTTTATGGGTAGTTCAAACATTTGGCAATTTGAAATTTCCATCCTCTCTTAAATTATGAGTTCTCTCTCTTATTTTGAATAAGATTTGTAGATTACTTGTTAGTAACCTTTGATATGGCAATATAACCACTTTCTGCCAAATGTATGTGATGTACGTACATCCCTATAGAACAAAAGAGCTCAAACTCTGTATCCAAGGAGAAAGTTGGAAAGTTTAATTGGCCTCATTCTTCACGTGTTTCTCCTCTACAGACAGGATCATGTGTAGGACGGGGCACTGCTACCGTAACATTTACCTCCTATATGTTCCCTCCCTGATGCTTTCGCCTGCTTTATTTATAGCTACTATTTTTGTGCCCTTATAGTGGTCCCTCTGTCCTTTAAGCAACCTACATCTTTTTTTCTGTTTTCATTTCTTGTGATGTGTCAAATAAGGCTGAGAACACAAACAGCGGTGATTGTAAATTGTGGTGCGAGCTGAGAGAAAGGTCACTGTGACTGAGATCAGATTGTCTTGTCACCTAGCCCTGTCATTTTGTAGTGATCTGTCATCTGTCATAACAAGTGGGAGGTAAAATGCTGATTTATTAAAGCCGTGTTCGTTGTCAGGGTGATTGTAAAGGTGAGGGTTTTTTTTATGTTCTTGTAAATGTGAAAACTACAATTAAACCCATTACATACAACTGTTTTAGACAGTACTCTTCTAAAACGGTCATCCCTTCTTCCATCCCTTGTGGCATTTTATCAATCAGGCATGAAAATTCCTCACCTTTTGGCCAGTGCAAAGAGCCAATCATAGGCCGAACTGCGCTCCAGCTTCCAATCATGTTGCAGCATAATTACGCACCGATCGCGCTCCCGCCAATCATGATTAGCGCTGTTGTGTTTGTGCCTGTTCGCCGATCAACTGTGAGCGAGCCGCGTGATATTTACGCTGCATTTCCAAGAGAAGAAGAATCCTTAACTTGCTACGTTAATGCTACATAAGAAGAAGCTCTCATCTTGGGACACGGGATAAATTCGGAATATGTCCTTTTCTCCGGAGCTCCGGATTATTAAAGACAACACGGCAAACTGTTAGAATGGAGCTGACCACGTTCTTATGGGTGAGTCATATTATCAGATTATTTCTGCATCTATTTCGGCACTAAACCAGGACTAAACCAAGACTAAACCAGGTCTAAACCAGGACAAAACCAGGACTAAACCAGGACTAAGCCAAGACTAAACCAGGACTAAACCGTGTCTAAACCAGGATTAAACCGGGACTAAACCAGGACTAAACCAAGACTAAACCAGGTCTAAACTAGGACTAAACCAGGACTAAACCAGGTCTAAACCAGGACTAAGCCAAGACTAAACCAGATCTAAACCGGGACTAAACCAGGACTAAACCGGAACTAAACCTGGTCTAAACCAAGACTAAGCCAGGACTAAAACAGGTCTAAACCAGGTCTAAACCAGGACTAAGCCGGGACTAAACCGGGACTAAACCGGGACTAAACCGGGACTAAACCAAGACTAAACCAGGACTAAGGTGTGTGTGCACGTGTGTGATAACATATATCCTGTGTATTATTGAATTATTGAATTATTATATGGACTTTTTGTTATAAAAGTATTTCCATTTTAACAAAGTACCTTCTAATTCTGCCCTGCCCTGGAACAACACACCACAGTGATGTCAGTGATGGGGGAGGGCTTAGCTTAATGTCATGCAAATTAGTTCCTTTCTGCCCCCCCTTCCCGGAAAATATGTCATAAAAATGAAAATTTTCACCATCCCTCCTGGTTTCATTTTACAACTCGACTACTGGTTTTAGACTATGTAAATAATAGTGGCCTTGTAGGGAGGGACACAAGAGCTGTTACTATACTCAGTGTTTTTCGAGCAAAAGAAGAAACCGAAATAGTAAGAAGTAAAAAGTTAAAGTTAAAGGATTTGGCTGTAAAGACATTTAAAAAAAAATGACTTTGCCGTCTCTCTGTACCCATGCCAATCTCTCCCCTTTTCAAGCCAAGTCAACTGTCTTTTTTTCAGGCTCTAGCTATTAATGTGTTCCTATACTGTACTCTTCAGCTCTTCACTATAACAAATACAAATTTTGGGCCTTCTATATCCTCCTGAAACCCGGCCATTTGCGTCCTTTATAGTGGACATTGAGTTAATCAGTCTAACTTTTAAGTGTTTTGAGATAGACTGGCTGCACTATGATTAAAAAATAAATACATACATAAATAAGAAAATAGAAAGGAGTCTAAAAACTTTTTGAGGCGACTGTAGAAGCTTGTCAGAGATGTTGGCCATAAAAAAACATGTTTTTGTCAGGTTCTTAACTTCACATTGATTTAACACAATTACAATTAACAAAATGTAAACGCAAAGGAGTTAATTTATCTCCAAATAGAAAAAAAATAAATAAAGAAATAAATACACTTTTTTTTCTTTGGGTCCCAGGAGAATAATGCAACTGGAAAATAAACATATCCGTTACTAAACAATACAAAAGCATCCTCTTCCACTTAACCCTAGAGCACTATCGCCGGGTGATTTTCACCTGAGCAAAACTATTTACTGTACATGATTTTCAATATGTTGCATTTTTCTGAGTCTTATGGGTCCCTGGGGAGCTTCACCATTGTTTTTGACATCTTTGAAGGTGTAGGTGTTTCCCTACCCCAAAGCCCACTTTTTCCGGCGATAGTGAAAGAGGAATGTAAGAATGCAATGAATTTAATGCAGGAGGATGTAAAAAATAGGTAAGTAAGAGTGGTCCTGGAATGTGTATCTATCCTTATTTAGTGCAGTGGTTATGAATAAATATCACAAAGTGGTGATTTCAAAGGGAATTCTTATGGTGAAAACAATATTTTAGTCAACTGGTCATTTTTACCCACTGAAAAAATACTATTTCTTGTTCCTCTCTCCTGCAACTGTTCATGTGTCAAGGAGTCTGTGCTTCACCAGGGAAGTCTCACATGTCCCAGGAATGGGTGAACCAAAGACCAAGTTTCCAGTATCATTTTTTGTTCTGAAATTCCTAATTTTTCAGTAATTTTGGAGCATGTTTTCTTCCTGTGTTTTTTTTTTTTCATTTTGTTACACATACCACAGTTGAAAATAAAAGAAAATCACTCTATTTTATCACGTGTTGTCATATTTTGATTTATTTTTGACGATAAGTACTTTTTGTTGGGTATATTATATTGGGTAAAAATTACCTGGCAAAAGTGCTGGTGATACTTTTTATAGAGAGTGTTCTGGGGTTAATGTGATGTACAGTAGAGGGCGCCATAGACTCATCATGTACAACTCATCTGACAGTCTGTATTTATAAAACAAGTTTATTAAAGGATCAGAGAAGCCATTCATTCATTAATTGGAGTCTAATTACCAGAGCAGGGACTTATGTATGGGTCATTAGCCCAAACACGTATGCGCCGTCTACTCTCTGAGGAGCTGCTGGCCTCATCTGTCTGTGTGTGGTGCGCTGCATCTATATCATGTACTCCCCAAAGCTATGGAGTGCTCAGGTAGAACTCAAAAGTGATAAAGTCATTGTGATAAAAAACAAACAAACAAACAAACAAACAGCTCTTTCATGAGAGCAATAAAAAGACAAATGTTTTGAAGTTTAACACATACACCAGAAGGCTTTGATTTAAACATTGTGTTATCAATAACTTATGTTGAAGTATATCTTTTTAGATGTACACGAACGTGGATCGCAGTTCACATTAAATCAAAGAACTTTACCAGCAAGATTATACTCTAAAAATCACAGGTAAATTATTTAACAAATGATTAACTTGGCTTCTCGCAGTAACAAATGTAAATGTGTGACAGAAAATATGATTAGAATGATAATGTTGTTTTGTAAATAAAACTTGAGCTACATTAATGTAGTTAGAATTAGTGAATTCAAAAGTTCAAGACTCCATACACAGCTTCCAGGTGCTAGTAAAAGCAGGAACATTCAATGATTCCAAAGAAGAAAGTTTACCGCACACTTGTTGTTTTTATTCTTTTTTAGGATAGAGCACGTTTCGCCTCTACAGCGTCATCAGGTTTGCTCGAGAGTGGTGCCAGGTGCAACTAAATACCATCCGTTCATTTTTTTTGTATTTTTTGTATGCAATGCATTTAAACAGTGGAAAAACAGAGCTACAACATTATGTACACAACATTATGATAACGCATACACAACATACATACACAACATTATATACACACCACACAAAAAATATTATTATTATTTACAAAAAACAACTTAAATCCTGTGATTCATTCAGTCCCCCAGGTTCAACTGTTGACAGTTCATTAATCCAGTAGGCTTCCCTCCTTAAAAGTTGTTTGATTCTATTACCACCCCTAGGATTCGGTGGCACTTTTTCAATGCCAACAAACCTCAGGGAGGCAACAGAACCATGGCTCCTGTCTCTATCATGTCTAGCTATAGCATAATCAAAGCTGCCTTGTGTTCAGCAATTCTTAACTTAAAGTTCAGTTTTGTCTGGCCAACATACATAAGTCCACAAGTAGTTAGAATTAGTGATTGATGTAAATGATTTAACCTTCTCCACAATCCAAAACTTAATAGGTTCATACAGTATTGTTCATTTCTTATTCATTGGCCATACCTTGAGAATGGCCAATCTCGTCTGATCTCAGAAGCTAAGCAGTGTTGGGCCTGGTTAGTACTGGGATGGGAATACTGTCTTCACCCACCTTGTCTACTATAAATGTGGTTTGTGAGTGAGTCACGGGGGTTAAAGGGGCCAGTAGTACAGCAGTACGGCAGCCTTGTTTTGTTAGTCTGCCCTAGGGCTGCTGTGACTACAGTATGAGCCTACCACTACTAGGTATAGAATGAGTAATATGCATATTATTGTAAAGCGATTTTGAGAGTCTTGAAAAGTGTTTATAGATAGATATAGTTTATAGAATAGCTCTGCACAAAGCTATGAAATGTATTGACTTGTGCATCATTGACCTACAGCTCGGGAAAAAAATAAGAGACCACTGCATTTTTTTTCTGAAATCAGCATCTCTACATGTATTACAGCCATTCCATTCCAGCGTCTGTGGAATTCCAACACAAACACAAAGCTGAGCTACTTCAGTTCTTGCACCAGGAGTAGAATAAAGTCGCCCAAGAACAATGTGAAAAACTTGTGGAGAGCATGCCAAGACGCATGAAAGCTGTGATTAAAAATAAGGGTTACTGCACCAGATATTAACCTAGCCCTAACCCTCTTCTTAAAGGCAAAGTAACGTTATTTTACAATCTGAGCCTTCTTTCGGTAATAAAACAAGTAGTTTTACTCACCCATAGCATTTTTCTGTCAATTGGAGCAGTATCGCAGAACTTATGTTGAGCCGTTCTGTTCTACTAATGATCCCGTATCCGTTAACATGGTGCTGTATCATTTGCTCGGGGCATTACTTTGCGGTCTCCAAATAACACAAACTTTAGCACTTTTCAAATCATAGAAGCCCGATGTCTTAATGAAAAAATTCGTTTGAAGCAAAAGTGGCCTGTAATCCGAGATTTAGCCATAGTTTCGAGTAGATGAGGACGCCAGTGCGCATGCGCGGACTGCTCCGGGGACCCAAATAGGAAACGCAAAGCTGAAAACTATGGATAAACCTCGGATTACAGGCCACTTTTGCTTCAAACGAAATTTTTCATTAAGACATCGGGCTTCTATGATTTGAAAAGTGCTAAAGTTTGTGTTATTTGGAGACCGTAAAGTAATGCCCCGAAAACAAATGCTAACAAATGCTAACAGAAACACCACAACATAACTTTCTTCAAACAGCTCCAAATGACACGAACGTGATATGGGTGAGTCAAACGACTTGTTTTATTACCGAAAGAAGGCTCAGATTGTAAAATAACGTTACTTTTCCTTTAAGTGTAAACATTAGTATTATGTTGTTTTAAAATGAATTTGATCTGGTTTCTTTGCCTTGTTTGAAGTCTGAAAACATGTATCTTTTTTGTCCATTTTCTGCAAATAAATGCTCTAAACCAATGGTCTCAGGCACGCGGCCCGCGGGCCAACTGCGGCCCCCGGGACGATAATTTGCGGCCCTCGTCTTAATATGAAAGATTAATATAAGTGAGGCCCGCAAGATTAATATGAATTTCATTTCTTGTGTGCGACGCAGAATGAACCAATCACGATGTGGTATATGGCTCTGGAGGGCAGGACATCGGTCGTGCTTATTTTCTCTAAATGTGGGCGGGGCTAGGGTGAGGTCCCAGTGCTTAGAGCTTTTAGTGCTTGTGTGCTTGTGTGTGCTTGTGTGTTTGGGGTTGCGGCATGCAGACATCAGACAGGGACAGTGATTGATCCATTTCTTAGACACGAGGGAGGCAGACAGTGGTGCATTTGTGTGTCCCTTCTTCACAGAGTGCTCGCTCGCTCCTCTCTTCCTCCCTCGCGGGCGCACAGCTCCGGCGGGAGGGAGGGAGGGCGCTACTTCCGTGAACGCGTCTTCGTCCGTCTCTGACTCCATTCAGAGCCTGTCAGATCTGTGGAGAGGCGGCGGGCGGCCCTGTTCCCACACGTGCAGATAGTGTCACGGCCTCACTCGCGCTACGTGTTGTTTGATGTGCGTGAGATGTGCGTGGGACCCGGGCGATACTGCGATAATCCATATATTGACTAGACCAGGACTGAACCAGGTCTAAACCAGGTCTAAACCAGGTCTAAAACCAGGACTAAACCAGGACTAAACCAGGACTAAACCAGGACTAAACCAGGACTGAACCAGGTACCAAAGATAAGACAGGGAGTCTCATACGAACTTGGCCATAGAGAAAATGTGCTTATTTGTTCTTATCTTTACTCAGCATTTGAACAGTATATTAGATTAATAAGTGTCTGGTATAATATCTTCAAGCTGTACTGAGGGTCTCCACAGCCAAATATGGCTCGGCTATGTGAGAAGAAGCGCTGTCAGGTCTCTTGCAGCAGGAAGTAGGAAGAGAATCCATGTTTAAAACAGTTTATGTTCAATGTTCCATTTCAGGCAATTAACGTTTAAAAAACTGTTAATACATACATTTAAAACTGAATAAAAAATAACTAGCCAGCCAGCCAGTCAATATGCGGTTTCTTTAGTCGTCTGTATCTACTGTATGACCATTATTATTATTAAATTATTTATTACTGATTGATTTATTATTTTATAATTTTTTCATTTATTTCATTTGTATTAAAAATAAATATATTTGAGAACATTGGAATGATTTATTTGCACTTTTCTTGTGGAAATCCTGATGCGGCCCAGCCTCATTCAGATTCTACCCCATGCGGCCCCTAGGTAAATTGAGTTTGAGACCCCTGCTCTAAACGATATTATTTTTATTTGGAATTTGGGAGAAATGTCAGTAAATGTTGTCTTGTAAATGAATAAATTTTGTGTTATATTATAGCTTATTGGTTTTCTACTTTATTTTATTTCTTAATGTTGTGAACATGTTCACTCATATGGCAATAAACCTTTCTGATTCAGTAGTTTATAGACTCAAACAAAATTGCCCAAACACATACCTATAAGTAGTAAAATCAGAAAAACTGATAATTTTGCAGTGGTCTCTTATTTTTTTCCAGAGCTGTAGAATAGCTCTGCACATAGCTATGAAATGTATTGATTTTTGCATCATTGACCTATATAGCTGAGGAATATTACCATAAATATTTGCATTCTTTGATGATCCACAACAGATACAGCTCAAAACCGTCTTTAGTCATTACACGCTGTCAGTCACCCCGCAATGTTTTTCTATCTGTTTCTTCTACTGAAGGTCAAGCATATTAATAGCATATGTGATAGTCCTGTGTGCCTGTATACTGGCTGTACAGGTGACTCATCTCGTCCCTGTGCATCTCAGAATAACACCTCCAAATAATGAGCAGTAAAATACAAGCCTAAATGAAACATAAATATATTTTTACTACATGATCCATTACAGTCCAAACAGCCAAATGGGAAAATGCAGCCCAAATACAGGCCCAGAGAGGTAGGGTCCATTAGTTTAAGGAAATGATGAAAGGTAGTAACAGCTTGGAGGCAGGTGCATAAAAGTACAAGGCAGTGCCACCCTAACAGGTGTGTATCAGACAGCAAAGTTAAACAAGGTGGAAAAGTACTGAGGTGTTAGTCTAGTAAATGGAGCAAGGAGAGGATGAAAACAGGACAGGGCAGGCCATATATAAAGCAAAAAAGTCACTGGAGAATCCACTGTGTACGGTTGTAGTGCACGGAAGAGAATGTTCACCCCTGAAATATCTGAAATATGCTAATAGTTAACTGGACAAAACAGAAATAAACTGATGTACATGTAATTTACATCACAGCTCCAGAACACATTTCTTAGGTACATTAGTTAGTAGGCCCATATGTTTTGTTTTGTTTTGTTTGTTTTGTTTTTTTTAAATAATCTGGAATATTTTGTATATGTTTCAACATTTCTTAGTCTTCTGCTGCTGTGCTTGTACTTTTGTAGGACATAGAGAATTTAAATTTAAATGGAGGATGAGGTGGGGTTGGAAGGAGTTCGGAGAGGCCATGGAGGAGGACTATTGGACAGCCCAGAAATTCTGGCAAATCGTCCAGCGCCTCAGAAGGGGGAAGCAGTGCTTCACCAACACTGTTTACAGTGTGGTGGAGAGCTGTTGACATCAATTAGGGATGTTGTCGGACAGTGGAAGGAAAACTTTGGGGATCTCTTCAATCCCACCATCAGCAGAAGCAGAGGCTGGGGACTTGGAGGCGGAGGCAAGTCTCCAGGGGTGGATGAGATCTGTCCGGAGTATCTTAAGTCTCTGGACCCTTCCTCTTCACCATATACACCTCAGACTTCACATATAACATGGACAGCTGCCATCTCCAGAAGTTCTCTGACGACTCGGCCATTGTGGGCTGTGTGTCTGAGGGGAACGAGCTGGAGTACCGCTCGGTCATCAGTGACTTTGTGGACTGGTGTGGGCGCAATCACCTGAGCCTGAACACCAGTAAGACAAAGGAGCTGGTGATCGACTTCAGGAGGAGACCACTACCTCACTCACCGGTGAACATCCAGGGGCAGGACATAGAGACTGTGGACAGTTTCAAGTACCTGGGTGTTCACCTCAACAATAAACTGGACTGGTCCCACAACACCGACGCCCCGTACAAGAAGGGCCAAAGTCGCCGCCACCTCCTGAGGAGACTGAGGTCCTTTGGAGTGTGCAGGCCTCTGCTCAAGACTTTTTATGACTCTGGTGGCCTCTGCTCTCCTCTACGCTGTCGTCTGCTGGGCCCCGAGCAGCACAGAACGGGACAAAAAAAGTCTCAACAAGCTGGTCAGGAGGGCCAGTTCTGTCGTGGGCTGTCCTCTGGACTCTGTAGAGGCGGTGGCCGAGAGGAGGGTACTGGCCAAATTCACGTCCATCATGGATGACACCTCTCACCCCCTGCACCGGACTGTAGAGGAGCTGAGCAGCTCCTTCAGCAGCCGACTGAGGCACCCCCAGTGCAAGAAGGAGCGCTACCGCAGATCCTTCATCCCCACCGGCATTAGACTGTATAACTCCACTGTATAGTCCAAATGTGCAATATTGTCTTTAAATACTCTCCTAGTTACTGTTTCTTATTATTATTACTTGGATAACTCCACTGTATGGTCCTATCGTGCAATATCGTTTTCCCAATTTTTCAATACTCTCCCTGTCACAGTTTTATTATTATTATTACTATTATTATTATTATTATTATTCGATTTATTACTTATTTTATTATTATTATTATTACCTATCTTTATGCCATTCTTGCCTGCATGCACTTGTCTTCTTGTTCAAACTGTCCCTACCTGGAGCTACTGTGACAAGTAAATTTCTCCTGTGTGAGATCAATAAAGTCTTATCTTATCTTATCTTATCTTATGTTGCGAGTCTGTCTTGGCTGACATGTCTCTGCAACATCGCGTGGCGTTTGGGGACAGTAGCTCTGGACTGGCAGACAGGAATGGTGGTCCCTCTGTTTAAGAAGAGGGACCGGAGGGTGTGTTCCAACTACCGGGAAGTCACACTCCTCAGCCTCCCCGGTAAGGTCTATTCTAGGGTACTGGAGAGGAGAATCCAACCAATAGCTGAACCTTGGATTCAGGAGGAGCATTGTGGTTTTTGTCCTGGCTGTGGAACACTGGACCAGCTCTATACTCTCCATTGGGTGCTCGAGGGTTCATAGGAGTTTGCCCAGCCAGTCCACGTGTGCTTTGTGGATCTGGAGAAGGCATTTGTCCGTGCCCCTCGTGGAGAGTGCTCTGGGAGTATGGGATTCAGGGCCCTCTGGTAAGGGCTGTCTGGTCTCTGTATGACCGGAGGAGGAGCTGTGTTCGCTTGGCTGGCAGTAAGTCGGACCTTTTTCCAGTCCATTTTGGACTCCGCCAGGGTTGCCTTTTGTCACTGATTCTGTTCATTGTGTTTATGGACAGAATTTCTAGGCGCAGTCAGGGGCCGGTGGGAGTTCAGTTTGGGGACCACAGGATCTCATCTCTGCTGTTTGTAGATGATGTTGTCCTGATGGCTTCATCGAACTGGGACCTCCAATGTGCACTGGGGCAGTTTTCAGCCAAGTGTGAAGCGGTTGGGATGAGGATCAGCTCCTCCAAATCCGAGGCCACGGTTCTTGACTGGAAAAAGGTGGCTTGCCCTCTCCATTTGGATGGAGAGTCCTTGCCTACAAGTGGAGGAGTTCAAGTATCTTGGGGTCATGTTCATGAGTGAGGGGAGGATGGAGCGTCAGACAGGCGAATCGAGCCAGTGTCTGCAATGATGTGGTCGCTGTATGGGACCACTGTGGTGAAGATGGACCTGAGCCGAAAGGCAAAGCTCTCGATTTACGTTCAATCTATGGTCAATCTACGTTCCTACCCTCACCTATGGTCATGAGCTTTGGGTAATGACCAAAAGCATGACCATAAGGACAAGATTGTGGATACAAGTGGCCGAAATGAGTTTCCACCGCAGAGTGGCCTGGTGCTCCCTAAGAGATAGGGTGAGGAGCTCAGTCACACAGGAGGAGCTCAGAGTAGAGCCGCTGCTCCAGATGCTGCTGTTGTGGATGTCTCCTGGTCACCTCCCTGGGGAGGTGTTCCGGGCATGTCCCACCGGAAGGAGGCCCCGAGGAAGACCCAGGACATGCTGGAGGGACTGTGTATCTCGGCGTCCCCCCGGAGGAGCTGGAGGAAGTGTCCGGGGTAAAGGAAGTCTGTAAGTCCCTACTTAGACTGCTGCCCCTGCGACCCGGCCCCGGATAAGTGGAAGAAAATGGATGGACGGATGGACATTCATAAATTTAAGAAGTTGATACCTGATCATTATTATGATTAGCCTATTATTTACAAATGCATTATTGTATGGAACAGTTAACTCTTCTTCACACCTCTTTATACTTCAACAACATTTTATTTGGGAAAACATATATTACCTGCCAAGTTAGTTAGACAAGACTTTAAGAGTGTAAGTGTTTTAAAGTCGATGCTTATCCTAGAGTGAGGGGAATAACTGTTGTTTTGAAACTAGGGTTGCCTACAAGTCTGAAGTGAAATATTTTCCCTCTACAGCATGCTGCATAAACCCTGTTAGATGGATTTCTCAGCCACAGCCGGTAGACTGCACCTCGCTCTATTTAGAGAAACAGTGGCAAACAGTGCTGCAGGTCACACATGATTATTATAGACACACTCTCATTTTAGTATAAGTCACCTTGCCTTTATCCCAACCCCTGAGGAAATCCAGCACAGCACTTTAGAATCCGGCAGCTAACTTACTGCATAGGTCGCTCGCTGAATATAATGGAGTACTGTATCCAATTGTCATTCAGGACCAGTTTGCTGCATAATTAGGCTTAACCAACATGTAATTTCAGACACCAGCCTCTAGGGGACTACACGGAGCTGGAATGAGCACTCATAATCATGTTAGTGCACAGCATGCGTACATGCATTTATATATGTTTTTACTTTGATAACATATACAGTATACGCACCAGTGGCAGAGTGGTTAGTGCTGATGTTTCAGTGTAAGCAGGTGGACTTTTCCATGGAGGATATGTAGCCTATATTCTGTTCTTCCCTTCAGCCAAACTTACATCGATGTAATGATACCACCAAATTTCCCAAAGTGCACAGTGAATAGGATTTCTTCCCCTAAATATCTCAGAGCAATAGACTGTGATTAAATTGAGATTATCCAAAATACACAGCTGGGATAGCCTTATGAACTCTATATAAATCTTTTCTTTTTAAATTGTTTATGGAAATATACTATGGGCTCGAAATAGACATTAATTTACAGTGACTCTTTATATTCTGGCCTCCAGGCTCTATAAAAAATACATTTTCAACAAAGAAAAAATCTGTAGAATGTGTGGAAATATTCACCAAGTACAGTACTGTCCTAGGGACTTTGTGATGTGACTAATTGCCACTAGGTGGAGACATTAGTCACGCATCAATCAGACAAGCTCGTTAAAGGTGTACTATGTAACTTTTTTTCTGGTTGCGGGTATGCCACATTCATGGAGATATTTTGCCAGAAATATTCAGCCATAAGCTTGTCTATCTCCATGGAGATAAGCAAGGAGTAGTGCTGATTACAGGTCAGATCTGTAAAGATCACACTAAAAATGTATGTGTTTTAAGGCATTTTTTAAGCAAATGAGCAGATAGAATAAATGATAGACAGATAGATGCGCAGTATTTCATTCTGCGGAACATTCCTACCTAAGATATCTCTATGGAGACATGCAGGTGACGAACCCCTTACCAAAAAAACAACAACAGCACTGGTCTTTAGATTACTGCACTTATTTCAAAAAGCATGCCTCTTTAATTGACATTCTACAGATAATTGGACGAAAAAGATGGCATTTAATCCAAACCCCACATGGGTTCAGATCATGGTCAAAGCTAAAGCCATTATAATTTTCCACATTTTCCTACATCTGAGCACTCAGTTTTTCTTATTAAAGGAAATATTCACAAAGTTTTAGATAAAAGCTGCCCTAGAGGTTATACTTAGGCCTAATTATCCACACGAGAAATAACTTTTCTTCTAAATATCACACTATGCTTTCCACTGTGCTTTCCACTCTGCTTCAGAGAGCACACTGTGCTTCTATATTTCATGTGTGTACTAGTGGCAGCTTAGTAATAATCTTTTCTTATTCTCCCAACATGCACAGAGCTGGCACAGACCTTGACCCACTGCTCGTGTGACTGCCATACTAAAGAGCATCTCGCTGAAATAATGGAACTCTATCAAGGCAAACAAGACAACAACAGTGTGCGGACTGGTAATAGAAAAGCACTGTGGAATTTGGGTTGGTATTTTCATGCTTTTGTGTAATGAATCCTCACTAGAACTTACAAAGAATATAATGGCCTCTTTATTGCATTTAAATTACCTTTACCAGTCATTTTGTCTGTATTTTATATTTACATATTAAATGCCGTTGTGTCCTTGGGCAAGACACTTAACCCCACCTCGCCCCCAGTGTCTGTGGACACTGGTAGCCCCCCTGGCAGAAGATACATCAAGGCCTGTTGTGACGTGAGCCGTCCTCCTGTGGACCCACCACCCGCGAAAGGATTCATGGGGGCTGGTGCATTGTGTTCTGGCCAGCAGAACACTGGACACACTTGGACTGCTGCCCCCACGACCCAGAAAATGGAAAAGCGGAAGAAAATGAATGAATATTAAATACACTAAAAAGTACATATTTTATTGATATTATAAATATTTAAAAGGACAGTGTGTAAGATTTTTACCCGTTAATTACTGAAATTGAAGATACCCATTCAAAAATACATTGTTTTCCAAGCCTTTTCACTTCCATCATGAAATCAAAGTATTCTTTTGGACTTAGATATAGTCACATAAAAGGGGGATCTTCCCCATGCAGAGGCAGCCATTTTGAATACGAGAGCCGCAGAAGGACATTTGGGCTCCGCCTTCGGCAAGGCTCATGGTTTTGGGTAAACAACGACAAGCATGTTGCCGGATCAGACTCGTAATGGATCTAACACGTGTTTTGGACTAAATTGTTTTACTGGATTCTATTCGCTGGATCCTTACGGACAAATTGAGAGCAAGTTTATGGTGAAATACAGAGTTTGACCTGTGGAAAGCATTCTAAGGTAAGCTAACCTCGTTTTGTGCTTTTCCGTATAAAAGCCCCATGTGCTCGGGGAGTGATTGTTTTGCAGGGAAATGAATTGCATAGTCAAAAAGAGGAGACTGTAAGGTTTCATTTGATGTGTAGAGTGTCATGGTACATGATCGGGAATGTGTGTTTTCATGAGGAAAGAAAAAAACAAACAAAACGGGATCGCATTTTATTTATACAGTAGCGGCGCGCGGCTCGTGCGCGCGCCCGGGTGACCCTCAAGGTCTGCCGTAGCTAAAACAGAAAGTGCAATAGCACCATCCACCTATGCGCCACGAATCCTACACACTGGGGCTTTAATTAAACCCCTTTCCATTTTGCTCGAGTTAAATGATCAAAATTATTTGCCTCTTGTCAAGCTCACTCATTATTTACACTTGTTTGTTTTTGCATGGCCATACATGCAATTCCTGATCTCGACAGTTTGTACTTGGATTGGAGATCACCGGGAGTACCAGCTGTCACAGTGGGACAGCAGTGGCTCTAGTGGACCCTGTTGTTGTGTCCTTAAGCAAGACACTTCACCCACACTGCCTAGTATGAATGTGGTGAGTGATTGGTTGTGGTTGGAGGGGCTGATGGTGCTGTGCAGTGAAGGAATAATGTACTGTAAAGCACTAAATCCAAGGCATTATTTTGTATCATTATTAAAAACATATTGTTGCACTCATTTCTAAAAGGTCCCATGAACAAGATGAAGAGATAAGCATAGCAACTTCACCTGTTAGTTGCTTTTTACTGAATGGTCTTTTGATCGTCCTTTTATCCTTCACATCTGTCCCTTGTTTTAGGTCTTGTTACTGCATCTGATTCATATGTGAAATCCATATGGAAAAGCGCATTGTACAACCTTGAGTGTCCTCTGTGCAGCTGACTGAGAGGGTGTGACGGAGAGGAAGAGACACGGGAGGGGGGTGGATGATGCAAAGTCATCAATTATTTATGGGTGAAATCTAATAAGAGGTGGGAGTTTAGATGAGGAGCTGCTATTGATAGAAAGACAGAGTCCCCATTTGCAGCACACTCTACAAAATCATTATCCCTTGTACAAGAAATGAAAACTAAAGTCTAATGCTAAATATGCCACTCCGTCTTAGTATTTGCATCTATTTAGGATAATGTTCTCGAATGGTATTTTAATTAGATTGTATATGACACATGACGTAGATACTGTTCTTATAAATTGAACTTGTCCCCATGTATGTGCGGCTGCATAGTAATCCATGTGGTGAGGGTATGCATAAATTTGCATGCAATCATGAAGTAGATGGAATTGCTCATTAATCAGTATGTTGACTATATCGTTATATTTCTGCGATTTCAGCTATTTCTGCTCTTGTATACCTCCTCGTTACATGATTACAGTAAAGGAAAAAACTAGCCAATGTCTTAGTCATTTTGAAAATTCCATGAAATTATGTGAAAAAGTGTTTACTGCTGCTGCTCTATATGAATGTATCATGTATGTCACTACCTCACCTGTGCAATAACCTGCCTCATAACCCACGTGCAATACTTATACTATACTATATAATGTGCAATATGAAATTCTTTTGAGCAGTATTACCACCTGTGAAATACTCTACTTACACCTGTTTTATTATATTTTATTATATATTTTTTATTATATTGTTTACTTTTACTTCACTGCTGGTGGGGCATCTCCTCAAAAGCAGTGCTCGCTGACCCATCTCCGTGACCTTGTTGCTAGGCTTGGTCAGGACTTCACTGGAGGATTTGACCTATTGTGCATGTTTTGGGTTGATGGAGGAATCCCAAGTGCCCAGAGGAAACCACCCAGACACAGGGAGAAACATGCAAACTCCACAGTGAAAGGCCCGGGCGACGTGAGGATCGAACCCGGTACCTACTCGCTGTGAAGTGTGCCAGCCACTCAGCCAGCATGCCGTATGTATCTGTAGTTTTACCCTTGTGTGGATTATGACAATATGTGTGTGTGTGTTGTATGATATTTTATAACTGGTGTTATCAGAATATGTAAAACAGCTGATGGCTGTAGCAGTTAGTAGCATGTGGAAAAGGTCAGGGCTGAATCATGAAGCGTGGCGGTTAGCTGTCATCGTGACGACAGGGAGAGGACAGAACTTATTGACGATGATACTGTGTTGAGTAACCACAGAATAACAGCTCGTAAATTGATTTTTATTCATGACATGCACCAGATATTTTGTGACAGTGGTTGGTTTCTTGAGTACAGTATGTAGAAGATCTGGTTAAAAATTGCAAGATAATTTTTGATTAGGATTCCAGACTCTTAACAGTTGACTATAGTCTCTCACTGTCTCTTTCTGGGATTTCTCAGAATTTCTGCAGTTTTCTGCATGGATAAGATAAACTAAGTTGTGACTCTCAATATTACTTGTAGAAATTATTTGTTCTTTGTATCCAACTTAAAGGAAAAGTAACGTTATTTTACAATCTGAGCCTTCTTTCGGTAATAAAACAAGTCGTTTGACTCACCCATATCACGTTCGTGTCATTTGGAGCTGTTTGGTGAAAGTTATGTTGTAGCGTATTCGTTAACATGAGTACTCGGGGCATTACTTTGCGGTCTCCAAATAACACAAACTTTAGCACTTTTCAAATCATAGAAGCCCGATGTCTTAATGTAAGATTTCGTTTGAAGCAAAAGTGGCCTGTAATCCGAGATTTATCCATAGTTTTCAGCTTTGCGTTTCATGTTTGGGTCCCGGGAGCTGAGAGCACACTCCGCACATGCGCACTGGCGTCCTCATCTACTCGAAACTATGGCTAAATCTCGGATTACAGGCCACTTTTGCTTCAAACGAAATCTTACATTAAGACATTGGGCTTCTATGATTTGAAAAGTGCTAAAGTTTGTGTTATTTGGACACCGCAAAGTAATGCCCCGAGCATATGATACGAGCCCCATGTTAACGGATATGGGATCATTAGTAGAACAGAACGGCTCAACATAAGTCCTGCGATACTGCTCCAATTGACATCAAACTGCTATGGGTGAGTAAAACTACTTGTTTTATTGCCGAAAGAAGGCTCAGATTGTAAAAAAACGTTAATTTGCCTTTAAGACTTAGTATCCCTACCACTATCAGACTGTATAACTCCACTTTATAGTCTATGCAATTTTTTCTATATTCTCTTATTTACTTATTTTATTATTACTTATCTTGTCTGCATGCACTTTTTTGTTCTAACTTTCTTTGCACTAAACTGCCTGGAGCTAATGTGGCAAGTGAATTTCTCCTGTGTGACATCAATAAAGTCTTATCTTATCTTATCTTATCTTACCTTATCTTATCTTATTTTTAAAATTACTGTATATACATATAAATAAAATATATAAATAAGTGAATAGTCTATGAAATTAAACACAAAAGTAAAAAAGAATTTGCTCGTGAAGTCAATTTCACACACTTTTCACGAACTAACTCAATAATTCTCTCATGCATTTTTTGGCAGTCAACAGTATACTGATTCATTACAGGTAAGAAGTGCCTCACAGCATTTGGGGCACAGCTTGGACTAAATGTCAGCCTCTGTGTTTGTTGTGAACTGTTGTGCTGTCCATATTTGCATACTTATTTGATTAGTGGGCGAAGTGAGCACCGCTTCACTTCCTCATTAGGAGAGTTTTGGTGTCCGCTCATGTGTGCATGCGCTGACAGCTCGAGTGCTGCTCACACTGTACAAGGCTTGAGCAAATTAATCCTCTTTCTCTCAAGCACCAATAAATTGTCTTGTAATTGGCCCTTCAAAGACAATTTTCTATATTCAGCTGCGTTGTCTCTGCAGCTTGTCTGATCAGATTGCCACGGGGTCTTGACTAGATTGTATTTGTTTCTTTATTTCAGATGCATTTCACCCTGTAGTTGTGGCTTCTGTGAACTCTCCACATAAGAGCCACTCAGAGCGTTATTCTTCAAACAGGAGGAGCAGGAGCTGAGAGCAGACCACATTAAAGGTCATGATATTAGAACAGATGATTCAGAATTTGTCACACTTTCAAACAAAGCATATTAGTTGATGATATGTAAAGTAATTGCTGTGCATAGTGTAGTACATACAGCTCTGGAAAAAACAAGAGACCACTGCAAAATGATCAGTTTTTCTGGTTTTACTACTTATGTGTTTGTGAAAAAAGGAACAATTTTGTCTGAGTCTATAAACAACTGACAGCATTTCCCCCAAATTTCAAATAAAAATATTATCGTCTAGAGCATTTATTTGCAGAAAATGACAAATGGTCAAAATAACAAAAAAGATACATGTTTTCAGACCTCAAACAATGCAAAGAAACAAGATCAAATTCATTTTAAAACAACATAATACTAATGTTTACACTTAAGAAGAGTTCAGAAATCAATATTTGGTGCAATAACCCTTATTTTTAATCACAGCTTTCATGCGTCTTGGCATGCTCTCCACAAGTCTTTCACATTGTTCTTGGGTGACTTTATTCCACTCCTGGTGCAAGAACCGAAGTAGCTCAGCTTTGTGTTTGTGTTGGAATTCCACAGATGCTGGAATGGAATGGCTGTAATACATGTAGAGATGCTGATTTCAGAAAAAAATGCAGTGGTCTCTTATTTTTTTCCAGAGCTGTAAGTGCAGCACTCTGTAGCAGACAGATGAAGTCCAATGAAGAAGTAGAAAAATGACCAAAGTTGATTAGCTTTGTCACATACACAAAGTTAAGTACAAAAGCTGTAGTTTGGGTGTGCATTTGAAAGCCGATGGGGATGTACTGATCTATGCGCTGACAGTCTCTAAATACAAGCACAACAGCAGCCTGTCCTCAGTGACATGGCCTTTCTCTGTATGTCTGCTCACGGCTCAGCTCCACAAATGTTAAAGGCACAGAGTCAGCGGAGATCAGACAAATGTTGGAACACATCAGGGACATTTACTGAAAAGGACCATTCGAGGAAAAAGAAAGGTATACCGTCAGAGCATGTACCCAAAAAGTTAAACACAACCAAACCTGTGATGCTATTTGGTTCAAAATGGCTACAAACGACAAATTATATAGTTGTACGCCCAGGATCATCGGGCTATGTGTGGACATTTTCAGCCAGTTTTTAGCATTTGGTCAAATTTTAATTGTATTCCACACTTCACTTTCTGCACTAGAAAGCTGATCACACAGATTTTGTTTGCAGTCACTATTTTGCTGCTACAATGAGGGAAATCCTTGTCACCTGGCATCATCTTAGACTTAGACTTAGACAAACATTATTGATCCGCAAGGGAAATTGTTTTGGGTACACATCAAATATAATATATAACAGAGGGGAACAAAAAATAGATGCAATAGCAACCGAAGAGCAATAGACCAGTGTCAGATGAGACATAATTATAAAAATTAAAAAACAAAATAATAATACATGTATATGTACAAATCAGAATTAAATAGAAAAGTAAGTAATAAAGTATAAAATACAATATCAAATAAGATGTCCAGTCCCAGCTATATACAGTTGTAGGGAGTATTATCTATACATAAGGGTAATCTGTAAATGGGTCTAGTTTTAGCAGGTCCCTGTTCGAAAGATCTACAAAACTAATCATGTGCTCTTTATCTAACCATGTATAATCCAAAGCAGGTTTATAAATCCACAAAAATTATGAATAAAAATAAACTGGCAAACAACACAGATTCAGGCATAGATGACTCATGCTTTCTCATTTTATCATGTTTTCCATTATTTATGCACATGGACTTATAAAGACGCATTTTTATCATTTTGTATGTACATTTTCATCTTTGGTTTGCAATATTTTAGTTCACGGTATCACAGTATTTAGTTCATCACTCACCTAAATTGCTGCTGGGTATAATGTGATGTTTTAGTCACGGTGTTTATTGTTTTGTTTATCAGATGTTTTAGGATCATTGTGGGTCTAGGGAGCGCTGCAATTTCAAATCTTGTGTGTGCAACCTGTATGAATGTTTTTTAACAATAAAGCTGACTTTGAACTTCAACTGCACAGCTAATCTTGCAAAAAAATACTTAAAAAAAAAAAAAAATCACTGTCTAGCTGGGGTAATCTGTCTTGTCATTGGTTCATTGTTAACATTTGGTTAAAAAAAACATATGTAACTTATGTAGCATTATGTAACTTTTTGGTTTGGGGTCTGTCACCTGCTTGATTTTATGGATATGTCATTGCTCTGCCTGGAATATTCCACAGTATGACTTTAAACATTTCTGCTTTTTATACATTTATTAAATTACATTGGTTTTATAGCTCGAAAATACCTAAAAAAAAACAGGCATTCTGATTGTGAGTGGGGTTGCCTCTCCACTAATAATAATAATAATAATAATTCATAGCATTTATATAGGGCCTTTCATGACACCCAAAGCACTTTACAGTTCATTGTTCATTCACTCCACACTTGGTGGTGGTAAGTTACTTTTGCAGCCACAGCTGCTCTGGGGCAGACTGATGGAAGCGAGGCTGCCAATCTGCGCCACCGGCCCTTCCGACCACCTCAAACACTCACGCACACACCACTGTCATACTAGGCAATGTGGGTGAAGTGTCTTGCCTAAGGACACAACAACTGGTGCCCCACTGTGGCACCTGATACTAACCAGGCCTTGCCTTGCTTATCTTCTGAGATCTGACAAGACACTAGGCAGTATATTGGTTTGATTTGGTCTCCTTTTTTTTTTTCAAGATTGTTTATTTGTCATATGCAGGATCAACACAAGGTCAACAATGCAATGAAATGCTTAGGATCAGAAGAACTCTCTAAGATAGTCGAGAAGTACTAATAGCATGCAATAAAAATATAAGGGAAAAAGTAAACAATATCATTAAAAAATGTAATAAAATATAATAAAATACAAAGGTACAGGTAGGATTGAATAAGGTGTAAATAGAGTATTTCACAGGTGGTAATACTGGTCAAAAGAATTTCATATTGGACAAAATATAGTATAGTATAAGTATTGCACATGGGTTATGAGGCACGTTATTGCACAGGTAACAGTAGTTTACAGTAAGGTAGTAACATACATGATACATTCATATAGAGCAGCAGCAGTAAACAAAAAGTAGTTTAGTGCAGTATTATTGAGAGTTCAGTATTATTTACAGTAGAGTATTATCCCGAGTTCAGTACTCTGACAGCTTGGGAGTAATAGCTGTCTCCATAAAGGTAGAACGGTTTAATGCCACATGGTGAAACATTCCAGACATGGAGAAAAGCATTTGACAATCAGAAAAGTTACACAATGCACCTTGAATCATTTGAAGAGAATGGCTGACAATGCAGTGTACTCAGTCGTTCTAAAATGGCAGATCAGCAGAGGGAGCACATCTCCAACATGTTTGATCACGTATGAAGTCGCTCATTGAAAGCCACACACTCCCAGAGAGACCTGCTCTGATTGGCTGAGCTGACCGCTTGCTGTGAGGTGAAAATGAAGTGTTACAGTCTTTTCACACCTAGATTTGCGGTGCCTTGTAGAGACAGATATGGGTTAGTGCTCCCATTTTTGCTCAAGCCTAAGGTTACTGCCCCACACATCTGGAGCTTACAAGAAGAAAAGTTGTTAAAACGGTTTTATGTTGAGCTAGAGGTAGACGAGAAGAAAAAGTCTGAAAAGTCGGCAGCTGGGATTATGAATACATAACCTTTGTTCATGCCTCTGTACCCTTTGTAACTTTTCTTTGTGAACTACAGCACAAAAGCCTTTCAGAGCATAGCGACAAGGTCTGATTCTTCCAGACAAGAGCTGAATGCACAGCCTACACATCCAGGCACAGCTCTTTACCAAAATGTTTCTTCTCTTTGGTGATGTAAGTTGTGTTAATAATCATAGAAATCAATATATTTATTAGCCTATCTGTAATGTCTGCATCCAAATCAAACGTAATATATGATTGACACTTTATATATGTTATGTTTTATATATTTTGGGAGAAATGAAATACTTGGACGACAGTGACTCAACTCCCAAATCAGCGGTTCAATCCTAGCTCCAATCTGAGCGTACTATTGTCGTGTCCTTGGACAAGACACATTACCTTTCTTGCCTATGTGAATGTGATGTCTTTGAGTGAACGAGTGTTGGTGATTGGAGGGGCCAATGGAGCAGGTTATCTCAGTGCAGCTTGGGCAGAAATAGTAGCCTATTAAGGGGGTGATTCTATAAAAAGCATCTCTGAGCATGTAGAAATGTGCTTTAACCTAATATTTAACAATGATGTGTACACACAACTTTGAATAAAAGGTAATTTAAAGCAATTTTATAATGGCCTTCTTACATAGCTTTCTGCCTCAGCTGTCACATATTCTCTGTATTTTCATTCTTGTACTCTTGCCCCCCCCTCCCGTAATGCTTTCCAAACAAAAAGATACCTTGTGTAAACTATTCCACTGTATTATGTCTTGTGTGTATGTGACTATTGTTATGACTGTATCTGCATTTCCTATTCTGTTTATGGTCTTGTATCACTGAAGAGAGAGGTGGGATGTCCATTTCCACGTCTTTTCGTTGTTTACAATGACAAATAAAGCTTCCATTCCATTCCAAGTCAAACCTTTGAGATGCACTATATGTAACTTTTTAGCTGGAGGGTCCATCACCTGATTACTTCAATGGAGATTTTATTGCTTTACCTGGAATGTTCCTATGGAGACACGCAGATGACCACCGGGCAAAGTTTGAGGTCAGGTCTGTGGAGAGACGTGTGCCCAATGTAAGAATGCGTGCTATTCAATGTATCTTTTTTTTTTGCCACTCCACATTCCAGACAAAACAAAAACATGTCCACAGAACCTTTGGAGGTAAACCGTTTTTCACTTTTTAGCGTATCAGCTGTATAGAGGCAGATAGAGCCCAGAGAACAGACTCAAGAACATTTCATCTCTTCTTTAAATAAGGCAGTATAGTCATATAAAAAACAGGATGTTATCAAGTATCAAAAAAGCGCCAGGATTTCCCAGAAGAATTCTCTTCAGGTCATGTTAGCCATATTGCCAGGCTGGTTTTCTGCATGCAGACAGCAGAGACAATGGATGCTTCAAACACTGTGAAAATGCATATTCACCCATCACAGGGACTTAAGATGTTTATGCAAAAAAAAAAAAATGAAAATGAAAAATGAAAAAAAAAGAAAGAGGGTACTGCAAGAATATGACTACACTGCTCTCTTTTCTAGTTTAATGCAAAATAAGATGGTAGTTTGTGCTTAAGTCTAATGGGATAAATTGGGGGAAATTACCAAAATCTGCCTTACATATCAGCCCAAAAATGTCAGAGCTTATCAGTCTCTCTTCTATATAGTAATCAGTATAGACATCAGCCTCTGAAAAGAAAAAACAATGGGTCGACTTATCTGTAAGACTGAATGAAAGTAAAAATAAGACAAAACTGTCACTTATTAAAGCAGCTTGTCTTTGTGTTTTGGAGCAGTATAGAGAGACCTGAGCCATGTGGTGATCAGGTACTGTTTTTGACACACCATGAATGAACAGCTGAATGGTTCCTTACTTGACTCCTCACAGTCCACCGCACACCGTCTGTTCTATCACTGACCAATCTGGAGTCCACCGAGATATGTTCAAGCATCATTCTGTCACTCTGTCACTCACTCCAACTCACAAGAGCAACCAGCTTTACACAAAAGTCCTTCAAATCTGTCTACTCATCTTTTTAGAGATACACTTTTAAGGTTTGTTTCGCCCATACTAATCTGAGACATGGATAGGAGCTATATTTAGACAGATACACTAGTTTCTAGCGGTTCAAATCCCACTCTCGACATAAACATTATTGATTGAGCAGTGCGATTCCAGATCCCATGGGTGAACGTTGTCCTTGTGTCCTTGGGCAAGACCCTTCTCGCTCCCAGTGTCTGTGAATGGGTGAGTGGTTCCTTAATACAGTATAAAGTGCCTGGAAGGTGGAAATATGGCTATATAAAATGTGACCATTAAAGGGACAGTGTGTAAGATTTTTACCCGTTAATTACTGAAATTGAAGATACCCATTCAAAAATACATTGTTTTCCAAGCCTTTTCACTTCCATCATGAAATCAAAGTATTCTTTTGGACTTAGATATAGTCACATAAAAGGGGGATCTTCCCCATGCAGAGGCAGCCATTTTGAATACGAGAAGGACATTTGGGCTCCGCCTTCGCCTTCGGCAAGGCTCGTGGTTTTGTGTAAACAACGACAAGCATGTTGCAGGATCAGACGTTGTAATGGATCTAACACGTGTTTTGGACTGAATTGTTTTACTGGGTTTTATTTGCTGGATCCTTACAGACAAATTGAGAGCAAGTCTATGGTGAAATACAGAGTTTGACCTGTGCAAAGCATTCTAAGGTAAGCTAACCTCGTTTTGTGCTTTTCCGTATAAAAGCCCCATGTGCTCGGGGAGTGATTGTTTTGCAGGGAAATGAATTGCATAGTCAAAAAGAGGAGACTAAGGTAAGGTTTCATTTAAGGTAAGGTTTCATTTGATGTGTAGAGTGTCATGGTACATGATCGGGAATGTGTGTTTTCATGAGAAAAGAAAAAAAAAAAAAAAAACGGGACCGCGTTTTATTTATACAGTAGTGGCGCGCGGCTCGTGCACGCGCCCGGGTGACCCTCAAGGTCTGCCGTAGCTAAAACAGAAAGTGCAATAGCACCATCCACCTATGCGCCACGAATCCTACACACTGGGGCTTTAAAAGAATCTATATTTTTGATGGTTGTTTTATCTATCTACTATTTTAATTGTACGTGTTTACAATTATTTTCAATTAACTGTACAATAACCTGAGTAAAATTATATTTATGCAAATCTTAACCCTTTATTTAAGAATGTATTTAAAAAATTATGTTGTTTTTATATACATTTATCTTCCCGTCAAAAGTTGCACATTAGTTCATAACAATACAATATTAATCAAATGTGGCATCCAAGCTGTACAATTAGCTCTTGAGTACTGTGTAAGTAATCAATTTGTTGTACATCCTTGAATATATTAATCTGAGTGCAATTCGGTTGAACGTCTCGTTAATTTGACTCCTAAGCTGTTGATCACTTAACATGACAGCAGACAGCAAAAAGCAGGTAATCCACGATTGCAAATCCCAGTCAGGTATAAGAGGATTAGAGCCAGTGCGGTCGTGCACACACAAATGCTCGATTTTATCATCTCTGCTAAAGCTGCTATTATTTGAATGAAATATAGAGATTTGATTTGATTTGTGTTTGTTTTTGTAGGCAGCCACTGATCTGCAGCAAATAAGGACCCACCTGTCAGTATTGTTGTCACTCGTCTTTGTTACTGTACCTTGGCCTCCAGACGCCATCAGCAGCCTGCAGTGTGTAATGGTGAATAATGGTGAACGCCCTCATGTCAGTCTTTTGGGCTCTTTTATATCACTTAGTGTTTATTGCAGTGTGACAGAAACATGTTGGAAGACAAATCTCCCCAAGTGTGACTGAAGGGAGACCACACGCCGCATTGCAATGTTGGTTCAATGCTGTTGTGAGAGCAAAAACAAACCTTTCATTTTTGACACTACATACACATAATCTGGAGATATGATGGCTCATATTTGGAAAGGCTTATAAACAGCATCTGTTATCCTTTTAAAAATACCTATTAAACTAGGATAATCTGGAACCAACTTGCTCCCATCATAGCCCCCATAAAGATGGAAACAGCGCTGTTTAAAGTTTAAAGATGCTACAGTAATTGTATGTTCACCAACAATTATAATTCTGCACAGTGATCAATAGGGTTGTAGTCCTGTAGTTGTTTAGTTGACTCAACCAAAACTAATTATTATATACTCAACAAAAATATAAACGCAACACTTTTGTTTTTGCTCCCATTTTTTCTGAGATGGACCCAAAGATCCAAAATTCACTCCAGATACACAACACTACCATTTCTCTCAAACATTGTTCACAAATCTGTCCAAATGTGTGACAGCGAGCACCTCTGTCCCGCCGAGACAATCCACCCCACCTCACAGGTGTGCCACATCAAGATGCCGATCCGACATCATGACCAGTGCACAGGTGCGCCCCAGACTGCCCACAATAAAAGGCCACCCCGAAATGTGCATTTTTTTTTGCTTTATTGGGGGTCTGGGGACTCAGAACCAGTCAGTATCTGGTGTGACCACCATTTGCCTCATGCAGTGCAACACATCTTCTTCGCATAGAGTTTATCAGATTGTCAATTGTGGCCTGTGGAATGTTGGTCCACTCCTCTTCAATGTCTGTGCGAAGTTGCTGGATATTAGTGGGAGCTGGTACACGCTGTCGTATACGCCGCTCAAGCACATCCCAAACATGCTCAATGGGTGACATGTCCGGTGAGTATGCTGGCCATGCAAGAACTGGGACATTTTCAGCTTCCAAGAATTGTGTACAGATCCTTGCAACATGGGGCCGTGCATTATCTTGCTGAAACATGAGGTGATGTTCATGGATGTATGGCACAACAATGGGCATCAGGATCTCATCATGGTATCTCTGTGCATTCAAAATGCCATCAATAAAATGCACCTGTGTTCTTCGTCCATAACAGCCTTTGAAGAGGAGTGGACAAACATTCCACAGGCCACAATTGGCAATCTGATAAACTCTATGCGAAGAAGATGTGTTGCACTGCATGAGGCAAATGGTGGTCACACCAGATACTGACTGGTTCTGAGTCCCCAGACCCCCAATAAAAAAAAAAAAAAAAAAATGCACATTTCAGGGTGGCCTTTTATTGTGGGCAGTCTGGAGCGCACCTGTGCACTGGTCATGATGTCAGATCGGCATCTTGATGTGGCACACCTGTGAGATGGGGTGGATTATCTCGGCGGGACAGAGGTGCTCGCTGTCACACATTTGGACAGATTTGTGAACAATGTTTGAGAGAAATGGTAGTGTTGTGTATCTGGAGTGAATTTTGGATCTTTGGGTCCATCTCAGGAAAAATGAGAGCAAAAACAAAAGTGTTGCGTTTATATTTTTGTTGAGTGTATTTAGATTATAAGGATTTATATGGGACAACAGTTGAGATTTTGTATTTTTCTTTACATAAACACATAGTTTCCTTTTTTCTGCATAAAAAGATGTTTTTTGCATCTCCTGTGCAGATGTAGTCTTATGAGTGCACGTTGGGTTAGAAACACAGATATGTTTTAGTTTTGATATCTTTTACCACACCCCCTTTTTAGTCAACTAATGCTGATTGACAGGACTTTAGTCGGCCAAGAATTTCTACAATGACTACAGCCATACTGTTCAAGTTCAGTGAATGAGACGTGTTTTGTGTTTTGTTCCTTATAACTGCTACTTTTAAAGGCACACTGCACGTATTTGTGTGGGATTGAGATTTTCACCTGTTTGTCTCCATGGAGATGTTATGCATAGCCACAGATCTGACCTGTAATTGGGGCCTTCTAGTCCAAGTTACTGTGGAACATTCAAGGCAAAGCAATAACTTTTCCATCTAGACATTGGTCAGACCCCCATCAGGAGAAAGTTACACGGTACACTTTTTAAAACAAACTACATTTTAACTTTCATTCTCTGCGCTGCCATGTCCTATCAAGTTCATTGTTTTGTGTCAGTAAAGCAAAAATGACATTCAAATCCAACTGGAAGTAACTTCGGGAATCAACTGACTCTTCTCTTTGACGTGATTTCCAAACATTTAGCGTCTATTATGAATCTTTTGTTATCCCCATGTCAACAGCGTGTGCAGCACAGTGATTGTGTTAGGGAGACAACTGCTGCCGCTGTTGGCGCTGGCGGACATTTTGATGTGCTTGTTGCCAGACTTGACATTTTTATTACAATCATTTTTCATAACCGCACCTTCTCCTCTTCACTGCCTCTCTTTTAGTCCTATGATTCATCCGTGTTTTTCCTTTTGTCCATGGATGCACCGCCCGTAAACTGTGAAGCGATTGGTCAGTGCATTGATTTATACATGCACGCTTTTACATGGCCACAGCTCTTGCCTCACGGCTTTGTCCAGAGTGGAACGAAGAGGAAGCGATTTCCATATTTGACACGTTACTGTTTTTCTTCATAAATACGTGCAGTGTGAAGTTAGCAGATTCAGCAGGGCTCAAAGGTGAAGGGAAGAGGTAAAGACTCAGGTTCTCGTCCATGATCTCAATGCCCCCATAGACGTTTGACCTCACCTCTGACCGCTCCGTGTCTCGCTGGTTGGTTTCCAGAACGGCACGCCAATTAGTGTGAGTGTATTGATCTCAGTGCGTTACATCGACTGTCCCTCCTGACCTGACGTTCCTTAGGGCTCACGATCAATAAACATGATCATTGATTAGGGGTTTAATGAGCATGGATTTAGTTGCAGCTCTTGGTCGGAGTAACAAAAAAACAATTACAATGTTTAGGACACTTTTTTCTAGTGCCACTGTCTCTCACACGTGAAGAATTAGTGCAGTAGTAGTGAAGATGAAGAATTTGAATTAAATCCCTCTGTTAGCCACACGCAAACATTTTTATGAAAGTGGCTAAAACTAATACAAATAAAAAATAAAGTGATATTTAATTTGTGTAAAAACTATTTAAAGGGACCATACTATGCCATCCATCCATCCATCCATCCATTTTCTTCCGCTTATCCGTGGGTGGGTCGCGAAGGCAACAGTCTAAGCAGGGACGCCCAGACCTCCTTCACCCCGGACACTTCCTCCAGCTCCTCCGGGGGGACCCCAAGGCGTTCCCAGGCCAGCTGGGAGACATAGTCCCTCCAGCGTGTCCTGGGTCTTCCCCAGGGCCTCCTTCCGGCGGGACATGCCCGGAACACCTCCCGAGGGAGGCGTCCAGGAGGCATCCAGAACAGATGCCCGAGCCACCTCAGCTGGCTCCTCTCGACGTGGAGAAGCAGCGGCTCTACTCCTAGCTCCTCCCGTGTGACTGAGCTCCTCACCCTATCTCTAAGGGAGCGCCCAGCCACTCTGCGGAGGAAACTCATTTCGGCCGCTTGTATCCTTGTCCTTTCGGTCATTACCCAGAGCTCATGACCATAGGTGAGGAACGTAGGAATGTAGATTGGCCGGTAAATTGAGCTTCGCCTTTTGGCTCTATGCCATTTTTTCCCATTTTATAATGTTTCCTCATCAAAAAACATACCTGGAGTTGTGTTTTGTCATTCATGCAAACCCTGCATATTTTGACCAAGTTTCCGAACAGAAAACACTCCACCTTGTGATGTCATGAGGTAATACAAGTAGTGCTCCTGTGTTTTTAAACTCAATACAACATCAGAATCATTTGGATTCAGTGGAATGGAATTTGCCAATGTTTTGTTTTTGTGTTTTTCAACTGAACTGACAAGGAAGCTAAATCAATCATTTAAGTTATGTTTTGGAAGACAGGGGTGGGATTCAATAGGTTTTCTTCTCCCCACTCCTTTTCGAGCAAAAAAAAAAAAAGGGAATGTATTTGACTGTATATTGGTTACATTTATTTATTTCCTTGTGTTGACCTGCTCGAAATGAATAATTAAATGAATGAAATGAAATAAAAATTTTGATAATTTCAGTCATGGAATTGCCAATCTCTATTGAACTAAAGGTAAAAGGAGCTGTTAAATGGAAAACTACCACTTCATGACATCACAAAGTGGAACAGAGCATGCTGAGCGTTGGAGATGTAGACAGACTTATAATAAGGATTACTCAAACACGTGTGAATTAGACAAAACACAACTCCGGGTATGTTTTGATGAGGTATTGACCTTCAAACTGTAATAAATAAATAAAATTATTAGGTTGAACATGTATTTATTTTAAAGCCCCAGTGTGTAGGATTCGTGGCACATAGGTGGATGGTGCTATTGCACTTTCTGTTTTAGCTACGGCAGACCTCGAGGGACCCACGCGCCCGTTTTTTTGTTTTTTTTCTCATGAAAACACACATTCTCGATCATGTACCATGACACTCTACACATCAAATGAAACCTTACAGTCTCCTCTTTTTGACTATGCAATTCATTTCCCTGCAAAACAATCACTCCCCGAGCACATGGGGCTTTTATACGGAAAAGCACAAAACGAGGTTAGCTTACCTTAGAATGCTTTGCACAGGTCAAACTCTGTATTTCACCATAAACTTGCTCTCAATTTGTCCGTAAGGATCCAGCGAATAAAATCCAGTAAAACAATTTAGTCCAAAACACGTGTTAGATCCATTACAACGTCTGATCCGGCAGCATGCTTGTCGTTGTTTACCCAAAACCACGAGCCTTGCCGAAGGCGAAGGCGGAGCCCAAATGTCCTTCTGTGGCTCTCGTATTCAAAATGGCTGCCTCTGCATGGGGAAGATCCCCCTTTTATGTGACTATATCTAAGTCCAAAAGAATACTTTGATTTCATGATGGAAGTGAAAAGGCTTGGTGAACAATGTATTTTTGAATGGGTATCTTCAATTTCAGTAATTAACGGGTAAAAATCTTACACACTGTCCCTTTAAACATCATTATTCAACATCATAAATGTTAATGATGTATATGAATGGATACTTTAGACAGTTGTTTCTACACATAAATTACTGTATTTGAACAAATTGTTTATGGAGAATTATTCAAGTTTAGTAAATACACCCCAACCCTATCTCCTAAATCAGGGGTCTTCAACGTTTTTCAGGCCAGGGACCCCCAAACAGATGGCGAACTGAGCCAGGGACCCCCTACTATATATACGGCATAGAATTGTGTTTTATATTAAATTGAGCTTAGTGTCATGTATAAACATTGCTACTCTGTTATGGTACATCCAATACAAGGAAATAATACACAGGTTAATACTGTATTTTACACTATAAAATATAAAATTATATTATTTTAAAGTGAAATCAAAAGATTACGTGACCCCCCCTGCAGTACCTCCGCGACCCCCCTAGGGGTCGCGACCCCCCTGTTGAAGACCCCTGTCCTAAATTAAGCAAATTAAGTAGTTACTAAGCCTGAATCATTCTTAATACACCATGAGTAAACTTGTTTGACTAATATTGATCACTGTTTATCACTTTACAACCTGGACAGAAGTTTGACATGTTCCACTTGCCGTAATGTGAGCAAACTGCTTTTGAACTGAGCCTGAACTTTGACCTTAACCCCGACCGTAACGTCGCCTCAGACTGGAATATTCATGGTGTTGTCAGCTCTTTGTATTTATGAGACAGGTTCTGTGGTCTTATGTGTGTTCATGATGTGCACATGTTACTTAATTCAGAATCAGATACCTACAATAATCAGATAACCTAATATCTGATTTTTAATGTGTTTCCATGCCTCCCTGGTAACATGTCAGTTAAATAATGGAATTTTTAAAGCAGCTGTTGCATTTGGAAGACAGAGTATAAGGAATTTTGAACTCTTCTTTTTTATTTTTTACGGTGTCACATAAGTTGGTGTGAACAGGGGCGGGTGTGAACGATTAGAAAGAAATCAGATTACACACATCAGATGGAACTAATTACATTGCATTTCAATAATCTGATAACTCCAGAAATCAGATAATATCTTGATATTTGGTTTGCAGATAAACATATCTTACATGTAAATAAACAAAGCAACTTTTAGATAAACTGATCATAGTTAAACATACAAACAGCTCGAGAAAAAACGCTGCTTTTTTTTTTTTTCCTCGAAAATCAACATCTCTACATGTATTACAGCCATTGTAATTATTACAGTGGAATAAAGTCACCCAAGAACAATGTGAAAGACTTGTGGAGAGCATGCCAAGACGCATGAAAGCTGTGATTCAAAATAAGGGTTATTGCACCATTTTGCAGTGGTTTCTTATTTTTTTCCAGTGCTGTATGCATAAAACACACTGTATCGTTACTGGGAAGGCACATTTAAAGTCCTATATTACACAAAATGACTCTTGTGAGCTTTAAACCATGCTATAATGTTGTTACCTCATCAAAAACATACTCAGAGTTGTGTTTTGTTTAGTAATCCTTTATTATTACTCTGTTCCACCTTATGATGTCATGATGCGTTTTCAAGTTAACGGTGACCTTTTACCTTTTAGTTAGCAGACAGTAGAAATTCCTATGTCAACACTGTATGAGAAATTACTATTTTCCTCATACAGTAAAATCCTCATCTTCTCCCACTCTTTACTGTTAGACATCTCTTGTTGTTTTCCAGACACACATTCCTAAACATCCATTCCTGACCTCATTGCTCACATAGTCCTCTCTTCTCCTGACCAACAACTGTCACCATGGCCATTATGAACCTGCAGCCGCTCCTCCCGTCCCCGTGTATGTGTGGTTATAATCGACCGGCATGAAATAAGATCTCATTTTCTAAATTTATCACAGCGCAGGGAGGTAATGAAGGTGCCGTATTTCTGCAGTGACAGCAGAAAGAGCCCAGGACCACACAGGAAGAGGACCGCAGCTCTGTGTCACTCCGACCAGAGCTGTGTACATATGATCACCGGATATACGCTCAAATATGTATGCCACTTATTCAATTTCGCCATTTTTAGCTAAATGGACTCTTCATTGATCGCCATATATCAATAGCTCATGTGTTTGGATCATGACAATATTTGCTATACTGTTTTTTTTCCATATGTAGCCTAAGTACCTTTGTGTTATAGTATTTGTGAGTTAGTATGAGTTAGTAATTATTTTGAGTTATAGAAACACTTTATATTAGGGTGCATGATGTCACTCCAGTTAAATGAAGCTCACCATGCCAGCAGTTGCAACTCTGAAAAAAAATACATTTTTTCTGAAATCAGCATCTCTACATGTATTACAGCCATTCCATTCCAGCGTCTGTTGGAATTCCAACACAAACACAAAGCTGAGCTACTTCAGTTCTTGCACCAGGAGTGGAATACCCAAGAACAATGTGAAAGACTTGTGGAGAGCATGCCAAGACGCATGAAAGCTGTGATTAAAAATAAGGGTTATTGCACCAAATATTGATTTCTGCACTCTTCTTAAGTGTAAACATTAGTATTATGTTGTTTTAAAATGAATTTGATCTTGTTTCTTTGCATTGTTTGAGGTCTGAAAACATGTATCTTTTTTGTTATTTTGACCATTTGTCATTTTCTGCAAATAAATGCCCTAAATGATAATATTTTTATTTGGAATTTGGAGGAAATATTGTCAGTAGTTTATAGACTCAAACAAAAATGTTCCTTTTGCCCAAACACATACCTATAAGTAGTAAAATCAGAAAAACTAATAATTTTGCAGCGGTCTCTTATTTATTTTTATTTTTTTCCAGAGCTGTATATGAGTATACGGATTTGGAATTTATTAATGGAAAAAATAGTGAAATCAAAACACCAGGATCATGTTGAGTGGGTTAATGCCAAATGGCAAGGCTCAGTGCAGCAGTTACAAAGTGTTGACACTCTCAATGTAAAGTCAATTGGGTCGAAGGAGCCAGAGGCACCCCCATAAACACTTCTTATTTGGAAGGGAGCGGCTACCGGGTTGGCTGTCTCCTTTTATATATACAGTCTATGTTTACAAAGAACAAAATATCATAGAAACATCTGTTATACCCGGAGTTTAGGTTCTGAAATTAATTCAAATCTTGAATTAGTTTATCAATTCATATTTCAGTCTTCTCTTAAGTGTTAATGCTGTTTCTAGTGTGCACCCTGAACAGAATCCTACTTTTCAAACATATAGAAATCAATTCATGATACTTTTTTCCAGAATCATGCAGCCCTAATATGAGTGATATCTTAGAGTGTTTGTTTTGATTGGCTCCCAAGGACACCGTGGCACGCCTCCACGTTGGATCTGAAGAGAAGTGTTGCAAGTCATCTTCTAATAGCTGTGCCATGGCTTCTAGCGTCAGTGTGCTGGCAACCTAACCTGTTTAGAGCCACATCAGGGGAATGGTGCTAAACAACATTAAGGTAAACAATGGCCTGGACACTTAAAAGTTACTGTTCCAACTCATGAAATATGTATTATTGTATTCTGGAGGGGTTTTGTACTCCGTGTTTTGTCTGACTTAAGGCTTTCATGCTCAAGTATTCAGCGACATCATTTTTATTGCATATTTTTACATCAAACACTGCGATGGAGTATTGTTTTTGCTTATAGAGTACTTGCCCCTGAATCAGAAGGCTCCCAGTTCAAGGCCTGATAAAATACTGAATGTTTGTAGCAGTTGGATTATGCCTGGTTGAAGATCTACTATTCCACAATGTACTATTTGTACCATTTACTGTATATTCAGGTTGCTATTAAATGTATTGTCACTGAACATGAATTATTGGGGACAACTAACCTTTCAAAAGATATTAAATTTTGTTTTGCATTGTTAGTTGCTATGACAACAGTTCTAACATCTCATCATTCTGAAAACCATGGATTAGAGTAACTTTTTGCAAGTATATCCAAGTGCTGTCACGATAATTACTATATTGACTGATCATTCAGTATGTGAAAGCTGGAGCAATATTTTTGTGGTCAATATTTATCGTGTGTACATTTTCTTTGCACTACTGGGAAATGTATGTTATATACAGCTCTGGAAAAAAATAAGAGACCACTGCAAAATTATCAGTTTTTCTGATTTTACTACTTATAGGTATGTGTTTGGGCAAAAGGAACATTTTTGTTTGAGTCTATAAACTACTGACAACATTTCCCCCAAATTCCAAATAAAAATATTATCGTTTAGAGCATTTATTTGCAGAAAATGATGAATGGACAAAATAACAAAAAAGATACATGTTTTCAGACTTCAAAGAATGCAAAGAAACAAGATCAAATTCATTTTAAAACAACATAATACTAATGTTTACACTTAGGTGACTTTATTCCACTCCTGGTGCAAGAACTGAAGTAGCTCAGCTTTGTGTTTGTGTTGGAATTCAACAGACGCTGGAATGGAATGGCTGTAATACATGTAGAGATGCTGATTTCAGAAAGAAAAAATCCAGTGGTCTCTTATTATTTTCCAGAGCTGTATATATTTTTTATTGGCTATATGATAAGATTTAAGCTAAAAGGTTGAATTAATAACTTCTCTGACTCATTACAAATGCAAGTACCAAAGCGTTTTTTTTTTGTTTGTTTTTTTAACAGTATTGTACATTTACAATAGTTTTTATGGTATAAATCTGGCCTTGAGTGATTGTTTCAGTGGTATAAATTAGTTTAAAGGGTCTATATTACTCTGGTCTTTGTCTCATTCAGACATGTTTAACACACAAACCCTGAATATTTAGGCTGAGTTCTCTGTTCCATCCTGTAATGTCATGTGCTAATACAGGAAGTGCTCCACTGTGTTTTTAAACTGCATCAACTAGAATAATTTAGATAATTTCAGCCCTGGAATTTCCAATCTCCACTTAATAAAAAGGTACCTGTTAACTTGAAAACAACTGATTCATTACATCACAAGGTGGAAGAGCATTTTGAGCTTTGGCGATGTAGACAGACTACTGGTAATAATAAAGGGTTACTCAAACAAGTATAAATGAAAAAAAAACAACAACTCCTGCAATTGGGTGCGGTGAGGCACATGGCTGGTGAGGCACTGACATCATCAGAGACGTCACCAGGTGAAAATCAATTATTATTGTTCAGTGCATTTTCCAGAGCACACTGAGTAGCATCCTAAATTAAAATAGCGACGTTTTTAGTGCGATCTGGCTCTGAATGTGAGTGGTGGACCGCTCATGTTTAACGAGGCTTCTTTGCAAATTTTTCAGGTCACAACATCCCATCTGAGTCGAGACATTGTCACAGCAGAAAAGAATGCAAGAAAAGCAGATTTCTTACCACGCTGTTTGAAAAGAGCGAGTCTTTCATCCCCTAGCCCGGAGCAAACCCTTTAGCTCCGGCGTTGGTCCTTTAACTATAACCTCCTGCTTCGACCAAAAGTCCAGTTTAGAAAAGTGCTTCCACCATTTAAAAAGTCGGGCCAGACAAGAAGGAAAAAGTGAAGTTGAACGGATTATTAAACTTGACTTGCTAACTCCAAATTGTATCTTGTGTCACTTATTCTAATCTACTGCCCCAGAAGTTGCAGAAGAACCCCTGGGCTCACAAGTGCCTCTACCACGAGGCCAGGTAACTACGTGCCTCACCCGGCGCCTTTTCACCGCCACTTTAGCGCAGAATCTGTCACTGCTGAGCTACAGCACAGTCAGTCCATGTGAGGCACGAACGGGAAGTGAAAATTCAATGATTCTGAATTTAAAAAAAGAATTAAAATGGCAAAGTTAAATAGAAATAGTACAAATCATTGGATAAATATAACCATTTAATTTATTTTTTCATTTCACTTTTTTTTTTCTGTGATGACAGGTGAGACACGGCTTCACCTGCCTCTAACGTCACTGAACTCCAGGTATGTTTTTGATGAGGTAACAGCATGCTAACATGGCTTAAAGCGCACAAGAGTCAATTTTACATAATGTAGGACCTCAGAATATTGTTTATCATCAAAATTTACTTCAGCAATATATCAAACTTCAAAATGTGTTATCATGACAGACCTAGATACTAAGATGCTCTATGATGCACAAAGGATTTAAATTCTAGTTGGCTTCACCGGATTATTTAGACTGCAAGACGGAACACATAGAGTGAGAATCTGTAAATAATATAACTTTGACACCGTGGCAGGGGTGAGGAATGAGAGATTGTGAGATTTAATAGAGGCTGATGAAACAGGAGAGGAGAATAGTGCCAGAGTTGAGTGGCCCTGGCAGAAGACAGACAGAAGATCTGAGGAGGTGACACATTCTGAGAGTGTGAGGAAATGTCTGAGGCAGGTGTGAACGCGGTCAGAGTCTGTAGATCACAGACTCCCACAAACCACACACACCTTAACATAGCCTAGATGTTCTGTCACTTCTCCTCAGAGTTGGCATATTTTTATGTATAGCCTTAATTCATGTTATGTCATCCCAAGTCAAAACTACCTACAATTACTTCGCTCTCTTACTAGGTCTGTCACAATTACAAATTTTGATATCTACAGAGAAATATTCAAGATTCAAGATTCAAAGCTTTTTATTGTCATATGCACAGTAAAGAGACACATTTCCCTGTACAATGAAATTCTTACTTTTCTGCCCACACTGGATGCCATATATACAAAAAAAAATAAAAAATAGATAAATAAGATCAAGAGAAGCATGTAAAAATATATATAATCAAATAGAAACAATCTTTACAGAATACATGTACAGTATATGAAAAATGTGCTATGTACATATTTGCAGATAATAGTTTCATAGTTTTATGTGCAACTGTCGGTAGTAAAAATGGTGTGCAAACATGGTTGATATAGTAATATATTGCGATAAACAATAATATTTAAACTACTTTATGCCACTGACACAGTAACAATAAACCAGAATATTCCCAGTAAATAGACTATATGATTAAAAATACAGATAGTTTGATATTTTTTAGCATATCAACTTCCAGCACAGGTTGATATTGTTATGGTCGATCTACTGCCTAAAAAGTACACAAAGCCTTATTTCAAGACTTTAAGAAGAGAAAACTGCACAAAATGTGACTACACAGTGGGTTTGTGGTTAAGGAAAAAAAAAAGAAAAAAAAAAAAGCTGAGGGTGAGTTTGTAGTAAATTTAAATTACATGAACGGTGGTGGCACGGTGGCTGAGTGGCTAGCGCTCATGCCTCACAGCAAGAAGGTTCCGGGTTCGATCCCCGGGTCGCCCAGGCCGTGTGTGTTCTGTGTGGAGTTTGCATGTTCTCCCCGTGTCTGGATGGGTTTCCTCCGGGCACTCTGGTTTCCCCCACCAACCCAAAACATGCTCCAGGTAAAATCCTCCAGCTGAGGTCCTGACCAAGCCTAAGCAACAAGATCATGGAGATGGGTTCCCAGGCGCCTGAAAGATGAGCTGCCCACTGCTCCTGATGGATGGGTTAAATGCAGAAAAATAATTTCCTTACGGGGATGAATAAAGCATTTCTTCTTCTCTTCTTCTTTTTACATACTTTGAGGAAAATAATTAACATCAGCCCCACATATCAGCTCAAAAATACCAGCAGAGCTTATCAGCTATCTGCTCTGGATTCTAAACAATCGGCTATGAAAAAAAGACATATTGGTTGATCTCAAATTAAAAATCATGAACTACAACAAAGAAACAGCAGAATGAACCAATAATTAACCACAGAAGTTATTTGTTCTACCCTCTACTGCTCAAATATAACTTTTCTTACATAGCAATGGAAGAAATCTCACCACTTTTGCAAAGAAGTTATAAACACGATAAATACTGAGCACAAAACATATTCTGATCAAAATATCTCAGAATAGAAGTACTAAGCTGACCATGCCCATGTAACAATGTGCATACTGTAAGGGCAATTTGTATTCTGTAACTGAAAAAATAAACTTATTGATCGTAGCATTTTGTCCAGTGCCAGAGGGCTGTCAGACATCATTCTATAATACCCTATCTGTACAGTGACATAGTGTCGAAAGAATCTTTGGGTCCACTGGTTAGCTCACTGTCCACTCATTGACACCACAATATTTACAGGGGCACGGGGAGAACATGCACACTCAAATCTGATGTCAATTGGTTATCTTTAAGGATTAAAACGGCACTCAGTTTGTAGGATTGGGTGAAATATTATTTGATTCCCTCATATTTATTGATGTTGCTTTTTGATTCCATTTTATTTTGATCTCATTAGAAACTAATAAAAATGTCAATGATTTTTAGTATCAAAGTGATTTTTTTTTTAAATCACTATACTAAAATCTAAATTACAGCACAGATTCTCAAACTTTTCAATCAGTTCATGTTGGCACAACCTTATACCCATTTTCAAATCTTAACTGTCATATCAAAACCACAAAGAACTTTCTACATTACCTAAAACACAACTATTTAGACACAGACAGCAACACTCTCCCTGCACAAGCTGTAGTCTGTGTACCTAAATACTGCATACTCTTACCAAAGTTAGGTAAGGCCTAAGACACAAAGGACAAAACGGAACACACAGCAATCATAATATGTATGTATAATAAATGTTATAGACAGGCACAGAAGCATTAGAAATCACAATGTAAAAGGGCAGTGAAAACCTGTGTGAACCAGGTTTTCATTCAGGGACTTACAGCTCAGATAAAAATCGTTTAAAAGACATTGTGCCTTTTTGTTGCCTAAATGATTGTGTAATATTTGACTCATATTTAGATGCGTGAAAAGTCCCTCAGTCGTCCAGGTAGAATCCATGATAAAAGATATAAACAGGGACTAACCAGCACTAGAACCAGAACTGACGAAGTCTCTTGGATGAGCGGCGAAACGTCTTCAACCAAACAAACTTTGTCCAGTTGACAAATTGAACTTCTCCTTTTATCAAAGACTCATATTTAGAGCATTTGTCTCCCTCTCAAACCATCAGAAACGGTGAGATACTTGTCCTAATGGTGTCTGACTCCCTCACACTGCACATCTAAAGTGTGGGAGCATTCTCCAACCTGTCTTGATGATGGTTAGATACGTTTATAATGTGCAATTATGTGTGTTGTGAACCACAAACGATTAGTGCACAAAGTTTACTTTTTCAAACAGTCTGGATTGTTTTGTCACTTGAGTGAATAGTTTTGCAAAGTGCACAAAAGATTTTCCAGATTTATACAAAGTTTCAGAAAATGTGCAGAGAAAAAAACAAAAAACAACCAAACAATGAAAAGACCCAAGCATATCATTGATTGGAACAGAAATGGTGGTCTCAAACATCATTTGTCTCCCATTTATAACTCTACCCTCAAACCTAAATCAAAACAAACAAAGAAAACAATAGGGCAGCAGGTCAGGTCCAGAGGTGTGAGAACACCCATTATGGCCCTGAATGGTTCTGCTAACAAGACCCCACAGTCCACCCCCACTGCATATTGAATAGGCTCACCTAACTAACAGAAACTGAAAACAAATAGGTGTGGTAGTTTCAAAGTAATTTCATTGTAGTTAGCTCCTCCCTTCAGGCAGATATAGGCAGTGTCCACCAGCGTCTGACCAGAACTGAAGAAGCAGTTTGGATGAGCTGCGAAATGTATTCGACCAAATAAACTTTTGTCCAGTTGACAAACTGAATTTCTTCTTTTGCCATGGATTCTACGTGGACGCCTGAGGGATTCTACACACATATCATTGATGATTAAAAATGATGAATCTCAATTAAAATTCAAATAACTGCACAGCTCTACACGGTCGTTGAGGCATTAGTCTTATACTGCTTTTCCGTATGCTTAAAGTATCGACTGTCTACCAATCAAGTGCCTTGCCCAGTGACACAACAACAGTATAGCCACTGGTTTGCATTGAACTCAGGCAACCATTTGGTTTGTGGGTGAACGCTCCTAGGTGCTGCGTTCACCATGTCTTTATCTATATTTACACCTGTGTACCTTGACTGTTGGATCACACTGTGGCTCTGCAGACATACAGACACCGCCCCCTTCCCCCTCTGTGCTGTCGGAGGAACACCTGCCTAGATATAACTGAACTCAAATTATTTAGCACCTTTGAACCTTATATTAGACTCATAAATAAAACAAGATCATTATGGCTATTAGACACATTAAAAGTGGATTATCCTCAAAGATGTCCACGTTAGACTCATTATGGATTTGGGAGCCGGAGTGTGTGGCATCATTAGGAACTGGGTGGGCAGTGAAATATGCAAATGTGTCAGATGAGCTAGTGTGTCAGAGTGAGATGGCAGAGAGATAAAATGACTTGGAAAAACAGGGACGGTGAGGTGTCCATCATAAACAACTCCCTGGGATCTGAGAGCTTCTAATCATTTTAATCATTTCACTTTTCACCATGTGTTTAAGTGGGGTTATCCATAAAGGTCACACATTTATATTCAGAATGACATTGTCCTGATTCAACAAGACTAGAATGAATTAAAACAACCCACATTACATTCCACCCACCCAACCAGCCCCCCGGCCTGAATCCACACAACCACACAACCCAAACAGTAACACACACATACACGTACACACACACACAAGTACACACACCCACACACACACACACACACACACACACACACACACACACACACACACACACACACTAACATGCTAAAATACATAAAACTATGCATAGTAAAAAGTAAAAAGTGATAATTGAGGCCTAGTACAGACAAACCATGAGAGGAGAGAGAGAGAGAGAGAGAGAGAGAGAGAGAGAGAGAGAGTGTGTGTGTGTGTGTGTGTGTGTGTGTGTGTGTGTGTGTGTGTGTGTGTGTGTGTGTGTGTGTGTGTGTGTGTGTCCAGGGCAGTTGTGGCTCTAGTATCTTAACCCCACCAGTCCAACGTGAATATGAATAACGACGACAGTGCAGCACTTGTAAGGCATTATTATTACTATTATTAAATCTGCAACATGGTGGTGGACATTGCACAGTGCACCTTTAAGAACACTTAAGGGACAGAGGAAAAAATGCCTTTTCGTGTTGAGAAAATCACTAGAAAGTTAGAACTATAATGTTCCTAAACCACTGCTGTCAAATTCTGTTCAGATGGAACCCCAGTTGATCAGAAGGTCAACAGTTAAATCCTTGTATTTACTGTTGTATCCTTAAACGAGACAATTGACTAACAGAAAAACAAAAAATGTGGCTGTTTGCTAAGGGTGGTCCAACCGGTAAAAACAGGGAGAGTGTGCTCTTGGAAAAAACAAGCATAAAAACTTAGAAAAAATGAAATCCAGGCACAGAAAAAGTAAAAGTCGCACAATGAAAAGTGTAGTTAAAAGGCCTTTATGCCAACATGTTTCAACCATACATGGTACTCATCGGGGCTTAGTTAGATTCATAAAAATTGTAGCATGACCGTGGCCTTTAAAAAGACTTTGACTCTAGTGTGTGTGCACATTGGTGTATTATTGTTTAAGTGTGTCCAATGGAGGTAGAAAAGCTCTATGTAGATGTGAACATTTATTGGTGAGATAATGACACTTTTAGAATATTTAAAATATCAATAAAACATCAATAAAATATCCTCTTATTTTGCAAAAAAAAAAAAAAAAACCCTGCTGACTTTGTAGTTAAGATCTGCACAAACTAAAATATACGAGTCTTGTATTCATTTGCCCATTCATATTTCACTATTTTTGTGAATTCTACCGGAAAAATCTAATCACAGTTACAATACTTGTCAGAAAAGTAGCAATTACATTTTTTCCCTCAAATTGCGCAGCCCTAACGCACGCTTCAATCTTCCTACCTCCACTGTTGGATAATCACGGTGCTGGAATATTGGCATTTGTCGTTTTCTCCATTTAGCCTGATTTAATGCTGGGTCTGTTATTGCTTAACAGATGGAGGGATTTAGGCAGACCGTCATCTTTTTCTCATAATATCGCACACGCAGCTCACAAACAAGCAGATGCAAGATGTTTTGGTTGGTTATTTGGATGTGACATGAGCCGTTGAGAATAAACCATAGGGATATTGGCTCAAGCCTGCTAACACGCCTCAGGTAAGCATTAGTAGCTTAGGAGATATTAAAGAACAAAAATTGCCTCCCCGTAGACCAAATATGAAGCATTCGTCATGCCCTTTCCCTGACAGCCTCCTCTCTCTTTTCTGCTGCGTTTGATGTTCCTCTGGAAAATGTTGGCATAAGGGTTCGGGATAAATCTCAGGAGATAGGAATTTGAATCTCAGTATGTAAAGATAGAGAGATATAGTATGGTAAGTAATGTGATTTATATGAGAAGTGTGCAGTGGAACATTTGAGGTAGAAGCAAGATGTACGTCAGTCTGTAATGTAAAGTCTACTAAATTAGGCCAGGAGTGACATTAAAGATTCAGTAGAAGTATGTATGGTGTATGTGGGAGACAGATGGTTGATAGGAAGGAATGATATCAGCGGTGTTGTGAGTCAAAACAGAGTCAGATAGAGCTGTCAGTAAAAGAGTTCAGAGGAGAGTTCATCCCAGAGGTTTAAACATTTCAAACAAGAATAGTGGCAAAAGAAGAAATTAAATTTGTCAACTGTCAAGTTCATTTGGTCGAATACGTTAGGCTGCTTTTTCAGTTCTGGTCAGACGCTGGTGGACGCTGCCTATATCTGCCTGAAGGGACGAGCTAACTACAATGAAATTACTTTGAAACTACCACACTTACTTGTTTACAGTTTCTGTTAGTTAGGTGAGCCTATTAAATATGCAGTGGGAGTGTAGTGCGGGATCTTGTTAGCAGACCCATTCAGGGCCATAATGGGAGTTTTCACACCTTTGGATCTGACCTGGCTAGTCCTATTTTTTTCTTTTTTTGATTTAATATCTTAGAATAGTCTTCACAGAAGCAGCATCATTAGGACTGTGAAAGCTGTAAACCATCCAATCATTAGCCCAGACAGGTCAAACTTACTTAATTTACATTTTAATCGCTTTTCCTCAATTGGCACCTCCATCTCTACACCTCCCAGACGCCTAATCCACACCTCTGTACAGACCACTCAACAGCCCATCACCTCTGCTCGCACGCCTGCCCCTACCCCCATGGAGAAACCCAGCTCTATCTCCTTGTCACCTGGGCAGGTGAAAAGGCAGCTGGAGAAAGTGCGCCAGAACAAGTCTCCAGGACCTGACCAAATCAACCCTGAAGCTTGAAAGGGTACCGGTGCTTTGGAAGACCTCCTGCATTGTGCCAGTGCCCAAGAAGCCTGTCCCATCTGGACTCAATGACTTCAGACCAGTTGCGCTGACATCTCATGTCATGAAAGTGTTTGCGAGACTTGTTCTGGCTCAGCTCAGACCCCTGGTGGCACCATCCCTGGACCCTCTCCAATTTGCATATCAGGCACACATGAGTGTGGACGACGCTGTAATCTATCTTCTGCAGCGGGCTCACTCTCACCTGGATAGTGTTAAGGGCTCTGTGAGGGTATTGTTCTTTGATTTCTCCAGTGCCTTTGAGGTCCTGTCCCCACAACAACGTTCCTGTTTTTTTTTTTACCCGGGGTGAAAAAAAGTCTCGTCCAGACACGTGTTGGATCAGAAAACATGCGCGTCAAGATGAGCACGGAGCGCTGAGTGAAAACGATGTAGTACATATGTCACACCGATAAGTGGCGCTGTAAACCGGAAAGAGACAGAGCCACCAGTAACGCAGGACTACAAAGAGCACATGCGCAGAAAGTCCTTTCTCTTTCATAAACAAGCAAACACGTGTACTTTAGGGGCCGTCAACACAAGCGAATATATTTTGTCCCCCTGCTCCACCAATGTAGCAGCGACTCACTCCGGTAATGTGAAAATGCTGACCGTCCCTAACATAGACAGACGCCACAGAACAAAGATTTGCGCTGCGTGAGCAGAGTTTTTGCCTATAAATCGATAGTTAGCATTACTTGCTATCGTTTTATTAGATAGACATTAACAAGTAGAACTCTCGCTAACCTTGGGCGTGTTATTTAGGCAAAATGCTTGTTTGGATCTTACTACGGGAATGTTAAACATACTCGGACATTATGTTGGCTTTTCGGCGAGAATATACAACCGGGGACCATCACCAACGGGCAGCTATATATTTTTGTGTGTGATACTGCATGTGCCTGTTTGTAAAAGGTAAATTTTCATTTAATAAAAAAGACAAGAAATGGTTGCTCTTTCTCTTTATTTACAGCACACAACACACTCAAATTGGTATGTGCTCCTCATTGTCCACTATCTGCCTTTCCAGCGATGGGATCTTTCCAGTTTTAAAATACGTGTTTAGCTTTGCATTGGCAAACATCCGTGCGTCGTGCGTACTGCCAGGCCACTTCACAGTAACGTCCATAAACCGGTACCTGTAGTCACACACCGCTTGTATGTTGAGGGGATGTGTCCCATCGATCGATCCCAAACATTGTGGCATGTCATACACACGCTTTTTTTCCGCCCACATTCCAACGCAACGGGGGGCGTTCTCCAACTTCTCCACTCTGGAAGCCGTTTTTGAAAAACTCCGTTCTCGCCCCCAAAAACGCCGGCGCCGTCTGGACGGCAAGCCCAAACGCACCCAAACTTCTCCGTTTCCTCCAAAAAACGTTGTCGTGGGGACAGGGCCTAACACAATCCAGCCCTCTCTGATGGGTGAGAATCTGCTCAGGATGGGTGTCAGCTCCTCCACTATCTCCTGGATTACTGACTACCTGTCAGGCAGACCTCAGTACGTGTGACTGGGGACCACCCTGTCTGACACTGTGGTCAGTAATGTGGGAGCCCCTCAGGGGACAGTCCTGTCTCCATTCCTGTTCACTCTGTACACCTCTGATTTCCAGTACAGCTCAGAGTCCTGCCATTTGCAGAAGTTCTCTGATGACTCTGCAGTGGTTGGGTGTATCAGGGATGGACAGGAGATGGAGTACAGGACACTGATTACAAATTTTGTGGAGTGGTCCCAGGCAAACCATCTGCTCCTGAACTTGGACAAGACCAAGGAACTGGTGATTGACTTCAGAAGGATGAGGTCACCTGTGGAGCCTATTAACATCAAGGGTCAGGAGGTGGAGATCGTGGACTGCTACAAGTACCTGGGCGTTCAGGTGAACAACAGGCTGGACTGGAGAGACAACTGTAATACTGTGTACAAGAAGAGCATGAGCAGACTCTACTTCCTGAGGAAGCTCAGGTCTTTCAATGTGTGCAGTAAGTTACTGGAGATCTTCTACCAGTCTGTGGTTGCCAGCGCCCTGTACTCTGCTGTAGTCTGCTGGGAGAGACATCGGACGGATTGACAAACTGATCCGTAAAGCTGGTCACGTGATTGGCTGTGAGCTGGAGACATTTGTCACAGTGAGGGACAGGAGGACACTGGACAAACTGCTCTCCATCATGGACACTCCTGCTCACCCACTGTACCAGACCATAGAGGGACAGAGGAGCTCATTCTCCAACAGACTCCTACAGCTCCGCTCAAACAGTGAGAGATACAGGACTACATTCATACCATACTTCATACAACTGTACAACAACTCACCCTTATGTAATAGATAATACTCCCTACAACTGTATAAAGCTGGTACTGAACATCATATTTGATACTGTATTTTATATTGACTACTACTTTTTTTATTTAAATCTGATTGTACATATACAGTATATCTATTACCATTATCTTATGTATATAATTGTGTCTCATCTGACACAGGTCTATTGCTCTTTGGTTGCTATTCTATCTATTTTTCTTCTTGTTCTTTCACCCTCTGTTTTTATATTGTATATTATATTTGATTAGTGAGCTACCGTACCCAAAGCAATTTCCCTTGTGGATCAATAAAGTTTGTCTAAGTCTAAGTCTAAGTCTAACATAATCTATAAACACTAAAACATCTAAGTCAAATATACAAAACAACAAACAAAACAACAAACAAAAGGAACTGAAACCAGTTCTCCCATCCACATGGTCTGGGCCAAAACCTCCCCCCTAGAGGCTATAAATATGTCCGTCTCACACCCCCTCTTTTGTCTCCAGACCATGTGGAGTAACAGGTGAGCAGGTAAGTGAGATGTTTGACAAAATTTAATAAGTTTAACCAAATAAAATAATTTAAAGTAACTTGAGTGTGCGGTGTTTAACTTAACCGAACTAAGATAAAAGGAGAAATTCAATTTGCCAACTGGACAAAGTTTATTTGGTCAAACGTTTCGCAGCTCATCCAAACTGCTTCGTCAGTTCTGGTTAGAGTGCTGATGGACACTGCTTATATCTAGCTGCAGGGAGGAGGTAACTATAATGAAATTACTCTGAAACTTTCACCTCTTTGTTTTACAGTTTCTGTCTAGACTCTTGTTTAGCATACCCATTCAGTACCATAATAGGTGTTTTCACACCTCTGGACCTGATCTGGCTAGCCCTATTGTTTCCTTTGTTTTGATTCAGGTTTGAGAATAGAGTTATTGATGAGAGAGAGATCGTGTCTGACCCCTCCATTTCTGTTCAAGGAAGGATTCTCTTTCTTGACAAAAATAGCCTCTTTAACTCCCCTCTTCTTTTCTCTGGCCAAGATCTGTACCTCACTGTCGTCAAAGGAGTGGCCTGTGGCTTCTAGGTGGAGATAGGTCCACTCTGGCTCGCCCATCTGTGTTGGTACATCCTCTTGTGAAGTTGCTGTTTTGTTTCTCCAGTGTAGCGTTCACTGCCGTCTTCACTACACTGAATGGAGTAGACCATATTGCTTTGTTGGGTGGACTAGTTTTTGTCTTAAAGTGGGTTTAAAATAAACTGGGATTTCATACTGTCTGAAAATCCTCTGTAGTTTTTCAAAAACGCCGGCCAGGTAAGGAATCGCTACCCCTTTCCTCCTGGGTTCGGATTCTCTGTTGTCTTGTTTATTGTCTTTGTCTCTTAGTTTTGTTGAAAGCCCATTTAGGATATCCACAAACAGAGAGGGCTTTCTGCACATGTTCTTCTTTCTCCTTACCCTCTGTGCTTGTGGGAACCACTTGGGCCCTGCGTTGTAATGTCTGAATAACCCCCAATTTGTGCTGCAGTGGGTGGTGTGAATCAACTGACGAAGCAGTTTGGATGAGCTGTGAAACGTTTTCGACCAAATAAACTTTATCCAGTTGACAAATTGAATTTCTCCTTTTACCATGGATTCTACCTGGATGACTGAGGGAATTTTCACACATCTTAACAGAACTAAACAAAACTAAATAATACAAACCCGGGATAGTTGCATTTAGCAGTTTAGTTGAGTATGGAAAAATGTATATGAAATTAAGGTGAGTATACAGGGACAAAGGCCCTCTTTGTCACAAATTTACTCAAGTAAATGACTTGAGTAAATGTATTATGCACCTTAAAATTTCTGGGCTCACAAAGGTTATAAGTTCTTGTAAAAAAAAAAAGAGTAAATTGCACTAACAAGTCATCTGATCCCTTTACAATGTACTGCATATAAGCTACTGAATAACTGAGGTTGAGTGCGTCCTGCATCGTCCTCCTGTCTTAATAAAAGAATATTACAAGAATATAACAGGTATGTGCCCCTGCCTCATGGACAGACAGGAGCAGACAGGAGCACATGGGAGAGAGTGCGACTGGAGCAAGCAGCTGGTGATGATGCAAAGTTCTGAAACCATCCACTCATCGTGCCGTAGTCGCTGCAGCACGATGGGGAGAGGGGAGCCGCCTGGAGATGTCCTGTTTTAGCTGCAAAGGATACTATACACAGGCTTGTCCAAATAAAATACCCTGAGCCACATCTGAGTTTGACAGAAGGTCAGTTTAGTATGCTGTATGTGGAGTTTTCCATGGATCAATGATTTACTAATGAGAAATCGATATGTTCTGTAAGTCAACAAACGGCCACATACACGCTGAATGGCAATTTCCTGTTGTATCAGTGTTTGGAGATTTAAAATGTTCAGAATCCATCAATTCACAATCTAGCTTTAAGTTAAAGGTGCACTGTATAACATTTCTGGTGGAGAGTGTGCCATCTGATTATTTCCATGGAGTTATTAGTGCTTTGACTAGAATGTTTCCCAGTGTGGCATTAAACATAGTTATCTCCATGGAGAGAAACAAGGAGTGGCCAAGATACAGACAGAGCTGGGTCCAATGTTTGTGGTCTTTCTTTTGAAAATGCCTTAATGCTTCCGGAACAAAAGTACTGAAAGTTTTCTTGGTTTACTTCACTAATAAAGAAAAAGCAAGTCAGAAGTGGTGACTGGCAATAGTTTCCAAGATATAGTATTGGGTCAAAATAAGAAATTTATGCAAAATAAGGCAAAAAACGGTAGTTTATTAGAAGGTACAGTGTGTCTACAAGCAACCAGTTCTATCTGAAAGCGTCTGCACATTCCAGTACGTTCATTTTAATATGTCTAGAGTTTTAACATCAAATATTTTTTTATTTCACATAAGAGAGATGCCTCCTGCAGATGCACCTGATGTCTTAAGATATTTTTTGACGGATAAAGAAGTGCAAGTTATCCTTCCATTTTCTTCTGCTTTTTTTCCATTTCTGGGTCATTGGGGCAGCCCCTATAAATCCTCCTGCGGGTGGTGGGTCCACAGGAGGACAGCCCACGTCACAACTGGCCTTGATGCACTTCTGTCATGGGGGCTACCAGTGTCCACAGACACTGGGGGTGAGGTGGGGTTAAGTCTCTTGCCCAAGGACACAACGGCAGCGCTCATCTGTGGGAGCTGGAATCACCCATCAAGAGCGGAATTCGAACCGCCAACCCCTGGATCAGTACACAAACGCTCTACCAACTGAGCTACTACCACCCCAAAGTGCAAGTTAAAAATAATATATTTTGAAAATATTGAACTGCGTGCAAGTTAAATATTTTCAAAATATAAATATTATTTTTAAGCAAAAATGCCTAAATCTATTGTATAAACAGATGCGATTTTGATGTAAAACAATATCATTAAATATCTTGAATACATTAGCTAATCAGCACAGTTATTAATTGATTTTCAGTTCATCTTATCAATATAAATGAGATTTAGCCACTTTTTTCTCAGAAGCAGATCAAGTCCAAAGATTTGTAGGGCAGTGTAATTGGCTATTCTGCCCACCTCTGGTAACAAGTCAGATCTGTGGAGAGACAGGCTCATCCAATGCATGTTTTTCAAGGTAGTCTGAGAAACAGAAGAAAAACCCACATTTAATGAAGTAAATGGTAGATAGATGACATAATGACTGCGTGCACATGGTAGGATTGGATCAGGATTGGGTTGGTTTTTTCACACTTGCTCGGCGGGTGGTCTGTCGTCCAATCCGAGTGCACATGCATGTCGCGCAATCAGATTCAGCGACCTGACCGCCTCCGCAACGCTATGTGGCGCTGTAGTCCAACTACTTCCGGGTGATGGCTACTCAATAAAAACACAACACAGCTATCTGGCAGTATACTGCGATGGCTTTTCGAGGAGTTTGACAGAGCAGCATTGGCGTACGTGGTGTGCATTCTGCAGAGTTAGGTTGTTCGTATGAACGACAAAACAGCGTTTTTGGTTTCTTTAATACGACACGAACTGTGTAGTCGGCGTTTGATATTACAAGCAATCGAGGACAACGAAAATTACGAGGATTGGGAGCTATACCGCACATGTTTTAATCATGTTCTGTCTTGTTTTTTGTTGCTTGCATCGTTTGTGCCACAAATAAAGGCATAACATTTGTAGCTATGGGTTTATCGTTCATTTATGTAAGGTCTGGGGAAAAATTACACAACCACACTTTCATTTTGTATGTCTTTGTAATGCTTAGCTTATATTCTGTTGTCTCTTCCACTCTCTGTTTTGTCCTGTCTGAGTGAACAACTTAAGTAAATTTCCACACAGATTTTAATATTTACGTTTTTAATATTTAAGTTATACAACAGTTAAAAAAAAAAACACACTCTCTTCTGATACTATGAGGCCACAATAGATAACTCAAAATGTTTGTAAAAGTACCCTGTGTGTTATTTCAAAAGTTCAAAACTCCATGCACAGCTTCCAGGTGCTGGTAACAACAGGAACATTGAATAATTCGAGAAAAGACTAAATTTACCGCATACTCTTATTCCTTTATCGGGCTTAGAGCAAACAACGCGTTTCGATTCTACGTTATGTTCATAGTCCCGAAATGGTGGAAGATGGGACTTGTTGGTTCCGTGAAGAACGCTGTCGTAATGCGGGCAAGTTGTACGGTCTTGACCGCTCTCCCGTTGTTCTTTCTTGCCGTGGCACACGCCGCCCTGGCGTTTTTTCCACTTGATTTTGATTTGCTCCGGGGTCCGAGCAAACCCTGCCTCGGTCCAGTAGTGCGAGCTTGTAGCTTTCTTCACAACCATGTTTTTGTCTGAAAGTCCGGCAACAACAAGCGCTACTTATGACGCCGTAGGCACCCCCTACCACTCCTACAACTTCCGGGTGACATTCCTGACATTCCTGAAATTCTGGCGCGCCCATGCGCAGTATGCTAATCCAATCCAAAATCGTTCACATGACGACTCCAAGTGGTTTGCTATCGGCCTAGGCCAGGGGTTCCTGGGGGATGGGGCAAACCAATCCCAATCCAAACCAATCCCTGTGCACATGCAGCTGTTACGACCCCAATCAGTTTGCAATCGGTTTGGAGTTTTCCATGTGCACGCAGTCATTGTCTTGCTGTTTGGGTCTGGAGAGACCAGAAATAGCTTTCATTTCCCTCCAGACCTCTCTAGTGACTGCGTGCACATGGAAAACTCCAAACCGATTGCAAACTGATTGGGGTCGTAACAGCTGCATGTGCACAGGGATTGGTTTGGATTGGGATTGGTTTGCCCCATCCCCCAGGAACCCCTGGCCTAGGCCGATAGCAAACCACTTGGAGTCGTCATGTGAATGATTTTGGATTGGATTAGCATACTGCGCATGGGCGCGGCAGAATTTCAGGAATGTCAGGAATGTCACCCGGAAGTTGTAGGAATGGTAGGGGGTGCCTACTGCGTCATAAGTAGCGCTTGTTGTTGCCGGACTTTTTAGACAAAAACATGGCTGTGAAGAAAGCTACAAGCTCGCACTACTGGACCGAGGCAGGGTTTGCTCAGACCCCGGAGCAAATCAAAATCAAGTGGAAAAACGGCAAGGCGGCGTGTGCCACGGCAAGAAAGAACAACGGGAGAGGGGTCAAGACCGTACAACTTGCACGCATTACGAAAGCGTTCTTCACGGAACCAACAAGTCCCATCTTCCACCATTTCGGGACTATGGACATAACGTAGAATCGAAATGCGTTGTTTGCTCAAAGCCCGATAAAGAAATAAGAGTATGCGGTAACTTTCGTCTTTTTCTGGGATTATTCAATGTTCCTGTTGTTACCAGCACCTGGAAGCTGTGCATGGAGTTTTGAACTTTTGAAATAACGCACAGGGTACTTTTACAACAAATCAGTGTGGAAATTTACTTAAGTTGTTCACTCAGACAGGACAAAACAGAGAGTGGAAGAGACAACAGAATATAAGCTAAGCATTACAAAGACATACAAAATGAAAGTGTGGTTGTGTAATTTTCCCCAGACCTTACTTAAATGAACGATAAACCCATAGCTACAAATTTAATGCCTTTATTTGTGGCACAAAAGATGCACGCAACAAAAAACAACAAAGCAGAACATGATTAAAACATGTGCGGTATAGCTCCCAGTCCTCGTAATTTTCGTTGTCCTCGATTGCTTGTAATATCAAACGCCGACAACACAGTTCGTGTCGTATTAAAGAAACCAAAAACGCTGTTTTGTCGTTCATACGAACAACCTAACTCTGCAGAATGCACACCACATACACCAATGCTGCTCTGTCAAACTCCTCGAAAAGCCATCGCAGTATACTGCCAGATCGCTGTGTTGTGTTGTTTTTATTGAGTAGCCATCACCCGCAAGTATTTGGACTACAGCGCCACATAGCGTTGCGGAGCGTGCCAGATCGCTGACTTGAATCTGATTGTGCGACATGCATGTGCACTCGGATTGGACGACCGACCACCCGCCGAGCAAGTGTGAAAAAACCAACCCAATCCTGATCCAATCCTACCATGTGCACGCAGTCAGTGTTATTTTGTTAAGCACTTTCATTTAAAGGGGACTTAGGCCCTTTAAGTAAATTGACGGGGTAACTTAGACAAAAGTAAAGTTCTCTCATATCCAACCTGATGAGATTGTGGACTTACCTGGAGGGAGGAGCTTCCTGTGGGGGAACTATAAAAGCAGGTCAGCTCAGCCTTTCAGGGGAGTCTCATCATGGGTACACGTGGGTTTTTCCTTAGTTTTGTTAATTTCTCTTTTGAGCACAAGTATTTTTTTTGTAAATATGTATTATTTTTGGTTGCCAGTTGCCACAAATGCCATGGTGAAATTTTGGAATAAATCTTTGGGATAAATGGAACATTTTTAGAGTCTGCCTCCTATTTAAGACCACATTGGCCCGCTTCCCCACAATATGTTTAATAAATTCTCAAAGTAGTTTTTAGACTCCATCTTACTTGAGTACTGTATTTTTTATGTAAAAATACTTTTGGTCACTCATCCCACAAATAAGTCTACAACTGACAAAAGCTTTGTGTCAGTATGAAATGATGGGAAATTCTGTTTCCTGTACTTCTCCTTAGATTTAGTTCTTAGTTTTGTGATCTGCCCCTTGAAGGCGGTGCTCCATTTCCATGTTCTTCACAGTGAAAATCAGATGTTATGTCCAGACAATTAGTCTTACTTGTATTATAACTATTTCTTACAGCACAGTTTTGCACATTTACATGAGTAATATTATGTTGACATGACAGTCCTCTTATTTGTGCAAGTTTTCTCCCCACCTCTATGTCGGGGTAGCAATAGCACTTAGTCTGACATTTATGTATGTATTTGTTTGTTTATTTGTTTATTTATTTGTTTCTTTTTTTTTTGTTCATTCCAAGCATACATGCAGATTTAAGACTTTGTCATAGACTTTGTTCTTTTGGCTATTGAAAACACATAAAATATTCTTCCATTCATAAAAATCCCCACCATGTAAACACATTAACTAATTTATTATTAGTTACAATGAATTTACTATGACATAATCAACAAGTCTTCATTGTGGTTGACCTAACACGAACTGGGACCACAGCTGCCATTCTATAAATCCAAAAAGATTACCTAGATCTGAATGGTAATCTGTCAGATTCAGAGATAAGCTGGTGAGAATTGTGTGCCTGTCCTGTCCAGCCGGGCCCTGCTCATTGTCATTGTTGGGTAATAAGGGAGGAGTTATTTACAGGGCTGTTGTTGAAGCTGCAGAGCCTGTTTGTTATGTTGGGGAATCCTTGTGCCTTTAACTAAACAAAAGAAAGTGCCAGGACTCGTGATAGACAGTTCATCCTGTTGACAGTACCAGAACATGTGTGCTCTTACGTCTGTTTTAAGAGAGGCTTTGGGCTGGCTGCAGCAGGGCTCACTTTACTGTCACCTTTTTAGCCTGACAACACATGGTCACAACAGCACTGTAAGCCACCAGCTTCAGAGGCAGAAACGCTGTCTTGTTATTGATTCTGAATTATAGCACATGAGAGGAGTGTTAAAGCTTAGAGATATGAGCCATTTTTTTTAGCAGAGTGTGAGTATGTGTAAATAAATACACTTTCCAACAACAATATCCCATGGATGTTACATATGACTCACTGAAGGTGCAGCAACATCAGGTGGTAGCAGTTACAGAATAGTTGTGGAATAAATACATATTATAATAAGTAAAAAAGTGTTAGCAGTTGAATGCACTGCAGTTCTAGTAGAAGTCCTTGCAGCATGAGAAGTTCTATTATCAACCATTCATTCCTATACCAAAACGCCATTGCATTGACTAATAATCAGTCAATCAATCAATCAATCAGTCAATCAAACATTATTTATAAAGCACTTTTCATACAAAAAAATGTAACACAAAGCACCATAATATTTGTCTCGAAATCTGTTGTTTGAAGATAGTAAAACTGCCAGTAATATAGAATATATTTACAGACAAAAAAAAAAAACATGGAAGAAAATGCACATTTACACATTTCCTGTGCCATTTTGATGTAATTTGTGTTCTGGGTCATGAAATCTCTTCTCTGTTTTTGAGTCTGTGTAATTCTAATAAAGATGATTTGCTTTCTAAATTAGCTGATATCTCCGTCCTAATTTCCTTAAGTAATTCAACTTTTTAATGATACTTTTATAAACATTTAGGTACAACGTTTGCAACACTTTAGCTGTTTACCCAATACATATGATAAAAGCTTTCTCCCCCATAAGCGCTCTAACCTCCTTGCATATATGATCCTGTACAACATGTCAACATCAGCTCATTGTGTGTGATTCCTGCTCTAATGCACTTGTCCTCGCCGTGTGATGAAAAGGTGAAGGACATCCCCCAAGCAGCTCCTCCTCACTATTCCGACCTGCTCCAACGTATTTTTTTCCATCAACCACTCTAATAATGAAGGTTCATGGTGTTGCAGACAGAGGAGATATTTCCCTAGTCCATAGTCTGCCAAAGGGCTGCATTTTAAGCTCCCATTTCATCCATCACACTCCAACAATAGAGATGTCGCTCCCTCCCCAGACAGCTGCTCTCTCACACTTCCAGAAAGAGCATTTGTGGAGATGTTTCTCTTTATATAGGCAAGTATGTGCATAATAACGGTTTAGCGTCAAGGATGAGAAGCTTTACAATGAAGCAAGGCGCTATCGGTATTGTATTATGAACTGTATTAATTTGTGTAACACTGACGAGATTGATTATTGCTTTGTTGACAGTGACATGTCATCTCCCTTGTAATCTACCCAGGGAACCTTTTAATTAGAAAAGAAATTACAACCGTGGGCAGAATAATCAGAAGTGGCGATAGTCAGTCAAGGAAAATCGAAGAGCCAAGTTAGACCATAAGCAGATGGGAAACTGGAGCCCTGGAACACCTACAGAAATGCATCTTCTTCTTTGTTGGGAATATTTGTAATGTTATATTTTCCTACAATTAGTGCTTTGTTTAGTTTTTTTTACAATTGAGTTCTCACAAAATTAAAATGAAGTCAGAATATTCTATAGTGTACCTGTAAAATCCATAACCCACTGTTATTCAGATTTCTAACCAGTGTTGGGAGTAACTCGTTACAAAAGTAATTAATTACTGTAATGCATTACTTTTTGGTGTAACGCAGTAATGTAACGCATTACAGGGAAGAAAATCGGTAATATATTACTCGTTACAATGCCAGTAACGCACATTACAATGCATTTTTAACCTGCTTTGTTTTTGTGGGTTTTGCGTTTTCTTCATACAAAGATCGCGGATCACCGCGAGATCAGCTACTGAATCTGATAAATCCGCGCAGAACATTACATTTCATACAAAGTTCCGCGAGATCAGCTAGTGATATAAAAGTCAGCGCAGACCATTCCATTTCCTTTTACTTCGTCTGGAACTGGCAGACTGACAAAGGATGACAGAACCAGAAGAATCGGATAGTGCTTGCTCCTTTTCAAGATGGGCATACGCCCACTACATTCACTTCGTTCAAAATAACTCCAAGAACATTTTAGTTAAATGCACACTGTGTGAATCCCAAACCTCTTTCCACGTCGAAATGAAGTACAAGCAATTTGACGAAGGACTTGCAGAGGTGCCATAGCACCACGAAATTAGTCAGGAAAGGAGGGGATGGGACAGGGAACGATACAACCCACGTGAAAGTCATGACACATGAGAGATTTGCACTGTAGATTGCCAAATCCTTATTTCCAGTCATTTCGGCGAGAGTAACTAAAGTAATGCAAAAGTAGTGTAATGCCTTACTTTTTATTTAGAGTAATATTTTAATGTAAGGCATTACTTTAAAATGACAGTAACAAGTAATAAGTAGTGCATTACAGTTTTTGAGTAACTTGCCCAACACTGTTTCTAACAGATGACCGTTCTTACAGTGGTGCCCAGACATTTTATCTATGCAGGCCTATGTTCTAACATGTTAGCATGCCAAGAGCCTAAACATGTTTATAAAAATTTAACTGCAATAAGATACAGTATATGTCTGAACTGATTTGGTATCTCATGCAACTTTCTTTATAGAGTTAAGTTGAATCAAAATAGTTACTCCTTCTCTGTCTACTTTGGGCATCCCTGTAGTATGTGATCGGCTTTAGTAAATCAAACTTTCTCAATGATACAAATTTAAATGTAATGTAAAACCTATAAAGAATACTGATGTCATGTATCAATTGTTGTTTCCCTACTTGAGTGACATGAGTAACAGTATATCCATCCATTTTCCTCTGCTTATCTGGGGCCAGGTTGCGGGAGTAACAGTCTAAGCAGGGATTCCTAGACTTCCTTCACCCCGGACACTTCCTCCAGCTCCTCCAGGGGGACTCCAAGATGTTCCCAGGCCAGCCGTGAGACATAGTCCCTTCAGCGTGTCCTGGGTCTTCTCCGGGGCCTCCTCCCGGTGGGACATGCCCAGAACACCTCCCGACGGAGGTGTCCAGGAGGCATCCGGAACAGATGCCCGAGCCACCTCAGCTGGTCCTCTCGACGTGGAGAAGCAGCGGCTCTACTCCGAGCTCCTCCCTTGTGACTGAGCTCCTCACCCCATCTCTAAGGGAGCGCCCAGCCACTCTACGGAGGAAACTCATTTCGGCCACTTATATCCGTGATCTTGTCCTTTCGGTCATTACCCAGAGCTCATGACCATAGGTGAGAGTTGGAACGTAACCTGACCAGTAAATTGAGAGCTTTGCATTTTGGTTCAGCTCCCTCTTCACGACAACGGCCCGGTACAGCATCACTGCCGACGCTGCACCGATCCGCCTGCCAGTCTCACGCTCCATCCTCCCCTCACTCATGAACAAGACCCCGAGATACTTGAACTCCTCCACTTGAGGCAAGGACTCTCCACCCACCCGTAGAGTAACAGTATATAAACCTGAAAAACATGCACCAGGGACTACAGGCGGAAATTAGCTCTGGTGCTAAAACCTGGCACCGTGCATCTTTCCTGTTACAGTTAATGTATATTGTGCACTGTCCCTGTCTCATAAATAAACTAAATAAAGAAATAAAATATGGATGCACTTATAAAATCCAATTGATATCACAGGGACATCACAATGGGGGTGTTCCTCATGCATCTCTATAGGGAGAATGTTCAGCAGTAACCATGGTGACACAATCCATTAGCAAACGCAGCCAAAAAGGTTTAAGATTGTCTAAGAACTCAAGAAAGATTCAGGGTCCTGTGATCAATATGAGCCTTCATGGCCCTGTTTAGGTGTTTGATTTTCAACCAAAAAAATTGACTGATTAAAGGAAAAACTGTTGGCTAATACTAACTATAATGTTATGAGAGAGACTTGTTTAACAGCACAAATCAGCTCGCCTATTCTAACTAAATCAGTTCTTTCTGGCCAGATGTGTTAAACTAAAGCTCAGATTAAAGTCTAACAGGGCCTCAGACAGAGCAGTGCCTACAGTTATCATCACAAACCCAGGAAGTGATGACATCAGCTGCAAAGTATCAATACTTGTATGACAAAATCCTGATAACACTTTGCACCTTTGACATTTGAGACAAGTGATGGGTGGGCTGCTAATGAGGAGGAAGTGAAGTCCCGACTCTTCAAAGCTTGATTCCTTTTATGGTTTTTGTGATAAAAAAAAAAAAAAAATCAAATTTGCATAATTTTAGCGCTAGTTCAGTGCTTTTTATGTGAGCAGTTGTCACACTTGCTCTGTTTAAAGTGTTTTTAAAATGAATAACAGACCAATCACTTTACTTCATGCGGAGAGAGTTTTTAAAATGAACTTTAATTACAGCCGACTGCGTTAATTTTGGATCTTTCACACGCTGGCAGGAGGTCTAGGCAGTCAAGTGTCATTTAGTCATACAAAACAATGTGATATCTGGATACTAACAGATGGACTCACTCATAAGCCTTTTTATGCTTCGCCCATGTGCCTACCGGGAGGGCATCTGACACCTACCTCAGAATGTAATCACTGCACAATTTGACTTGGAAGAACATTTGCGATGGAGCTCTTTGGAACAAGATCTTAAATAAATGCAAACATTAATTTTTTTATTTAAAATAGGGCTGTGCAATTGATCAAATTTGAGATTCAGTCATTTCTAATTGTCAAAGTTATGCTTGGTCTTTTTAAACAAGAGATCGTCTGTAAAAGCTTGATGAGTGTATTCTTTCTGTATTGTTTTAGAAATTGAACATTAGAATATTAAAAGACATTTTTATTTGAGACAATATAAAGACAAAATAAAATTGATCAATATGAGGGAAATTTTTGTTTTTTGTTTTTCTTTGTCCTATCACCCAGCCCTATTTAGAACTAAATATTATCAATAAATATTATCAATGTGAATGGGTAGGACATTGAACAAATTTCACTAGCTACCACTTCCACTAAACTAAATGAGTAATGTACAAGTAAGACTCCACGTATAGTGTGAGAGGTTGAAAGAATTATTTTTCTGATATTATTTCTGACTTCATAGTATGCAGCATGAATTAAATAGAAAATATGATTATTATTATTACTAATATATAATCATGGCAGTCATTAAACTGAATGTAACTTTGCTTTTGTTGCCTTGGATCGGTTTGTTTTGCATAAACACGACTAAATTGGACAGAGAAGACTCACATTCCACCCATCCCCTCTCAGTGGTCCTGGCCGCTCACCACAGGCTCACCGGACCAGTGTGTACTTGTGTGTGTACATCTCAGAGAGGAGGCCTTGCCGTGTTGCCCATTTCTCTGTGGTGCCACCATCTGCCGACCGTCCTAGTACAGACCGGCACAGCACGACCCACGCACACACACATTTACACACATACACCCCCTTCCCCCCCATACCCCCTGTCCCGTCTGTGGTTTCTGGTCCAGGTGGCTTCTCACTAAATGACCCACAGAAGATGGACAAACACCCAGCGTCCTACAGTATGTCTGCTCCTCTGATATTTCTCCTTCTTTATGCTTGATTATTGTGGCAGTGGGGTGTCAGTCTGTCCCTCCGCCTGTTCTTATCCTCCATTGGCTTGGATTGAACTTCTGTTGTTATAAGTACACTGTGTGAACATGTCGGACTACTTGGTATCTGAGGTGTTGGCATGAAAAATACAACTACTGGATGCTGATGATGAACATATTTTTATAGCTTTTTATAGAGTTTGAATGGGCTTTATATGAATTGTCTCCATTTGACCCTTTCAGTGCTACTGGGCCAGCATTCAGGGGATAGGACTGGAGACAATAGGTCTGCTATTTTGGCCACATCGTATTGTCATGTTTCATTGCTTTTTTGTTTAATACAGCTTTATATTAAAATAATAGCTGCTCTGTTTGGAATGTTCTACAGTATGACTTTAAACAGACTTTTTATTGCTCCAAAATTCTGACTACCACTCCACAGATCTGATCTGTAACTTGGTCTGGTTTGGTCTCTCTATGGCTATGTTCAGACTGTGACCCAAATCTGATTTTTTTTTTTTTTTTTTGCCTCTATGCGACCTGTATCTGATCTTTTAATGACGGTCTGAACAACACAGATCAGATTTTTTCATATGCGAACCAGGCCACTTGGATATGTGGTCTTAAAACCGATACATATCCGATCTTTTGACATGCAACTTCAGTCTGAATGGCCAGATCACATTCATCCCACCTACACATCATCAACAAGCGAGAAACGTCACTGTTCTGCACTGATGTAGGCAGAAACTGAACAGAACTAGACCAACGTTGAGCCGATAGAATTGCTGGATAGCTGCGTTACTGAAGAGGAACCCACAAAATGCCAAGGCCAAAAACCTTGTCCTTCCCAATCTCCTCCTTAAAACAAATAAGCTGTACATGTTCTGGCTCTGGTACGACAGCAACTTCAAAATCTCCAGGCGCTCAATGCTAGTGTCCAGCTTAGGCTACTTCCATAAACACTGAGCACACTCGCTGTGTGTGATGTCGTTGTGTCCTCCAAGGCGCATGCAGGACACTTTTGGGGCATTTAAAGTTCACACTGGAGGTCACATAGCCTACAAGCTGCATTTAATTGGAAATGATAAAAGAAGAAATTCAATTTATCAACTGGACAAAGTTTTTTTGGTCGAAAACGTTTCGCCGCTCATCCGAGAGGCTTCGTCAGCTCTAATAAGAATGCTGGTAAGACAATTGCTTATATCTTGCTGCAGGGAGGAGCTAACTAGCTACCTACTTTCCGAAACTATCTCATTGGTTTCAGTCTTTTGTTTCTCTGGCGTCTAGATTACCATACCTATTAATCCATACAACAACTGTTTTTCACACCTCTGGCCCTGACCTGGCTAGCCCTATTGTTCCCCTGTTTGTTTGATCTAGGCTTAAGAATGGAATTATAGCTGGGAGACAAATTATGTCTGACTCCACCATTTCTGTTCAGAGAAGGATTCTCTTTTTTGACAAAAGCAAGTGTCTTACCAGCATTCTAATTAGAGCTGACAAAGCCTCTCGGATGAGCGGAGAAACATTTTCGACCAAAAAAACTTTGTCCAGTTGACAAATTGAATTTCTTCTTTTATCATGGATTCTACCTGGACGACTGAGGGACTCTTCACGTTTACTTGGAAATGTGAACGACGTCGCAAAAAAAATCCGAATTCACAAAAAAAATCTGAATTGAGCTTTAAGCCCTGCAGTCCGAACATAGCCTATGATGATAGAAAGGTTTAATGCTATACTGTAAAACATTCCAGACAAAGTAATCACATATCCATGGACAAAAGCAGGTGGCGGACCCTCCACCAAAAAAGTTACACAATGCAGCTTTAAGCAAGATGGCTTTAGTTACCTCTTAAATACTATATAAAGAAACAAAATCTAAATTGTTATGTGATGTAAGAAAATTGCAATATGTTTATTTTGGCATATCATCTAGTTTTATTTGGGAACATACTTACAGCTCTGGAAAAAAATAAGAGACCACTGCATTTTTTTCTGAAATCAACATCTCTACATGTATTACAGCCATTCCATTCCAGCGTCTGTTGAATTCCAACACAAACACAAAGCTGAGCCACTTCAGTTCTTGCACCAGGAGTGGAATAAAGTCACCGAGGAACAATGTGAAAGACTTGTGGAGAGCATGCCAAGACGCATGGAAGCTGTGATTAAAAATAAGGCTTATTGCACCAAATACTGATTTCTGAACTCTTCTTAAAGGCAAGGTTTTTTTTTTACAATCTGAGCCTTCTTTCGGCAATAAAACAAGTAGTTTTACTCACCCATAGCATTTTTCTGTCAATTGGAGCAGTATCGCAGAACTTATGTTGAGCCGTTCTGTTCTAGTAATGATCCCGTATCCGTTAACATGGTGCTGTATCATTTGCTCGGGGCATTACTTTGCGGTCTCCAAATAACACAAACTTTAGCACTTTTCAAATCATAGAAGCCCGATGTCTTAATGAAAAATTTCGTGTGCGAGTGAACAATTTTTGGCGCTTGAATTGCGTGAGAAATGCCGTGTGAGCGTTTTAAAATGAATTTGATCTTGTTTCTTTGCATTGTTTGAGGTCTGAAAACGTGTAGCTTTTTTGTTATTTTGGCCATTTGTCATTTTCTGCAAATAAATGCTCTAAACGATAATATTTTTATTTGGAATTTGGGGAAAATGTTGTCAGTAGTTTATAGACTCAAACAAAAATGTTCATTTTGCCCAAACACATAGCTATAAGTAGCAAAATCAGAAAAAACTGATAATTTTGCAGTGGGCTCTGATTTTTTTCCAGAGCTGTATTTATTTTACATTTATTTAGAAATGTAAATGAACCACGTCTGTGCTGTTATATCAAATCGTTTTCTGTCTATTCCATTATTAATTATTAATTTAAACGTACAACAAACTCATTGTCTTTGTATGCATGTAGAAAATGATGTATAGTATGTACTGTCTGCATGTGCGATATGACTCCAAACAGCTCTCAGAGGGGTGTCATATGGCAGGCCTATGTGTGTGAAGCCGAGGGAGGCTGGGTGGATGGGGGTGGATGAAGGCAGGGATAAAGTTAAAAAACAGGAGGAGGGGAGTCAGCGCACTCTGTTCTTTGCTTTTTGCCTTTTGTTCTGAGAGATAATAACTGTCTCCACCCCCAGACTCCAGAGAACCTGCAGGGATAGCCCCTAGTATTGAGAAACATGAGCATCCTGCAATCCAGCTCTGCTTATGACAACAGAGGATGCCAATCTAGTGGCCTGATTTCCATGGTGTCTTGGAAGCATCCGCAAGCCACATGACTCATTGCGAATTAAGAAAGAAAGTGCTTGGAACGGCAACTGTGTCAGATAACTCATTGTCAATTTTGAATGCCCTAAGTTTGGCCTACATTGCTTTTAATTCAGGCCAAAACACACACAAGGACTGCCAAGAGCCTGGGGTGGCAGTGGGATGTCCTTCTCCTCCCAAAACACAAGAAAAAGACAAAAGTGGCCTGGATTTTAGAATGTATGTTATTTTAGCGTGGTCTTACAGCCCTGCTATAAGGGGAGCATAAAAAAAGGACACAACGAATAACCATGAGAGGTGTGAAAACGTTGCTCCATTTGCTGCGACCTGCTTGTGTGGAACAGCATCTGCAACCCACATAAAATCTAAAAATAATGCACCTATCATTGACTGCTACTATGCCATGGCCTGTACATGAAGTGTGTGATTCAGAGTATGTTTGCTAGTGATATAGCTCTACAAACATGCAACACTGAGAATAAACTGAAATATGTTTTCATATATTTGACTTGAGGGTACTTTATGCTTATTGGACAAAATTCTTGTTTAACTATTACTGTAAAAAAATGGGCTGCCTTAAATTGTTCTGGTAATGGATTGCAGGCTTTGCTGCTGTTAATTTCGGCTGCAAGAGCAGGATTCAAAAGACTGAACTAGTTCTTCAGTTACAGATGACTCAAGGATGCACCAATAGGACAGAGATCTCTGAATTAGAATGGCCTGTACTCTGCATGATAACCATTAACAGTGTGTCCACAGACTAGTCTAAAGGCACTCAGAGGGCTTGCACAGCGTATTGTTTTAGACCCAAGTGTGTGCATATACATTATATCAGGAGTGTGATCACTAAATTTATGTTTGGGTGGACTTCTCCTCTACAGTGATGTGTCAAAAATTAACACAGTGTTCTGCTGGAGATTAACAAAATGATGGTCCTCAATATGAAGACAAATGATAAAGAAGTTTGAGAGATCGCATCGACTGAGGCCAGGCCTACTGCAACACGTGCCAATGAAGAAAAAATAATGACAATTGATGCCCTACGTCCCAAAAAGGGAGGAGAGGGCATGTAACGTGTAAATTAACAGTCAAATATCTGAAGCAATGTCAAAAGTGTCAGTGTCTCTTGTAGGCCTCTGCTGGGATGTGTGGATTTATTTATATATATATAATATATATATATAAAAAATAGGCTGTTTTGAAGGTTCCAGTGCGCACTGGAACCTAGTTTAGGCTGCACATGACACATGGGAGCATGTTACTTTCTGTGAATTTGGAAGTTGAGGAGTTGTCCATTTCTCTCTGTAATGCGAGGACATCGCATCTTGTCCTTCCCTCCTCCTGCGTCCCTGCACGTCTCGCTCTAACACTCCGTACAGGTGCGGGAGCGCAGCGCCTGGATTCGCTCCTCCAATTAGGAGCACGGAGCGTGACCACGTGAACAAATCCTGTCATCTAAATTCCCGATGAGCAGAGAGGCTCGGAAGAAGGGGTAGCGCTGAGAGCCAGAGCGGAGAAGTCACAGGACAGCCCGGACATGTGCAGGTAAAACGCTTTTCTACCCAGCTTCACACTAATTGCGCGCGCATCCTTTCTCCAGCTCTGTTGGGACAGTGCATGTGGGAGGGACATGCCTGTGGGACGTCACATTTGCTGGAGGGGGTTCACATTTGCAGAATGGGGGTTCTCGCGGACAGGACAAACAGATCACGGGCCGGTTGCTCTGCACCGCCTGCGCATAAAACTCATCCGGGCAGCTCCTCCCTGGTCGCTCTGTCTCTCCCAGCACGTCTTCCAGCTACACGAGGCTATTGATAGTTGACAGAAGCCGTGTAATCCCGGACTAATCTGGTTGACTGGCCACAGCCATTTGTGAGCAGCAAGAATGTTCCTTGAACTTTATGCTGTTTCGTTTGGTTTGTTTCAGTAGTACTTGCCCTGCGACGCGCATTATATGAACAGAGGAGAGCGAGTGCAATGCTGCTTTGGTGCTGCATTCAGTCAGGCAGCAGAGGCAAGCTTTTATGTGTGAATTATTTATAAGACTGTCTGGAGGAGAGCAACGCTTCACGGAGATGGAGAGCGACATGGGCACGAGATGCTTTTATTTGTGATCAGAAAAGTGGCATATCCCAGTCGGATCTAAATAGCCCTTATTGGCCGTTACAAGTGTTTGTTAAATAACCCAGGCAGTCCAATGGCTGCCGCACAGTCATTAAGCCTGAGAGTATTGAAGTGGGCTCTCATGGCCATTATCGGCGGCAGATGTGTTTATGTTGTGTCCCTGATCTCAGCCTCCTGTCACCAGAGGGAACTTGTGATAATGACTCTCTTCAACACCCTGACACTGACCAGCGATCTCAGATAAGGCCTTAACCCCCCTAAATAACCACATAACAATGACAAATCCAGCTTCTCGTTTGCCATCTTATGTTTTGTAGCGTTATTTATTTTTTGGGCATATATATTTCATTTTTTCTTAAGCTTTTTCCACATACCTTTATCAAACTGGCTACTTTCTCCTTCTAGTGTTGTATCTTTACAGAGGTCATTTGGAAAAATCTGCTACTACATCACTACACCATCAAGCAATTAGGATTGGCTTTTTACACAGAGGTTTTGAATTGGCCCCTATCTCCGTGGAAGGCTGCCCTCTACTTCAAAAATGTTCTCCCCATTTTTATGTGTCACGGTGGACTCATGCCTCCTGCTGCTTAATACAACGGGATATACCACAATTCCCACGTGTTTTACAAATTAAAAAGCAATTTGGAAGCCCTTGGACATCCATCTTGCCCCGCATCCTGCTTGATGTGCCTGGACCCCTCCGCGCATGCGCACTCGTCTGTCCCCGGAGCCTCGTGAGGGAGCCGTTCACCAGCAGGCGGCTCTCGGGTTCCTGACGCGCGGAGCCGGTGTTAGTCTGTAGTCTGTTACTTCCCGTCAGCGCGGGTGCACAGTGACAGCTCTGCGCTATTCTTTTCGATCCAAGTTGTGCTTTTTTTTCCCACCTGCACTGGGATTTTTGGATTTGAACGGGGAAGCTGAGGACACTTCGCGGTGTTTTCCTTGTAAGTTATTTGATATTTGACTCTGCAGCTTTGCTTTTCTCTCATTTCAATGCGCCTGTAATTATGGAAGTTCGCGTTACAGCACAGGCTACTATTTCAAAACTACCTGCGCTTGGGTTGTTGTGCGAAATATAGCGCTTTAGGCTGTACGCACACTACTTTATTCTGTGTTCCGTTGCTCTTCGTGTTTATTGGTTTGAACGAGAAACTCCACGCGTGAAGAAACGCTCCGTGTCAACGTGTTTTGTATCGGGTTTTACGAAACACGTTTTTGCAAATTGAAACGATCCCTTTGCGCACTGACTCATTGTGTCCATTTACGAAAGGGGAACTGGGCAGAGGCTGCACTGCAGTTCATCTTTACAGCAGGTGCCTGCGTGTTGCTCACTTCCGCACTCCTCTTTAGGCATAACTTTTATGTAGACAATCGTATTTTGCCCATATGAGTGAGACAATGTGTCCATTTTACGCATGGAACTTGGCATACTTTAGGGATAGGGACAGATGGTATTTCCTCACTTCCTGACATTGTTTTCTTTTGTTTCACTTTAGAACTTTTTGCACTATTTGCATTCTCGTTCTCATATGCATAAAATGTATCCTACTAAAAGCATGTTGTCATGGCTTGTTTACATGTCTTACAAAGAAAATGCTGCACTGTGTGCTCTGCTCTCCATTCCTGCTGAACCAGCCAGGTGGCATACCAGTCTCATAGCTGTTAACCTCACCTTTCTTGGTCTTTTAAAAATAATAGCTGGCATAATTCACCTATCGACATGACCCCTCCATAATTCCAAATACTTTAAAGACTGTGTAGCTAGGGGAATTAGCTTTTATCTATCTGTGTTGGCGCATGTTGTGGTTGCATTCTATTAATTGTCCGCTGTGGTCCAGTGGTTTAGGTCTGTGGCTCAACTGGTTTCACTTGGTCACTTGGCTGTGTCTGGTGGTCTCAGCTTGACTGGTGGAGCGTGGCCATGGGGTTATTTTGGTATTGCTCCACCCTGCTCCACCCATTAGCTTGGACACCCTGTCACACCTGTTACGTTTGGGCAAGAAATCGTGTAATTTTCTTCAACCTTAGAGACTGTCTGTCTGCCATATAGTGCATGTGCCTGTGAGGCTTCAGGCTATGATTTTCCAGCCTTTTGGTAAGCTTTGACAGTCAGCTCTCTCTCAGCTGTGAGAGATAAGCCGAAGTGAAGGCACTACCATGAGGAAACAGGGCTGTTGTTCTGAGCAGGATGCATCCAGTTTTTACATTCTCCCTTTTTATCAGCGTGCATGACTGTGCTGTCATTTCCTCATTCATTTTGTCTCAAGCATGTTATCTTCATTCTTTCTGTATCTTATGTCATCATTCTGTTATCAGATTTTATATGGTTTTACACATTGTACACATTTCACAAAATATGTTATGCTACTGACAATGCACAAGTTACTGTTACTAATATGGTTCCATATTGCAAACAATGTCTTTCCTGACATTTTGTGTGCAGGTGAAACCAGATCATAGGTGCTGCAACAGGAACACAACATGCTGACAGTGTGGTTGTTTGATGCAGAACACGATTACATTTCACATTTCAGCTTTTTCCTGTTCAGTGAAAAACATGAAAATGCGATCATGCATCCCCTCAACCCTTGCTTGCAACTTCCTGCTCTTGTCATGTGTTTGTTGTTCCAAACTGTGGAGACTCCTGCTTTAGGTCTCTGGGTCAGAGCCTACCAGATTTCTATCACCATGACACATTAGTCTGATGAGCAAATGTACTGCTAATCCAATTGGCTGGGGCAGTAGTAAAAGCTTTTCTAATTGGCCCATGTGGCAGCTGGCTGCCTCCTGTAAGCACAGTGGAGAGTTAGGGGGTCCCAGAGGTGCAGTGGTGCAGCACTGAACAAAAGGGAGAAGGGAGAGAGCGTCTGCTTTGAATATCATTCCACACAGCGCCATAAAAACAGCCATCTGCATCTTCCTCATGCTCTCTCAGCTGACCACGAGCAGGACTCTGATTATTTCTGTTGGCCACACACACAGACATGCAAATATAGTACACACATCAGCTCTCCATCTGCAGCCACATGCAAGCTTTCATCATGTCAACATGTTGAAAAAATGTTGAGGAAACATCTTCAACAGGAGCAGAAACAAACGCTGTAAGAGGAACACAGCCCCTCCTCTTCCTTCATGTGTGTTTCTGTGTATGTCACATAGAAGAGCAGGAAAAAGTCTGCTGCTAACCGCCACTGCAGCCCGCCTGCTTCCTCTCACCTCACTGAGGAATCCAGGAATAGCTCCGAGTCACAGAGACGAGGCATAGGAGAGAGACAGAGACAGACCAAAGGACAGCACAAGGGACAACAGAGACACAGAGACATGAAGGACAGGAACTATATTATTGTGCCATATAAGGCTCCCTATGTTCAGACCAGACTAAATCCTTCTCAGTATAATACAAACACTGAACCTGCAGTGAACTGCTGAGTCTGTGCTGGTCCGCTCACTGTTAACTTGAACTTTGCCTCTGTACAGTCAGACTATAAAGCTTACATAGAGCCAGTTGTTACCAAACAACACTATTTGCATTGTTTGCCAGAGTTTTGCCTCTGTAGTTCATGCAAAAACACTGGATTACTTTTCACCCAGTATAAGGACAAAATAAACTCCTCATAATGAAGCGCTATTGTGTGTCAGCATAGTTTAAAAGGTCACTGCTTATGTATAATTCATTTATAACAAAATGAATGTATTGTGCTTTGTTGATGACAGTTCCTTTTAGTTTACATTGCTGTATTCATTTAGACCAACCCAATCTGCTTTGCAAATATTGACAAGTCTTACTGCAAGATAAAATATCCCACATTTTAGTATTGATTTGAGGCTGCTAAACAATCCGTCTTCATGAAGTAAAGATAGTTTTCTAATGATAATAACAGAATCCATATCATTGGTTTTAAGCTGGAGTTGAATTGCCTTCCTCTTACATTTCACCTGAGCACTTGGCCTGCTGCTGTACTCATGTCAATCATGTGTGTGATGGATGTATATATGTAATTTGATGTGTGGTGTTAAAAGGTGCAGTCACCCAGTACCGTGTGCCAGATCTGTTACCGCAGCTGTTATTTTTAACAGCTATAACTCTAAGTCAGGGCTTTGGTTTTCAGATTCAGTCAATTTATGAGCCTTCACATAGGGACATCATCCAACAGATATATTAAGGGAAATATTTGATTATAAGGATTGCCTGTAGTGTAATATTTTCATTTCACCCTGTCTTAGCCTTCTGGTGTTTAGCTGTGTAAAAGTGAAGTGTGAAAAATAAAAATATGAGTGTTTTTATTCCAGATGTTTTTCTTGTGATAATCAAATAGGCCAAGGACAAAGGGGTGCATTCTGCTGTGGATTCAGATCACACTACCTCAATGGAAAGCGCATTCACCCTTTAACACAAGGCTTTTTGAATGTGAGTTCAGGTCTGGTCAATAAGAGGTTTACCACTGCCAAAGAAGTAATGCCTTGTTCAGGTCCATGAGCGCTTAGATTTACCATTCATATTCTGCAATTTCGCTGTATTTTACATCGCAGCACTAAACCTTTATTGCCTATAGGATAGATTGGGTAAAAGAGAGGAGCTTAATAGTTTGACAGTGAATTATGTAGCTCCCATCTGCTCAGTCACTTCAGCTCTGCAGCTCTCCGGGTGTCATCACGGGCATCAACACAGTACATTTAAGATCCAGTTTACTTGTTCTCCTCTTCCTCAGGCCAAACATAAGACTACCAGCTTATTTAACCATGATTATTTTATGTTACTAAACTTCTATCTTTAGCATCGCTGTAACCGTCTCGTATTCCTGTTACCGATGAGCGGCCACACTAACGTCACCCGTTATGAGTTAAAAGTCCAAACGCATACACATGGTGCCCTCCACTGCCATCCCCTCCCCCACAGCCTGGCTCTGCTTACTGTGTCAAAAAGAGCTTAGATCAGGGAAACTGTAGCTCGGCCTGCTCCTGACTTCCTAGAAGAGATGCTGTGATTTATTTAAAACGCACAGCATGGCACGGCACCACAACATATTTACAGGTGCTAGGGAGTTTTACAATAAATAAATGCATAAATTAATGAAAAATGTTGAGAGATGCGTATACTGCAACGTTGCTATTTCCTAGTGTTGGTGCAGGTGTCACTGTGCTAACATTTCAAAATCCATTTCAGTACCAGGGAGCAACCCTTGATACTAATTTTGATATTACAAAGATAATAAAACAATACACAAAGACTAAATATTTTAACACAAAATAAACACTGTTATTCTTCAATACATTAATACTGATACATATCCAGATCATACTTAACAGTTCAGAAAAAAGTCATGTTTTGTAATTTTATTTGATTTCTTCAGTACAGTGGTACCTCACCTTACGAAAGACCCTACATACGAAAAATCCAAGTTGCAAAACGCCTTCACGTTAAATTTTGGTCTCTAGATACGAAAGAAAATTCAAGTTACGAAACGCAAAATCTCAAAAATTCGAATAATGCGCGCTCAGATGCACGCCCCGCTGTTATCCCCGCTCTCCGGCTCTGGAAGTCGGATAGAACCAGAGCCAGCACCGGGAAAACCCCGCGGTCGTGCCCGCTCAAAGAGCACCTTTCTCGGCCGAACACGCAAGATTTTCACTCAAAATGTATTAAATAGTGAAGCGTGGGGGGAGACACGACTCTGGAAGCAGCGCGGAGACATGAACACACCGCGCAGCGAGGAGCACACACCGCGCGGCGAGGAGCATGGCACCGCATGAGGAGCACCCCTAGTCCTGGTCTGCACGACCGGCACCGGGGCTGCGAGCACGAGATAGAACCGCGGCGCCCGGACCGCGTCCTCTGGAGCCCGAGCCACAAACCAGCAGCACGAAACCAGCAAAGAGCGGCACGTGGTAGTTTAATCCTGGTTTAGTCCAGGTCCAGTCCAGGTTAAGACCTGGTCTAGACCTGGTTTAGTTCTGGTCTAGACCTGGTTTAGTCCACGTTTAGTCCTGGTCTAGTCTCTTAGCCAATCAGGACGCAGAACCAATGTTACACTATTTAAAAAAAAGTTACACTATAAAAAAAAAACCTTGGAACGAATCAGGCCTTTTCCATTGAAATAGCTACTCAACTTACGAAAAATTCACGTTACGAAACCACTTCTGGAACAAATTAATTTCGTAAGGTGAGGTACCACTGTATATCTTTGAGTATTTCAGTAGTTTTAGTAGCATATTTGAGTGTCAACTTTTTGTACAACCTTACTGCATTACCGGTAGGGCGAGGTGCCTAATTGAAGAGTAGTTGGCTTCCTTTTGGATCCTCTTTGTTAACTGGTTGATTTTTGAGTGTGCTTTGCATGTCTTTCTAGAGCTGGGCGGTATGACCAAAAATTGATATCACGATATTCAAAATTATTATTATTGGTGTCACGGTATTTGACGTTTTTTTTTTTTTTGTTTTTTTTTCATGCCTGACTATATGTTAACCGCATTTCCTAATAATTTAGAGAATAGTAAATTCGACTTGGTAAAACATATCTGGGTCCAGTGCTTTAAACATCTCCCTGAAGCAGCTTTCTCAACAGGACTAAGTGGTACCATGTCTTTGGTTAAGTGGATCGTAATAGCGCTGGTAATATCGTTCCACCGTTTGCTTTTCTTGTTGTGTCTTTGAGTGACATCTAAGTGCAGTGCCAACTTGAATGTTCCCAGCAGACGTGGAAGAGGATGCAGATCTTGGTTTCATGCATTTTTCATATCCCAGGACATGTTTGTGACGGAGGTGTTGAAGCAGATCGCTCGTGTTGCCTCCTGCGGCTACAACTTTAGCCCGACAACATTTACAGAATACGGTTGTTTGATCAGCGTCAGATTTTTAAAAGTTGAAGTACTTCCACACAACTGACACGGCTCCTCTTTTTGGTATAAGTTTTCTCCATTCATGTTGTTCACCGCTCAACACACACTGTAGCTGTGTCCCAATTGGAGGGTTATCGATCAGTGTGCATAATCTGCATGGTGCGTGTTGTTAGCTTTAGCGTTAGCAGCGTGTCTGGGCGCTGCGAGCGGCTCGGTGGGCTGGACCTGTCGCATTTCGGCAACAGCCTTGCGGTCCGCGGAGGCTAGTTTGAGAGCTGCAACTTTTGGAGCCTTCGGAGCGGCCGAAAAAGCAGCCTTCGGAGGCTGCAGCCCTCGAATTGGGACACGGCTTGTTTGTACGCACACACTCACCGGTATTGGCGTGTATGAAAAATTCATATCATTAAAAAAAACAACAACAACACCAGTATTCAGTATGAACCGGTATGCCGCCCAGCCCTATGTCTTCCCTTTGTCTTAGTTCTTTTATGATTTCATTTTGACCGTAGTTTCTGAAAAGAGGAATATTCACCTTCTTTCCCATGAGCATAAGAAAATTTGATGATGACAAATGAAAGCTGGGGATGGTTGACTGATCAACATTCAATCATTAAAATAACTGCTTAGGCACAGGATTGCTAATACGCTGACGCAATGGGCACTCCAATTTGCAAATTGCCAAGTCTATATGATATAATATGGTGAGAGCATGTGGCAGCAGTATATAGTGACGTTGGTGAGTGGCCGTCCAGTACGAGAAGATTAATTGGTGCTTTCATGTTAAGCCGTGGCGTATCACCCTGTAATTGGTAATGGAGATTATCAGGGAGATGTGTGTCTTGTGTGTGTGTGTGTGTGTGTGTGTGTGTGTGTGTGCGTGCGTGGTGGGCTGGATGAGATTTCTTGATCTGATTACTGCGTTTATCTAATAAAGTAGGATTTATAGGATTCTAGTTTCGATGCTCCGGCACACGCTGACACACACACACACACATTACTGCACAAACAGCTGGTTGGATAACATATACATAGTGCATTTTTACATTATGTTAGGTTATGACGAATGGTTGGTGGAATGGCTATTCACTTAGTTTGATTTTAACGTAAATGCTCTGTCCACTTGTTGGATCTATATTATGCAAAATTGACTTGTGTGAGTTTAAAAAAAAAAAAAAAAGCGTAGTAAACCTTTATTATTAATCTGTTTACATCTCCAAAACTCAAAATGGCGTGGCAAGGCAAGACAAGTTTATTTATATAGCACAATTTGTACACAAAGGAATTCAAATACTCTTGAAGTGGTAGTTTTTAAGTTAACAGCGACCTTTCGCCTTGGATTGGAAACTCGGGGCTGAAATTATCCAGATCATTCTAGTGAAGATGTAAGGAGCAGGATCTCCGGGTATGTTTCCGATGACGAAACAACATTATCATAGATCAAAAATGTGCCTATTTAGGCCTTTTAATCATAAACATAAATGTAGCATGTAATCGTACTGATTCATTGTATAATCAAATTAGAATCATAACACAAAATGTAAAAAATAAACAACCGCTACATCATGTTAAATGCCGATGATAAATAAATCAATCCATAAATTGTTTTCTTTAAAATCAATTTGACTTTATCGTCGTTTCCTACTGTGGACAAATATTATGAAACCTCCCACTGAAATCATGATTAATGTCCCCAGTGATTGTTGCCTACAATAAATTGCATCAGTCCATCAAGAAAAAATAATGCAGAGTCCATTTAAATCCTCTTTTCTTCTAGTTAGAATAATATTGGTTTACTGACATTAAATTATTCTTAATAAAGATTGAAATATCACTCCAACTATTCTCCAAAAGTGACATTTATTCCGTTTGTTTATAATATTTAGCATTAGTTCATAGTAGTAGTGTCACAATACTGAAAGTTCCAACTCGATTTCAACACTAAGGAATAGGCTCAATACTGATTCAGATACCACAATAATAAAAAACACTTTACAGAACGGAATGTGATTTTCAACATTAGATCGTGGTACTTTGTTTCATATTAGCATGTGTCCTTATATATAATGAGTATCTAGTTTCGACACTTGTTTAAGTATCATTTTAGTATCTGATTTTCCATACTTTTAACAACCCTAGTCCACAGTATTTCATTTTAGCCTTGAGCTACTTATGCTATCAATGTGGTAACTTGAGAATGCATTTTTCCTGTCTAATACTGATCTTTGCTAACAATTACCAATCACTCTGGATTAAATTAAAAGCTGCCAATTTTGTCATTTCAAGTTTCTTCAAGCCTGGATGGTCCTAATCATCATTTTCGCCTCGTAATTCTTTTTTGTCTCCAGACTTTGTGGTAGAAGACATTTAAACAGTGCCTGGAGGAAGAGCTAACGTAATGCGCTGAGCTGGGAGACGTGCACTAGTTCAGCTTGTAAAATTAACCCAAAGGGACTGATTACATACAGGGACACAACTCAAGATTTCCAATCAAAATCCATGTCTGCTCTATTCTTTAAAATCTCTCTTGTATGCAGTGTGTAATACAACTGTAATCCCATTGACATGAACTACACAGTCAATCCTGGGTATAAATAATTCATACATGATAATGCAATATAAATTAAATTAAGCCAGTGTTTCATCAAGTTGGTGTATTGTTTGCACTTTTCACTGTTGTCGTCTCTGTAATGTGCTGAGGAGAGGATTTTATTTCAAAAAGTGTATGCGTATTTTAAAAGTGCATGGAAGGTACAACTGTGAAATCTGATTTGTTATTGTACATCACAAATGTAAACTTGTGTCGCTATTATTCAGCTGCAGCTGCTACTGCGAGAAACATGAATGCAAGATAAAATCACATTTTGGTTGGTTGGCACTGCGGAATGCTTTATATTCCGTGTTCAGAACAAACTCCTGGGAGATTTTTGACAGGCTACTGCAGTACTCTTAATCAAAAAGCAATATGTAAGGCCCTATTATTTATACCGGTGGTACTTGTAAGAGAATAGAAAATGTCTTAAAAAACATACAAACTAACTTACTAACCAGAGGTGGGTAGAAATTTATTGCACGTATGCAAGTGTAACAATATTTCAAAATAATAATTCTCAAGTAGTGGTACAGGAAATTACTTGAGAAAGACTAAAACAGTACAATAAAACAACTAATGTGGAAGACTAATTGTAAGGGACAGTGTTTGGAGATAACATCTGATCATAAATGGAAGCAGAATGTTTAAAGGTCCAGTGTGTAGGATTCGTGGCGCATAGGTGGATGGTGGTTATTGCACTTCCTGTTTTAGCTACGGCAGACCTCGAAGGTCACCCGGGCGTGCCGTAACGCGGACAGCTCGCGTACCCGCGCACGAACCGCGTGAAGCGCACTCGGCGCTGTGCGAGCCCTCGCCGACTACGGTATAAATAAAACGCGGTCCCGTTCACTGTTTTTTTTTCTTTTCGCATGAAAGCACACATTCCCGATCGTGTACCATGACAATCTACACATCAGATGAAACCTTACAGTCTCCTCTTTTTGACTATGCAATTCATTTCCCGGCACAACAATCAGTCCCCGAGCACATGGGGCTTTTATACGGAAAAGCACAAAACGAGGTTTGTTACTTAGCTTACCTTTGAAGGCTCTGGACAGGTCAAACTCAGTATTTCACCATAAACTTGGTCTCAATTTGTCCGTAAGGATCCAGCGAATAAAATTCAGTAAAACAATTTAGTCCAAAACACGTGTTAGATCCATTACCATGTGTGATCCGGCAACATGCTTGTCGTTGTTTACCCAAAACCACGAGCCTTGCCGAAGGCGAAGGCGGAGCCCAAATGTCCTTCTGCGGCTCTCGTAATCATCCTCTATATGGGGACGATCCCCCTTTTATGCAGGTATATCTAAGTCCAACAGAATACTTTGATTTCATGATGGAAGTGAAAAGGCTTGGAAAACACTGTATTTTTGAATGGCTATCTTCAATTTCTGTAATTAACGGGTAAAAATCTTACACACTGTCCCTTTAAATAGTGCAAAAGACAAATTAAATCATACCTGAATGAGCAGTGCAAGATATTCTGAGGCTGGGCAATTAATCCAATACATTCGTTGAATTCATGTTTTTAATAATCAAGAGTTTAATAGAGACTGTGGACAGTTTCAAGTACCTGGGTGTTCACCTCAACAATAAACTGGACTGGTCCCACAACACCAACGCCCTGTACAAGAAGGGCCAAAGTCGCCTCCACCTCCTGAGGAGACTGAGGTCCTTTGGAGTGTGCAGGCCTCTGCTCCAGACTTTTTATGACTCTGTGGTGGCCTCTGCTCTCCTCTACGCTGTCGTCTGCTGGACCCCGAGCAGCACAGAGCGGGACAGGAAGAGACTTAATAAGCTGGTCAGGAGGGCCAGCTCTGTCCTGGGCTGTCCTCTGAACTCTGTAGAGGAGGTGGCTGAGAGGAGGGTGTTGGCCAAACTTAAGTCCATCATGGACGACACCTCACACCCTCTGCACCGGACTGTAGAGGAGCTGAACAGCTCCTTCACCAGCCGACTGAGGCACCCCCAATGCAAGAAGGAGCGCTACGGCAGATCCTTCATCCCCACCACCATCAGACTGTATAATTCCACTATATAGTCTAAACGTGCATCATTTTCTATACTTTCTTATTTACTTATTAGGGACCGAGCCCGAAGGGGGACGAAGGTCCCTATTGTTGTTGCTTTGTTTCCGTATTATTATTCTTGTTCATACACGCTGGGGCAATTTTGAGCATGTTCCCATGCTTCAAAACAAACAAAACTTTGCACGGGCATCACAAAGTGCTGCCAGTACGACCACACAAAGTCTCGTCCCTGGGTGACCTGGGGGTCCCTGGGAGACCCCCCACTGGGGGACCCCCAGTGGGGGGTCTCCTAGACCGTACCTCAGATGGGCATAAATTTTGGTAAGCATAATCTTAAGACGTTGGAGATGTTAAATTGCGAAGGATTTTCAAATAGGCGGTAATATGACGATACGGCGGATCGATAAAGTTAGGTATGGAATTTGAAACACTTCTCCTACACCGTACCTCAGATGGGCTTAAATTTTGGTGAACATAATCTTAAGACGTTGGAGATGTTAAATTGCGAAGGATTTTCAAATAGGCGGTAATATGACGACACGGCGGATCAATAAAGTTAGGTATTTATTGAATGGGAGTGATGAGTTATGAATGGGAGGTATTTGTTGCTAGGCAACGCCCTGATCAAAGGTACATTGATCTTTGTACCTTTGGTCTGATATAGCTGCAAGCAGCAATGTGGGGACAAGCATCGAAGGTTCATGTAGGCCTCAGCATGTAGGCCACATGCAGGGTCTGACAGGGTCTAACAGAGTCTGACAGGGTCTGACAGGGTCTGACAGGGTCTGTTAGACCCTGACAGGGTATCTACAATGTCATGGCCACGCCCAACAGGAAGTGAGATAATTGTGCCAGGCACACGAAATTTGGTATGGCTGTGCGTCTCAGTAAGACGAACAAATGCAGGTGCGAGGTCCCGACCAACGCCGCTTGCGGCTTTAATTTTTATTATTATTACTATTTGCATTTCTGTTCAAACTTTTTTTTGCACTAAACTGTCTGAAGCTAATGTGGCAAGTGAATTTCTCCTGTGTGAATAAAGTGTGTCAATAAAGTCTTATCATATCTCTTATCTTATCTTTTTGCACTGCTTGGCCAGGGAGAAACGGAATTTCGATTCACTGCATGTCGAAACATGGCAGAATTGACAATAAAGCTGACTTTGAACTTTTAACTTTTGAAAGAAATCCTGTTGAAATGATTAACATACTAACGTAAAGCTTTCATTTAAAGACTCGCTCACAATATGTTGATGACTTGAAAATGGGGGTTGTGGGACGTTTTTTTTTTTTTCCAAAGCTCATGTTCAAAAAGAGTTCCTGCCTGGGGTGAACCAAAACTTTTATTCAAATACCCACCACTGGAACTAAGCAGCTAACTGTTTTGTCTATTAGAGAAAGTGTTTGCCTTTAACTTAAGTTTTCTTCCATCCACAGCCCTCCCTCCATCCAGTGGGCTCACATATCGTGTCATAATCTTCATAGCATAAGCTCACTTGGCAGCACACATTAGAGCATGACAGCGCGGGTTACCACACCTCCTGTTAGCCGCTCAGCCAGTGGAACCAGCGCAGCACCACTCCTCCGGCCTAAGTGCATCTGAGCGCACAGAGAAGTGAGAGGAAGAGGCTTGATATGTCGCTGGAGGCCATCATTGTTATCGGTAAAATTCAAATTGAATCTAATAAAAGGCAGCCAGTGTAGCGTCGCTAAACAGGCCTGATACGATTCCCTCCTCGAGCTTAGAGTTTGAATAAGCCATAAGTGATAACAATAGCAGGACGTGAACTTTAATCTGTGCTCATCCCTTTCCAATAACAAGGCCGTGAATGCAATATAAGAGTGTGGCAAAACATTGTGACAAGTGGTGGGCATAGACTTGTGTAATATCTATTTAACAGCTATAATATTTCCGAAATGGGCCAGCCTTGGTTCTGACACTGCATCATCTACAGTCCATATTCCGCAGTGTTCCTTTTTTAGACTACTTTTGATACACTGAACACTGCAGATTGGGATAAGAGTCCAGTCGTGGATAAGGCTGCAATAGCAAATGAATATTAATGTCCCCAAACACAACATTGTCATTAAAATCAAAATAGAATAAGTGCAACAAAATATGATTTGTGGTTTTTGGTGAAGGATTTGATAAATATTTTTTAATCAAGAGGTCAATTAACAGGATTTTTCTTTTAATCTTTATTTTTTTTCCCCTATCTCGCTGGGACAATAGATAATCATTTGTGTTGTGCACTAGTTGCAAACATAATAGCTGACTGACTCCCAGAATAATTATTAGTTGCCAAGTCAGTCAGAACTTGACCTCAAGATCGCTGTTTTGTGATCGCCGTTTTTGATAATGATGATAGTGGGTATAACACAGTGGGTATCACAAAGCTACTGTATGTCGAACTGTTGTAACCTTATATTAGGACTGGACGAAACCAGTTTTGTTAGTCATTTAGTCATATCTATCAAGATTTTTGTGTGTGTCTTATTTAAAACAAAAAAATAGTCGGATTTCTTTTTTCTGAAATATGAACTCTGCTCCAAACCACATGCTTTTACTGACGGCTTGTGGCTACGGCCCGCTTGGTTTAAAAAGACCCAAGCAGGTCATTTATAATTACAAATGACTGAATCTCTATTACATTTCTATTAAAATTCCATACATTACACAGCCCTATATTCTACTAGTATGCCTCATTCAACAAACTGATAGTGAAGCACGATTTATTTATTTTTTTCCTTCACCTTTAACATAAGCGCATCCTCCTCTACGTCGTATTACATCAGGTGCCAGAGTCATTGTAGCCTATATACAGCGTAGGCGTTTGGTAAATATTTGATGGATTTACAGTGCTTGTACTTTGTTGTTCTTGCTCACTTTTCTCTCCGCTCCAGTGTCATAAAATATTCCACACAGGCTGCTGACCTTAATCCATATATATCCAACTTTCAGAAATTTGTAAAGGGGGTTTTGCGTGTAGTGCGTGCGTGCTGTGTACTACTTCATGCTTGAATTTGCGTTGAGATACACATTATGGGCTGGCAATAGGATATTGTAAAGCAGTTATACCTAACTCGAGGAGGCTGGTTTGATTCCCGCTCCGACAAGGCCAGATTTGTTTATGCTTGCCCTCATCTGTAGCATGGGCGCGAGGATTTGTTTATGGATGAAATGATGTGGGTCACAATTGAAAACATGATTATTTATGTCTAAAGTTAACTTGTAGAAGCAGGAAATTGTCTTTGTAATGTTTTTGTCATGTTTTAAAAAGTCACTGTAGATTAAATGATTAATACTTACATTTTGATGTTAATAATGATTAACAGGTATTAATTTTACAAGCTTATTACAGTGGTCTACAAATTTTTGGACCCGATATACTTCTGAGATAAAAGTGGCTAAATCTCATTTATATTGATAAGATGAACTGAAAATCAATTGATAACTGTGCTGGTTAGCTAATGTATTCAAGATATTGAATGATATTGTTTTACATCAAAATCACATCTGTTTATTGATTTAGGCATTTTTGCTTAAAAATAATGTTTATATTTTGAAAATATTTAAAGATCCCATGACATGGTACTTCTTGATGCTTTTATATGGCTCCTTAATGGTTCCCTAATACTGTAAATTAATCCTTCTTCAAAATCAACACAGAGATAAGATGAGAAAGAGTCATAAATATCTCTCTCAAACACTTTATTCTGGGCATTGTTGCTTGAATGCAAATGAGGAGAAAAGAGCTGGCCAATAGTAGAGGATGGGGGCGTGGCCAAATTCTCCGCTTTCGGCTCTGAGCCCTCAGCTGATCCATTTCTGTGTTTTTGCAGGGGGGAGAGATTTGAAGCGTTCCATTGAAAAATAAACACATTTCCACAGAAAATAAAATTAAACCACTGCTGTTCAAAGGTACAGAGGCTCAGATAAAGGACTTCCGAGCCTAGAAACACTCGGACGTGCCTCCAGGCAAATAAAAAAACGCATTTCGCATTGCCTAGCACATTCGCAGTCCAAACTCGTGATTTACAGAGACGCTGAGTACAGACAGACGGGGGTGGAACTGCATTTGCATTTCTCTTTTCGATGTGACGTCAATAAGGTGCCTTGTTCAAAATCGCCCATTTGAGCTCCGATTTTTTGTAACGCAGAAAAGGATCGCAAATGCTCAGTTTAGACATTTCACAACTTTTAACCATGGGGGGGGGGGCTAAACAGGGTAGGGGAGCTCACATTAACGTTCAAAAACCTCAGAAAGTGAAAATTTCATGCCATGGGACCTTTAACTTGCTCTTCTTTATCCATTAAGAAATAAACAAGAAATATCTTAAGACATCAGGTCCACACAATTTCTAGGCATGGCTCTTATGTGAAATCAAAAATATTTGATGTTAAAATTCTAGACATATTAAAATGAATGTATTGGAATGTGCAGACAGGCTTTCAGATAGAACTGGTTGCTTGTAGACACACTGTACCTTCTGATAAACTACCCTTTTTTGCCTTATTTTACATAAATTTCCTATTTTGACCCAATACTATATCTTGGAAACTATAGCCAATCAGCACTTCTGACTTACTTTTTCTTTATTAGTGACCTAAACCAAGAAAAATGTCACTACTTTTGTTCCGGAAGCATTTTGCTTATAGACCAGTGTTATTAAAGGACAAATTGTAAGTGACATCTGTGACATTATCCTGATAATTGAAAATTGGTAGTTAGTATTGGTAGTTTGTATTATTGTGCGCTTGAGCAAAACACTACACTCGTCTTGGCTCCAGTTGCAGCCCTGATATGTTGATGACTTGAAAATGGGGGTTGTGGGACGTTTTTTTTTCAAAGCTCATGTTCAAAAAGAGTTCCTGCCTGGGGTGAAATAAGGTGCTATAAGGTGTTTTTAAACTACTTCTTGGTTTTTGATCAGACCTTGAATTTTGCAAAAATCTTTTGTACACAGTTTACAGCTATCATCTGAAACCACATGAAAAGGAAAAACAAGCGATCACTGTTGTGTCTGGGAGGAAGGCCGTAAAACAGCGGGGTACATTGTGAATATGGTGTGTGACAATGGGCATCTAAACAACATGTTTTTACCACCAGCGTAGTTCCAGGAGCTGACTGCATCCGGAAAGCCCTCCTGAGAGACTCGCTCTTCAGCCAAGCTCATGTCTCGCGGCTAACTGGAACGGACTGATCCAAACCAACCATACGAGCTGTTGAGGTGCACATTCATAGAAGAAGACATTTCCGTTTAGCATCTGCGTGATGTAGTAATCCATTCACTGTGCCTGTGTCTGTTTGCTACTGCTTCAGCATTTTGTTGAAGCGCCATAAATAACTTGCGGCCTGTTGTGAAGATAGAAGGAAAGCATAGAAGAATTTTTCACTGGTGAAGGCTGGGACAGTGGAGGGCTTTTCATAGAATAACATTATTTATACTAGTAAGTATGTTGACACAGGTAGAATAATCACTTGTTACAATGTGGGAAACTGTTCCTTGTGCTTCAAATTTTGCAAGAGGAAATGAGCTGTCTTTGTAAAGCTAAACACCTGCAAATGACTCCACATAGTTTTTAAATTGTGCTGTTGTCAGATAATCCCCAGTGTTTTGTGACACAACAGATGATCAACAGATGGCATCAATACAGCTCGGGAGAGATCACAAAATTACTGATGTTTAAAACCTCATTATGCATATTTTTGATAAGGGAACAATGTTATAACATGGTAGAATGCTAAACAAAAATCAGTGTTGCATGATTTTCCCTCTTTATATAATAAAACAGGACTGCAACAATCAGGATTGTGCTTTGATTATCATTATCTGGACTATACAGACTCGAAATCAACATGAATCGACATCAACGTGAATTTAAAATGTCAAAAAAGAATAATACTAATACTACATTATTATCCATTTAGAAACCTACAGTCGCCATATTTCGTCATTTATTAAAAGGATTGGTCGACTGCTAGAAAAATCTATAAAATCTGCAGCCCTAAATAAAAGCGTACTGAATGCATAATAAAGATAAAGGGACGTGTATAGAATCAAGCATGTGTATCCTATCCATGTTCATTTACATGTTCTTATACATTATATATTCTAATCTGGTGTGATTCCTGGATTATATAAAATACCCACACATTCATGTTCATATGCAAATCTGTCCAATGTAACAAAGTAATGGATTAAATATTGGTTTTATGTAGCTGAACCTCTAAATGTTGTCTCATTTTGTATGTCAGTTTGAAAGGTCTCCTTAGAGTCCGTTGGAATATGTCTTTATAGCTGGACTTAAACCTACGTGAGTCTTTATTGTGAGCCGCTGTAGGTGTTGCTAATTGCTGTGGATGTAAACCTGTTATTAGACATGCAGGGGTTTGAATGAAAAGAGACAGATCCATCTATAGCAGTCGCTGTGGTGTGTGGGCCGGCCTTGCGCTCTGATATTATAATTGATGGAAAGTGTGATGCAAAATTACACAGATTTATCACAGATCGGCACCCTCTCATAATTGGATATCATTATGTAATATTGCATGTTATCATAATCTAATAGCAGGCCTTTTTCTGCCTCAGGCCAAAACTACAAATACATTTCAGTAATCTCCCTCCATTCAATTCAAATATCATTCATGGTCACTACTTTTACGTCCAGCGTCATCTGGGGAAAGAAATTGTATAACTTAGTTGCTTGTTATACTACAGCTATATGCATATTGTATTGTATGTGTGCATGAGGGCGTCATGGGAAGAATATTCATTTAGAAGAATGGCCCATGAAGTCCCACAATGTTGTTAACATGTTTCATGGGCCCTGCTTAGATCAGGCTAAATCTGTCCTGATGCAGCCAACAGCAGTTACCACCGTTCTGTGCAGGTTAATCCTGTTAGATTTGACCATTCTCTACTTTTAAAAATCCACTTCTCTATATTTAGTATGGACCAGTTTAAGGTAAGGTATTTTTACAGCTCCATTGTTTATGTTCTACGGTTCTTCAGAGGCAGGACTGGGGTAGAATCTCTCCACTGAAGACTCATTTATCTCCCAGACATACAGGTCACCCTCTGCTGTATTACTAGTGCAGCAGGCAAATAACTGTGATGAAAAGCACCAGAATAGTTGGTATGCTCAGAGCCTTCTTCATCAATAAAACATTTAATTAGGGCTTTGAAATGCTGACCTCCGCACAATATGAGTTTATGGGGTTGTCTTCTGGATGTGGACACATAAAAGTGGGGAGCACTGGATTATAAAGTGCTCATTGTATGCAGGTGTGTGCATTTGAAATATTAAACGCAAAGAAACAGCATCAAGAAGCAAAATTAAATATGTGTGTAAAGAATTGCTCCCTCTGGGCTTGTAAAGAAATGCCCCTAAAAGTTATTGTAGTCCGATAGGCTAATTGCACACAGTGTAACTTCAGGTTGATTGATAAGATGATTTTTCTGTTGCTGCAGCCAAAGAGAATAAAAGTGTGGAGAAAGCCAATAAAGCCCGGATAGTGTTTACCAGCAGAGCGAAGGGAAATGGGTAAACAAGGAAGCTCCAAAGGAAGCAGCCGAGATGAAAGGAGGCCGGGCTGTTGGAGAGGGGCTAGAGCTCTGCACTCCCAGTGTGCAAACAGTCAGAGGAGGTCCACCACCAGAGCCGAGGTGACCAGGGCCAGGGCTGCTGCTCCTGCCTGATACATGAAGCCAATCATTCTGTCCCACACCCTCACATCTCCGTACCCTGTACCCTTTCCCCTTTCTCTCTCGTCTCCTCTCCCTCACTCACTTCTCAATCACTCTCTCTTCCTCTTCTTACCTCCTCTTCTACCTCTCTTTCTCACTCCCTCCTCCTCTACCTCCTTCCCCCCTCTCCCCTCTCCCCTCTTCCCTCTTCCTCTCCCTCCCACCTCATCCTCTCCGTCGCTCTTCTCCGCTCACTCTCTGTGGGAATTCTCTGACCCACTTAGCTCTTGCAGCAGTAGCAGCTATTTTTACATATTAACTGGAGACAATGCCGTGTCCTCTGTCCTATCTCCATCCAAACATCCTCAAGCCGCCTTTACTCTTTTTTTCAGATCTCTCTTCATCTCATCTTTTGCATCGTGCTGTCTGACTCACGTCTCTAATTTCCCATATTTTTTCCATGTCTTTGAAGTGTGGTCCCCTTATAGAACACCGGCAGCCTCCTTTGTTTGGCAGATAGCGAATTGCGATGGTTCAATAGTGTAATATTTGAACAAGTGACAGAATAAGTGTTGTTATATTTACTTTTAATCGCACACATGGGAGCCCATTTTTGCTGTGCCTTGCGTTTCAGCATGGGGACTGTCATTCATTGAAAGTGCACTATGACACTAGATTCACTTTAGAGAGTTGTAAAGTCCTTTGTCCCAGTATCATAAAACAGCTTGTGCAGACAGCGGGCATCTGATAAGCTCTGAACTGCGGGCTCGACTCAAACTGGGTGTCCTCTATGTAATTATACACTGCAATGTCCTCCTAGATCACCACCATTATGAAATGACTGGCAATGTATTAGAATGTGCTACTTGTTTATCCACAAGTCTATCAGTGTTAATTTTCTGGCGTCATTGATGTTTTTTTTATTTGCCAAATTTCTTTTCCAGCTGTTATTTCAATCAGTGCAGCCTAAATGAGCCTTGTGACTGTAATAGTATTGGATTTATTAAAATGGTTTTGACATTTTGGGGGTAATATTGCAAAAGGACACAGGCAGTTGATAGCGAGGGAAGTCAATGATGTAGAAAATGACCCAAGAATGAAATGGAATTCCTCATTCAGTGCCAGTTTGTGTAATTTAGACATGCTCAAAGTTCAGGTTGGTGTAAAATGTTTGATGAGGTGTGTGCCAAATCATATTTGATTAATTACATGATTATCGAACTGTAAATCTGGTGCTCACTTTCTGTTATAATTAAACCTAGCTGTAAAGTTGCCCCACCCAGTAACTATGAGCCTTATGTAGTACGGTTGATACTTTTTTGAGACCTTTTCCTTCATATTACATGGCAAACAGTCATATCTAAAATTGTTGCCCTTCACAATATATCAATCGAAATCGCAATTTGAGTTGGCACAATGATAAAATCACAAATACTGCAACTATTTCGATTATAGAATTTTCTCTGCAAACAACAAAATATCCTTGTCTTCTCTGATTTACATGTTTCTCTTTAGAAAAGTTAACGCAGAAAGCAGGGGTGGAGGCGTAGTCTTGCACTGAAAACTCAACCTTTTGGAGCTTGTGTCTTCATGAAGTTGTAATAACATAATCTGCGGGTCCTGTGAGGTCAGTGGCTGCAAATATAAAGGGTAAAGTTGTTACGTTGATCTAATATATTGCTGTGATCCTGAACAATATCTGTTCTTTTGACTGAAAAGACTTTTTAGCTGTGTTAATGATAAAAAGTTGAAATGGCTCCCGGCGTTGGAGTCACTATAACGGCTTTATATATCCTCAGAGAAATCAGATCAGTCCAACATGTGGAACTGCCCAGAGGTGGAGCAGGCCAATTGCTGTATCGATCGCTTGTACCTTTGCCTGTTCGATACATGACGCAGCTAACCCAAAATGCTTCATGCCATATTGGTCCCTTTCCCGTTTTGACATTATGTTCTTGTATTTCTGTAGTTACCCCATTTTGCCCGCCTCCAATTCCCATAGAGTAGCATTTGCTCTGTAATCAATCCAATTTCGCCCTGATTAACCGAATTACGCTGACAACACGGCTTAATTTATTGCATTAGCTTGTTTCTCCTTGCTACTGCTCACCTTCAGGTAGGTAAATACAGTGCCCCTCAGTTCATCACCTCTCCCCTCTCTCTCTCTCCTCTCTCTCCTTTCTTCCCTCACTCCGAGCTGGGAGGGGGCATCGCTAGTGCAGGTGTAGACAGGTCATCTATTCCCCCCCTAATGATGATGGATGGAGCTGCTGCAGAGGGGACCGGGGCGGAGGGGAGAGGAAACTGGAGCGATACGATTTGAGATAAAGAAACCAGAAGCGTGTTTTCTATGTGAGCCAGATGGAAGAAGTTTAACAGATATGTTGATCTGCCACTGCCAGTTTGTGTTGTCATTCACCTTGTCATTGAGAGGTGAATGGTTTACAGAATAGCGCTGACATTGTGGCGTTTTTGCATGATGGTAAAATGTCATCTGGCTTGGTTCATACTCTAGAATTAAGGAAGCACCAATCCTGCTTTTTCTGCTCAGATACAGATGTCAATACTTTTGCTATAAGTATCTGCCAGTACCTGATATAAACCAATAACAGAATAGAATGCCTTTTATTGTCACTATTCATCTGTACAATTTACATCATACATACTCAAAATGAGATTGAAAGCATCTCACTTCAGTGCAGACATTTAAGTACGATATTTACAACACAGCAGTATATTTACAACACAGTATAGAAAAGAAATAGTGCAAAAAAAGAAAAAATAGTGCAAAAAAGTCCTCTACAGCTGGTACTACACATTAGTTACCAGGATAATAGGACAGAGACTCAAAATATAATGTATTTTCTTTAAACACAAATGACGTATGGTTAAATGTTACCCAAATGTGTTTTCTAACTGTTATTTATCTTTTAAAATAACTACAGAACAACTTTGGAAAATATATAAGTTCAGTAATACGAGGTGTTTTGGGTCAGCATCAACCAGTAAATCATCTTATCTCATCAATGTGTAGATCAACATGAGATATTATCAATAATGGTGCGAAATCTGATACCAGTAGTGTATCATTTCATCCCTACAGAGAATAGGCTTGCCTTTGCTGCTGTAGCATGTTCTGTTTGCAGATGGCACACAAGGATAGCTTAGGGTCATGTGGCATAACATTTAAAAATGCCCATATTCAGACCCCCCAGGATTTCGCGGGCATTTTTTGTGATTGTTGCGGGCTAAAATGCCTGAATTTGCGGGAGCTTTTCCAAAAAGTTGCGATGAAAGTTGCGGTGCTTTTAAGGTTTTTGTTGCGATTTTGTTGCGGGAGGAAGTGAAAGTTGCGATAAATAGTTGCGATTTTCCCTTTTTGTAATTAAAATTGAGTAATATTTTGAATACTGAGTTATTACTGACAAAGAATAATACAAGGACACAGAGATCACAGATATGGTCCTAAAACAACCTTACCAACATCGAAAATAAATTACTACTAGGAGGGGAACTGTTTCGCTCGGTCTTTTGCTGTTATTTTTGTGGGCAAATGGCGCTGCAGACATGTTTCTTTGCCATTAGAAGCCGTGTCCCAATTCCCAGAGTGCACAGTTCGGAGCGTGGCCCGAAGGGCATGTGCGTCACACATTTCGACAGTACACCAGTGCGACGACTGCTGTCCCACTTCTTTTTTGTCCCATGCGCCGTTAACACGCGGTCCGAAGACTGCAGTCGTTAAGCGGTCCGCGGACTGCAGTCGGGGCTGAGCAAGTGTGCACCTCCTTGACTGCAGTCTGAGCCCCCTTCGGGCCGCGCTCCAAACTGGGGACACGGCCGCAGTTTCGTTTTGTCACACGGAAGTAAGGCAGAAGGAAGTTGGTCGGCGTTCAATACATCGCCGATGATTGGTCAAAATTAGTGAAAATTGCGGGAAAGTTGCAGTGATTGGTCAAAATTGCAACACCGCCCTGAATTCACGGGGATTGGCTGAAGTTGCGTTGAAGTTGCAAATCGCAACATCACGATTTCCTGGAGGGTCTGCATATTTGATAACTGGACCGGAGATCAGAATTCTTTGGTAGAATTTTTCAGTTGTCGAAATAAAAATTCAGTCATCTGCCACCTGTGTGTTGTAGTCAGATTTTTTTTCTTTTTGAAGATTTTTTCAATTTATCTGTGGACCACCCTCAGAGGATCCATGGGGGCTGGTGCATTGAGATCTGTCTGTACTGCTGCCCCCGCTACCTGAATACTGAATATCGTCCTCATCTAAACAGCCCCTAAGTCATGCCAGTACAAATAAACTATTTTTAGCTTGGTGGAATTCAATCACAAAGGCTTGCTGTCAGTAGAAAAGATGCGTTTAAAATTTTCAACTTGCCTATTTATTTCTAAAAACAACTTTTCATCTGCCCCTGCTCTCTATATGAAATTATGACTTCAAATTTGAGAACATCATTATGGTCTGTGAGAACCCCGTCCACCCCTACCAGCTGGATCTTATAAAGCTTTCAGTACCTAAACATTTAGCTTGTGCAATATTGAACAACACTGCAACAGCATTAAGTACTGGAAAGTGATGTGGCGAATCGTGTACACAGCATTTTTGTATATTGTAGAAATTCTAACTTGTGCTTGCAACATTTTACCTATGGCAGATTTACTATTACTGTTGGTGTTTTTACTGCTGTGTGAGTGTGTAGAGAGGCATGTCAGCTTTTTCAACAGATGTGGTCTCTATTTGAAGGCACAAGTAGTACACTCACAATAGACTGGAGCGTCTTTATTGTTCCATTGTACCACAGAATTGGCTGCAGTTCTGGTTGCAAAGATGTTGATGAAGACTTTTCTTTTTCCTTTCAGCCTTTTCTCTTCTAAATGTGCCACAGAAAATCACCTTGGCCAGCATCTAAGCATGTCATTTTAATCCGATATGTTTATAGACTTCTAGACATAACTTTCTATATGAGTTTAGGATTGTGCGTAACACTTAATAACTACACAGTTTAATAATGCAAGAGAAACTTAATTCATAATGAACAAATCAGCCTGGTAATAGGGCTGCAAGATTAATCGCAATCAAATTGAAATTGCAATCTGAATGGACATGATTAGCAAATCGCAAATGGCTGCATGTACCATCATTTTTTCACACAAAAAAATACAATCCTGCATGCAAACTAGCCCTGTAGTTTAGATCTGTAACATGTTCTGAAATACATAGTTTGTCTGTTCAGTTTCTTTTTGTCAGTTCTCTTTGACGTGTTTAAAATATGAACTTTGAACAGTATCCTATTATTAAAACATGAATCTCAAATCCAGCATCAATTTTGGGTCAGATTTTTCCCGTCTTAGCAACTATTTAATTACTATCCTATCCCGTACTCCTAACCCTAACCCCTTAATCAACTATTTTCTAAGGCTGAATCCATTTTAATTCATTACAAGCTTCTTGTTTCTATGGATATATCATTGCTCTCCCTGGAATGTTCCACAGTATGACATTAAACTGCCCTACCTTACATTTATTCAATTACAGGTGTTTTTTTAGCTCAAAAATACCCTGATAAACAGACATTCGGAGGGTTGTCGCTCCACAAATTTGACCTGGAATCTGGTCTAGTTTGGTCTCCATGAAGATCCATCCATCTATTTTCTTCCGGGGCCGGGTCGTGGGGGCAACAGTCTAAGCAAGGACTCTCAGACTTCTTTCATCCCAGACACTTCCTCCAACTCCCCCGGGAGGACCTCAAGGCATTCCCAGGCCAGCCGGGAGATATAGTCCCTCCAGCGTGTCCTGGGTCTTCCCCAGGACCACCTCCCAGTGGGACATGCCCAAACATGCCCAATGGGACATGCCCTGGAGGCATCCGGAACAGGTGCCCGAGCCACCTCAGCTGCTCCTTTTGACGTGGAGAAGCAGCGGCTCTACTCCGAGCCCCTCCCGTGTGACTGAGCTCCTCACCCCATCTCTAAGGGTGAGGAGCGCCCAGCTACTCTGCAGAGGAAACTCATTTTGGCTGCTTGTATCTGTGATCTTGTCCTTTCGGTCATTACCCAAAGCTCATGACCATAGGTGAGGGTAGGAACGTAGATTGACGGTAAATTGAGGGCTTTGCCTTTACACTCAGCTCCCTCTTCACCACAACAGTCCGGTGCAGCAACCACATCACTGCCAACGCTGCACCAATCCACCTGTCAATCTCACGCTCCATCCTCCCCTCACTTGTGAACAAGACCCTGAGATACTTGAACTTCTCTCTTGAGGCAGCTCCTCCACCCACCTGGAGAGGGCAAGCCACCTTTTTCCGGTCAAGAACCTTGGCCTCGGATTTGGAGGAGCTGATCCTCATCCTGCTTCACACTCGACTGCAAATCTCCCCAGTGCACGTTGGAGGTCCCAGTTCGATCAAGCCATCATCATCATCTACAAACAGCAGAGATGAGATCCTGTGGTCCCCAAACCAGACCCCCACTGGCCCCTGACTGCACCTAGAAATTTTGTCCATAAATGAACAGAACCGGTGACAAAGGGCAGCCCTGGCGGAGTCCAAAATGGACCGGAAACAGGTCCGACTTATTGCCGGCAATGCGAACACAGCTCCTGCTCCAGTCATACAGGAACCAGACAGCCCTTAGCAAAGGGCCCCGAACCCCATACTCCCAGAGCGCTCCCCACAGGACCCCACGAGGGACACGGTCGAATGCCTTCTCCAGATCCACAAAGCACATGTGGACTGGTTGGGCAAACTCCCATGAACCCTCGAGTACCTCCTGGAGAGTATAGAGCTGGTCTAGTGTTCTGTGGCCAGGATGAAAACCACACTGTTCCTCCTGGATCCGAGGTTCGACCATCGGTTGGATTCTCCTCTCCAGTACCCTGGAGAGGCTGAGGAGTGTGATTCCCTGGTAGTTGGAACACACCCTCTGGTCCCCCTTCTTAAACAGAGGGACCACCACCCTGGTCTGCCAGTCCAGAGGCACTGTCCCTGACCGCCACGCGATGTTGCAGAGACGTGTCAGCCAAGACAGCCCCGCAACATCCAGAGACTCAAGATACTCTGGACGGATCTCATCCACCCCTGGAGCCTTGCCACCGAGGAGCTTGCCACCTCAGTGACTTCAGCCAGGGTGATGAACGAGTCTGCCTCCAAGTCCCCAGCCTCTGCTTCCTCCTCAGAAGATGTGATGGTGGGATTGAAGAGATCCTCAAAGTTTTCTTTCCAGCTTCGGACAACATCCCCAGTCGATGTCAACAGCTCTCCTCCCGCACCATAAACAGTGTTGGTGAAGCACTGCTTTCCCCTCCTGAGGCACCGGACGGTTTGCCAGAATTTCTTTGAGGCTGCCTGATAGTCCTCCTCCATGGCCTCTTCAAACTCCTCCCAACACCGAGTTTTTAGCTCTGCAACCACCCAGGCTGTAGCATGCTTGGCCCATCGGTAACTGTCAGCTGCCTCAGGAGTCCCAAGAGTGAACAAGGCCCAATAAGACGCCTTCTTCAGCCTGACAGCATCCCTTACTTCCAGTGTCCACTACCGGGTTCGGGGATTGCCACCGCGACAGGCACCACAGACCTTATGACCAGAGCTACGAGCGGCCACATTGACAATAGAGGCCGAGAATAAAGCTCACTCGGACTCCATGTCCACAGCCTCCCCCGGGGTCTGGGAGAAGCTCTCCCGGAGGTGTGAGTTGAAGGTCCCCCTGACAGAGGGCTCCATGAAGATAGAAATGTTTAATGCCATACTGTGAAACATTCCACACACAGCAATAACGTCTCCATGGCCATTTGACAGACCCTCTTCCAAAAAGTTACAAAATGCACCTTTAAGTCTTTGTTCATACTTCATTGAGGTTAATTAAAGTGCTATTATGACGTGCATGCATGATCTCTATAATGTCATTTTATTTGTCCTAATGGTTGGACGGATCCTCTCATCTACTTTTCTCATTTTCTAAATGTTCTGTTTGGTGTGCTTTGAATATAGTGACGCAAAAGTGCAGCTGTAAAGGGAAACATTTTAGAAAAGCTAATTAGCATTGGATTTATTTGATTATTTTATACCATGGAGGAGATTTCTACAAGCTTAGAAAAAAAAAAATTGATTTGACTTTGCTCAATTGTGTAACATCCAAATGTCTTCCAGCAAAACAATCTAATTATTTTCCCCTGTACCACTACTGGGACAGTTCTGATTAGCATGCTCAAGATGTAAGAGACAAGAAATGTGTTTCTTCCAATCTCTATGGCCATCACATATTAGTCTGTAAGAGGTAAAATCCCTGGGTGTCCTAGCAGATTGGCACCCCACGTGAAAGCATTTGACTTGTGAATAATTACTGTCACAGGGAGTAGGGTGGAGGGATGAACTCAATATTCCCTGTAAATGGGATTCCAGATTGGGTCCAGCCATTCTAGAAAGTGGTATTAGTTTTTTGCTGCAGTCTTGCATATGCCTTAGCAAGGACTCGTTAGATTTGAGCCAGCACAAGATGGAATCCAAACTTTTTGTATGTAGCCTTGATTAGGAGACAGTTAAAGTTGTTTTATGCGGTATTATAAGTGATTCTGTCCCCCATCGCTATTTTCTAGATGCTATTTTCTCAGTTAGTTCTTTGCAGCTCTATCTCACACTTTACTGTCTCAAGGGCTGCTGATCCTCACTTTGTGGGGTTAGGGAGCCGTGCACGTCCACACACACCAACATGCAGTGCTAAAAATCTCACCCTTTCCTAACTAAAGACGAGGGAGGCAGTAACTATAGCAACCGGGAGAACAGGAAAGTGATTGGCCAAGTTGTGGATTTGTTAAGAGGCACTGTATGAAGCCTGGGGGATAAACTCTGACTGGATCTCATTTGTGTTTATGGTTCTGGCTATTATATGTGTGTGATAGTAAAGAGGACAATTCTCCCCAATTCTAAAGGTGTGTGACGTTCTGTGTGAATGCTCTGTCAGGTGCTTTCTTGATTAAATTTAATGAAATGCTTCACGGAGGAACCACAAAGCAGCTACACACCATAAAATAGCCAATAGTCCCTCCAGAGAGGTTTTGCTTTGACAACAAATCACGTTTTTTTAACCAGTGTTTTCTTCTTTTTTCTTTTTGTTTGAAAAATGTGTGGTTTGGTTCCCTTGTAATTAATAAGATGCAACATTATATTTCATTAGGTAAAAAACACTGTGTCCAAGTGATTAGGAGTGTGAAACAGCAGGAGAAATGAAGCAGATTTTCTATAGTGGTGATGTCTTTGTACACTCTGTTGGGTTTGCCAGAAATATTCTCAAGTGTGAACAGTTGACACATGGCGCAGTGTAATGTCTTTTACAGTAAAGTTTCACTTTTCATTGACATCGTGTTTCTAATACTCATCCACACTTTTATAACATATTATTAATGCCAAAAATATATCAAAATAAAATGCAGGGTGGTCTAGGAGTAAGGGTACAGCACATAAGCTACTGGTACTACTACTACCACTACTACATTGCCATTGCATGGTGTACTGCTAATGCACATATTACATTTAGGGACAATAAATGCAGACATAACCACAAAGCACAGCTGTATATTTTTACATCATTGTCTTAAAGTCATGTTAGTTTATTTTCTCCTGCCCTTTTTACTAGTGCACCATACATTTCATCATAGCACTTGAGTCTCTTATTCTTTGTTACCATCTGTAGACTTGTGTCCCTACTGTGCTGTACAGTGAACCCTCGCTCTATCGCGGTTCACTGTTCGCGGCCTCGCTGTTTCGCAGATTTTTTTTTCAATTTTTTCAAATTTTTTTTTTTTTCCCAATTTTTTTTATAGTGTAACATTTTTTTTACAGTGTAACATTGTGTCTTGGGTCCTGATTGGCTAAGAGACTAGACCAGGACTAAACGTGGACTAAACCAGGACTAAACCAGGTCTAAACCTGGACTAAACCAGGTCTAGACCAGGGATGGTCACTCAGGGTGGTAGGGACAGAGTCTCTGATGTCCTTCGCGAGAGCGCCTGGGTGACCAGAGGTGTGGCCTTTGTTTACTTGCATGAGCCGGACCATGGAAGAGCCAAGAATCAACACGGACGGGCCTGGCCGCAGCGGGGAGAGCCGCATTCGAGGGAGCCGCAGCGGGGGAGGACACTCGCGCGCAGAGAGGGGACAGTGGGTCTTCCCCCCTCACGCCTAGCGGACGAACCCGACCCCGTTCTAGAGAGCTGTGGAGTATTGGCGACGCATTGATAGCCATGCCCCGAACTCCGGGGCGGTCTGATTTTGGAGCCGGGGTGAAATGCAACCAACCCTTGTGAGCGTGGGTTAGTGGGGGAAAATCCTCATGGTAGAGCTGATCGGGGCTTTAGACCAAGCCCCTCACTGAAGTGTTCGTACCTGTTCGGGTGGTGAGGACTGGTGCTCAGAGGCGTCTTTGGAGCAGTGAACCATGTCAGCCAGTTCGGCACTGTTAGCGGTGGCTTGAGTCTTGCTCAAAATGATATCCAGGTTGCTTTCCACTCGACTTTGCACGTGCCCCCCCCCCCCCCCACGCTTCACTATTAATACATTTTGTTGTAAATGTACGAAGGTTTGAGTGTTTAAACTAGAGAGAAATATGAGAAAATGTTAATACCAGTCTGAGAAAAGTGTATAATGTGTGTGGTTAGACGTTTACAGCCTTAAAACATGTGTAATAATTGTAAAATATGTACTATGTACATCTATGTACATCTATGTAAAATATAAAGTTGTCCTACTTTGCGGATTTCACGTATTGCGGGTTATTTCTGGAACCTAACCCCCGCGATAAACGAGGGATTACTGTACAAAAATCCCCCCCCAGAGGTCTGTTCAGGAGGTGGAGGGAGTGCCACTCTGCCCTCCCTGTGGGTGGTATGAGACTCACACTAGGGGTCTATGCCTTCTTCCAGAGAGCTGTCTTTGTGGATCTGACTGGAGAAAGGGCCGTGTCGTCTTCTGTGCTTTTGTGTGGACGAGCAGCTTAAAAGTTACTCCATTTTAGCTCAGCACAGATGCTCCTGGACAAAGGCAAAACAAACTCTGTGATTAATGTAGCAGAGAACGAATGCTGAAAATGCCACGGCTCTGTTTATATAAATAGAAGTTGTACTCTGTCTCTAATTGGGCCTGTGGCTTTCACAAAGTATCAAGGTTAAACACTGATACTCATTGCTGGTGTTTCTCCATTAGGCTGAATAGAGGCGATTCAATTAAAATATTGTCTGAATCATTACATGCACAAGTGAATACTGTTTGATGTTATTGGTAAAGTGTTGATGGTAATGGCCTCAGTATTTGCAGTAAAAGACAGTGCCAGGTACTTTCTGCTGCTGGGGTGGCTGCTGTTCAAATGGAACTATCAGTGCTTCCTTCTACGCAGGAATGTAGAACTACAGGATCATCTCCTTTATCTACTTCCCGTCCATTGTTAGTTTGGAACACCTGTGTGCTGGTGGTAAGTGTGGTTTTTGGTTAGTCATTAGATTTATGTATAATTGTAATTTAATTTATTTCTGTAAATCAGCGACTGTAGATGGAAAGTAGCTATTTAGTTATAATCGGGTTCAGAACATCTGTGTTTTTCTCAGCTTAATCTCTCCGTACATTTGTTCCTTACTAAATTAAACTTGTATTAAAGGTAGGCCTATTGCAATTCAAGGTCTTAATTACACAGACCATTGTATTATGGAAATAATTGCAAACTTAACTATTTGAGTGTGATATATTGTGCAGCCCTGTTTTATAATATTTACATTTTAATTTAGTGACAACACTGGTAAAAATGCTGGAACATTTGTCAGCTCTGGAGCTAGGCTGGGTCAGGACAACTTAACTGGAGGATTTTAAATATTGTGTGTATGATTCGGGTTGACTTCCTGAAAATTGTCTAGTTATTGTGACAGAACACATCAGTTTCTATTGATATACCTCCTGTCCTCTCGTCACCTCCTGACCTGCTCCTAATCTGCCACGCTCCTTCTGTCCAATCATTGAGCCTGTTTTCACACTCGACGGTTCACAGCTCTCTCAGACTCGGCTCCAGTCATTTCCTGATTGGAATTCCAAAGACCAGCTTCAATCAGTAGCGATCTATAGCCCGGCTGCTCTGTTACACGGAGGAAGTAGAAAAATAGAGAAGCAATTCCATGGCTTTCAACTCCAGTGTGAGGTGTTCAGTACAAGGTTGAGTATGTGTGTGTGTTTGTGTGTGTGTGTCGAAGTTAACAAGGCCGTCGCTGATTCCCAGTTTTCTCCCGGACAGTGGTGCAGTATATGTGGAGGAGTTGTAGGTAACACCAGTGACATTTTTGTCTGATTACCTTAACCTGTATCTTTCAAATACTAAACATGTTTCTGATGGGGGATTTGAAATGAATTTTGTCATGCATGTAACATAATCATCACTGTAATGAAAATGATGGGAGATTATCAGGATTAGGATTACCTGTTTTTAAAATAGAGGCATGTCACATTCATTATGACTTTTATAATGGATACACAAAATACAGAGAGGCTTGTTGAAGATGGTGGTGGTGGTGGTGGTAGTGATGATAATGAAGTACAGTTATATTGTATTTTTGGTTGCCACACATTTTGCAAAACACTGACAAAAACATTACTGTCAGACATAGTAAAATATATGTATCATTATACCAACCCGCTTATAGAAAATGAAATCCCCATGGCCTTCCTGTGCAGGCGGTGTAACATTTTACCTGCTCATTTATATTCTACTTCCTGTTATCTGTAAAGTGGCCCTTTACAAGGAGCATTAGCGCTGGTTAAAGGCCTGGTTAGGCTAAAAGTAACATCTCAACACCTGCCACTTTGATCATTCAGACTGAAGGATGTACAGGCCACCATGAAGACGCCCACAGTCCAAAACTGCAGTGAATGTATCATACCAATTCAAGGTGAAATGTGCTCTATTATCGACAGGAACATAAAAACGCTAATGGCGAAATGACTCGCACACAGAGCTATTGAAAGAGAAACACGGTGAAAGCTGCTATCTGGGGCAGCGGACCAGCCGATATGTGTGACATTAGTAGGTGTAGCGCTTTTATGTATCCATCTACTATATGTTAAGTAACAGACTTTTTCACAAACCACTACTGTTATGTCATGAGAACATTTTCCACTTTTCTACTTCTGAGAAAAATATTTTTCACACATCATGGCCTTTATGTCATGGTCTCTAATATTTAAAATCCACTGTACAAACATGTGGTTCATGCTGTTATCTACACTTACACATCACACAGAGGTGTACCAATTCAGATCTTTCAAATCCAGTGTAACTTTAACTTCAACTATCTGCCAATACCCAGTATCAAAATTAATTTAGAATGAACGTTAATGTCACGTAACAATGGAGCTGCACTTTATAAATACGTTTATGAGATGTTAGGCCAACATTGACCAGTAAATGTTACATGAAACCGAGTCCTGCAAATATCTCTGGATTGGGGTTGATACATATCAGTAAGAGTACAATCTTAGCCCTGTCAATGAGCTTGTAACATAAAAAAATGTTCTAATTGGAGCATGCCATTTTAACAGCATTATATCTGTGCTTTTGTGTCTTTTACGAATTTATTCTTTTCTACACCTGAGTAGCATCAAACACTGTTTATGCCTGATTGCACAGTGCCTCTCTGTTTGAAACCTAAATAGTTGCTTCTCACAGACAGTAATGGCTTACAAATGAGATGTCAAGAATGATGGCAAATGACCTGAAGGAGAGCATGCCCTTTATTTAGTCTCCTATGAGCCCTTCCATTGAGAACATGTGCTAGTGATTCAGACCATTATACGCCTATCTGCCGCTGTGTCTCCATTAACCTCTGGAGCACACGCTGAAGCGAGACATGCACAGGTCCCTCAGTAAAATTAGACAGTTTGAATGCTCAGTAAATTATTAATGCAGAATCTATACGTCACCTCTGGCTAATAACCCGCATAATGCAACTCCATTGAATGTGTGACCTGATTGTACTGTAGCTTTTCCTTTGATTGTATTATTGTGATGTTCTTGGTATGGGGTCTAAAATGGGACAAACTATTTATTTAACTGTTATTATCTGGATTATGAAATTGGTTTGAAGTTTGTTCTTAATTAAAGTTCTTAAATATTAATTTCCTGAACATAAACAATACCGTTTTTTTTATTGCCAAACCACATGCTTTCACTGACATAGGATTAGCTGTGGACGTGGACCTCTAAATAAAAAATAAAAAAAACACACTACTGGGAAATTTCTGGTATTATGATCAGATTTGAGCCGTCGAAGTTGAATGAATAACTTCCATTACAGATGCAAACTAAATAGGAGTTTCATTCTGCTACTTATTTATTGCAGCTCCTGATCTTTTAATAATATTGTACATTTAGAATACTTTTTGTGGTATTAAGCTACTCTTCAGATTTTGTCAGTGCCATAAAGTATTTTCAGTATTATTGTTTATCATCTATATTTATCAAAATGTGTTATCGTGACAGGGCTAGTCATGTCACTGCCTGTGCTTTTAGTACAATACAATAAAGCCCTGGGATTAGTTAGTACCTGGCCTCCCCTGGTAAATTGTAATAATTGTGAACGTTGTCTGTGTTCCTAGTCCCCTGCAAATCATCCATGTCTGTGTAAAAGTGTGTGAAAATTCCCGCAAATTTTATCTCCTATATTTCTGCAAACTCAAGAGCTCCTCAGGTGATTTACCATTTTAGGTCCAAATGGGAATTAAGTCAACAATATTATTAATCTCCATGGACTATACTCTAATGCAGTTATTTTTTTTTACAATTTCTACAATAAAAAATTTACAAGGAAGGACCATGCCACGACAATGAAATACGATAAAGATATTTATTGATGGTGGATAGATGTGATGGCTGGGGGGAGACTCAGGGTGGGGGCTCTGTCTCCAGTCCAAAATGGCCTCCTTAAAGATGATGTCTTCAGGCTGAAGGATGGACAAGAGATGGACAGTGTTGTCGGGATAGGCTGTATTAATAGGGTTTTGGTAATTGAAGCCGTTGTTGAGATGGCGAGGAGGATGAGGCGTGGTCCAGCTCCTGAATCTAAGTTAATCATATTAACTCCACGTAAAGAAACAGACTGTGGTAAAGACTTACCCTGTTGTTGTGGTGGGACCAGCAACTTGGAGCCTCTATGAAGAAGTTTGGGTGCTTTTGGTGCAAAGTTTATAAAGTTTGGATGGAGGGGCTGTATAGCGGGAATGGATTAAGAGAGAGACTATGGCTGTTTCTTAAAGATCCCATGACATGGTACTTCTTGATGCTTTTATATGGCTCCTTAATGGTTCCCTAATACTGTAAATGAATCCTTCTTCAAAATCAACACTCAGTGCATGAGAAACAGAGATAAGATGAGAAAGAGTAATTTTTCTCTCTCTGAACACTCTATAATGGGCGTTGTTGCTTGAATGCAAATGAGGAGAAAAGAGCTGGCCAATAGTAGAGGGTGGGGGCGTGGCCAAACTCTCCGCTCTGGGCTCTGAGCTCTCAGCCGACCCATTTCCTTGTATTTGCACGGGGGAGAGATTTGAAGCGTTCCATTGAAAAACAAACACATTTCCACAGAAAATAAAATTAAACCACTGCTGTTCAAAGGTCCAGAGGCTCAGATAAAGGACTTCCGAGCCTAGAAACACTCGGACGTGCCTCCAGGCAAATAAAAAAACGCATTTCGCATTGCCTAGCGCATTCGCAGTCCAAACTCTCTGGGCGTGATTTACAGAGACGCTGAGTTCAGACAGACGGGGGTGGAACTGCATTTGCATTTCTTTTTTCGATCTGACGTCAATAAGGTGCCTTGTTCAAAATCGCCAGTTTGAGCTCCGATTTTTTGTAACGCAGAAAAGGATCGCAAATGCTCAGTTTAGACATTTCGCAACTTTTAACCATGGGGGGGGGGGCTAAACAGGGTAGGGGAGCTCACATTAACGTTCAAAAACCTCAGAAAGTGAAAATTTCATGCCATGGGACCTATAAGAAAAAAGAGTAAATGTCATTCTGATTGCCGATCGCATCAGTATGGTAAGAAACTTGTTTTTTGGTGCTACAGGGCAGGTGCATTCTGCTAAAAACAAACTTTTTAAAAAAGCACCAAAAGCGTTGGTGACACGATGAATTAAAGGGCTCTCATCTTGTTTTGGTGTGTTTGGTGTGTTTATCAGTCCACCATTTGAAAGTCTGTAAAAACAGGTAGTTTACTGACATTGCTTATCCTGTGCAAATGTACATAAAAACACACAGACGTTGATGGGTAATTTCAATTTTACAGACGTCCCTAAGTAAAACTAATCCTGTGCAAATAGGGCTTAAGCCTATAACTACTGTACCAATTATGTATCATCTAGCCTCAAGTAACTTAAATTATCTTGACCTTCCAGTTGCTAATCACTAACTTTGTTTTGTTATAGTTCATGTGCCATTTTTTTCAGTTGGCATCGCTATCACCAGCCGGACCAGTTAATCTTGTACTACCGTGACATTACACCTATTACACCTATAACCAACTCCCTCTTCAGAAACTCACCAGTCCATTCTAAGGCGTGACCTCTTCTTCCAATCCCACACAGCAAACACTCTGCATTTGTTCTGCTCCGATTTTCTTGGCGTTGGGAGTGCGTCTTGTGTTGTCTGTGGGAGGGTGCAGCATTTGTATTTGTCCAGTCTGGTTTGTCGAGATTATTGCTGTCACACCTTTTCTTCTCAGTTGCGTGCACATTTTACCGGAGATGTCTTTAGGGACTATGATTAATTCATACTGCCAATTAAAACAAGGAATGCAAAGGTTTACTTGAGTCTGCATCCTCAAGCTTTCGTAGGTGGGCGTAGGCTTTCTTTAGCAGTGGCAGAAGATGTTCTGTGACTGTGCCTGTCCAAGGACCTTGGACCTTGTGATTATTCAGCCTGTATTTTTAGCATTTTGCCACAGGTTCTGATTTAAAAGACACCCAGAGGAGGGTCTCAACTCATTGTTGTCTCAACTCACTGCCCCAAGCCCTTTTTTAATTGCGACTATGTGCCCCCCCATACGGTTTACGTTACAATTGGTTTCTAAAGAGTTCATATATTATAAATCAAAAGGGTAGAATAAGTAATTCAATTAAACATTAAACAATTTATCTATTGCAAAATATATATATTGAAGCATTTTACAATACATTAGATTAGATTTTAAGTCTTTGTAGGTATTTATCTTTTGTTTGCCTATTCTTATTCCCCTGCTGTTCCTAAACTTTGCATAAATTTGTAATATGAAAAAAGGTTGACAAATCAGTCTATCAATCGCGTAGTTTCTTTTACTCCTAATTATATCCATTATATTCTTACGAGTTAAAAAGTTCAGGGTGATTGTACGGTTTGTTTTGGTCATGGTGACGTGATTCCCAGCCTGACGGTGTGAAAATAAAGTTGCTGGAGTAAGCGCATATTTGTAGCGAATGCTAATTTAGAGGGCTGTCCCGCCAGAGCACGGTCTTAGTTTCTGCCGTGTAAGCTAGTAAACAACGCTACAAATAGTTAACTTCTACCAACCACTGCAGGAGCTCAGAATACCTCCTAGCAGTTGGTGGGCAGCAAGGAAGAAATGAACCGGTGTCCGTGGTGCTTTTCTTAAGTGAGTCAGCACCTCTTTATTACAGACCCACAACACATTAAAGATACACTATGCAGATTTGACCTCTTTGGCTTTCTCTTGGCCTGTCGGCTTCTCTGTTGTAATCCATCTTGTTGTAAGGTAAATGCCCCCAGCTTTTATGTAAACAGGCATATCTGGTTTCAGCTATGTTACATCAGCAATAACATGATCCTTAAATGCAGTCACGAAGCTGGTGGTTCACCTCTCAAACTCCTCTCTTCTCAGGTGCTGAACTTGGCCTCTGGTGACACGGTGACATCACAAAAGCGGACGGACATTTGGAGAAGACGGATAAGGCCACGGGAGGACAGAAGGAGGAGGTGAGTGCGTGGAAAGAAAATCCATTGTTATGCGTGAGCGGGACAACAACAGCAGTGGACAGGTCTTTAGCTCGGGTCTGGTCTGGCTGCTGAAAAGGTGTGCTACTGCTAGAGTGATCAGTTGAGGGGAATAGCACGATCAGCTTCTCCCAGAACACAAGAGCAGCCCTGTGGCCCGGAGCTGGGCTGTCACCCCCGCTGAGCCAGAGACTGAGAGTCCTATTTCGCTGGTGCACAACAAGCAACAGAAGCAGAGTGTGAACAGGCCAGGGCATTCACCGAACAGCAGACAGGACGCTACTGTGAGGCCAGGCTTAAATTCAATCATATACCAGAAGAAACCTTATTTTTGGCTATGCTCAGTCAATTTCGAACCTTATTATGCTCGCCGGTGATATTCATTTAAGATATTTATAAATCTGGAGGTTATTCAGAATTTTGCAAGGAAATGTGCTCTACAGTAACTGACTCCCATATTCCAAACAATAGTCGTGAGCCTAGTTTTGACTTTATTATGTTGTTGCCCTGGTTCATAATTGTCTAGATAGGCCTACACCCAAATGGAATTTCAGACTAATAAGCCTTATATAACATTCAAATTGAATTATCACTTTTTCAGTGGCACGTCTGTAGTTGTTTTTTTGTTTTGTGCAGAAAAAACTGCTACTGAGAGATTCATTTAGAAACTGAGAAATTCATTTAGAAAGTGTGATGACTTCCATAATCTTGTGTAATGAAGAGATTATAGTATTTAGGCAAATTTAAAGAGAGGTAAGAATTTTTCCCAAAAAATTGTATTTGCAGGGCATTTTAAAGGAGAATTAATGTTTTTTACAATCTGAGCCTTATTTTGGTAACAAAACAAGTTGTTTTACTCACCCATAGCACTTTGGTGTCATTTGGAGTATTTCCGGAGATGTTTTAGATTAGCGATATCCGTTAACGTGAGTGATCGGGGCACGACGTTGAAGTCACCAAAATAACACAAACTTTAGCACTTTTCGAATTACAGAAGCTCAATGTCTTAGTCTACACTTTTGTTTGAGTCAAAAGTGGCCTCTAATCCGAGATTTAGCCATAGATTCGAGTAGATGAGGAGGCCAGTGCGCATGTGCGCAGTCACAGCTGATTTTGCTCTCAGCTCTCGGGACCCAAACATGAAACACAAAGCTGTAAGACGTTTGGACCATCGTGTTTTCAGTACCCACTTCAGTCAGGATGATTTTTTTACCAGCAAAGGAAAAGAAAGAAGGCCAGCGGATTCAGCGCACGATTCTGAGAAGTAATGTGAAACCGATGGCTGTTCTCTGCGCTGCTCCTAAAACTGTCTCTGCTTCATTCTTTCTGTATCCATTCTGTCTCCTCATCTGTATACTCGGGCACAAAACGATAGAGACGGCCATCATACTCAAATAACTCTTCTTCAGTCTCAAAGTCCGAATCTTCAGCCATGTCTCGCTCGCAATAGAAAAGTTCAGAGCGGTGTTTATCTGCGAATCAGCTGGGGAATTCGCACATGCGCGCTGTCCTCTCTGATGACGTCATCAGATGAAAATATAGCTGGTTATCGGGTTTCAGGCCGCTTTGGACTCCACTTAAAGTCTACGCTGACACAGCGAGCTTCTGTGATTTGAAAAGTGCTAAAGTTTGTGTTATTTTGGTGACTGCAACATCGTGCCCCGATCACTCACGTTAACGGATATCGCTAATCTAAAACATCTCCGGAAATGCTCCAAATGACACCAAAGTGCTATGGGTGAGTAAAACAACTTGTTTTATTACCGAAATAAGGATTGTAAAAAAGTTAATTCTCCTTTAACTTCTAGGTATCCTATTGCTTTTTGGGCGTTAAGCTGAAAATAGTCCCATGTTTGTATTTTTATGGAATGTCAATCTAAAAACACAGTAATCCAACACTCCTCAAATAGCACAAATAATATTTAGTTTTCTAATCCGGCAGCCATCTCAACATAGCCCTAAAAATATTTGTAATGAATCTCATGCCTGCGATAGGGGAAGAGCCGTGCCAGAATGCGGTGCGCAGTGCTGTAGTTACACATCGCCGGGAACACTGTTGGCCTTGTTGAAATCACATGTAAATGACTCGAAAATAACCAAGCACTTGTGGTGTGTCAAAACGTGGTATTTTCTAAGGAAGCACCTCATTATAGCTCCATGAAGCCCAAACTGTTTTAACCTTTAGCACATTTATCCAGTCTCAAATTGGATAAGCATACAGCGATGGTGCTCTGAGCTGGTGGTTACTGTCTGTGTACTGATTGGGTTAGCTTAAATGCTGGCGTGACTGTGAGAATTGTGTTTATTAATTAACAGAATAGCTCCCAGTCTGTCCATGTAGTTAACCCGGACACCTGGGTGCTCAGGTCAACACTATGTAAAAGAGACACATTTAAACTGGCTCAGGGGTAGGCCTGTCGTTGTAATGTCGCTTTATTTGATAATTAGAGGTTTTATGAGGATTAATTTCATTTAGTTAAAAAGGTACTTATGCAGTATGCCAACTTCTCCTTTCATGTTATTTATAGTGAATGCAGTCTTTACTGTAAAAGTTATCCTTAAAGGTCCCATATTATGCAATATTTACTGCAGTGTTTTGTTCCATTCACATGTGTTTCAGTTATCATTTCTTATTAGGCAGTCTACATTACCAAAGCTCAAAATGATTTGTCCATCATGTGATGTCATGTAGTGGTAGTTTTCAAGTTAATAGCTACCTTTTACTTTTTGTTCACTAGTGACGGGCAATCCCAGGGCTGAAATCATCCAAATGATTCTAGTGAAGGTGAAGCACTTCCAGTATTGCCACATTACATTACACAGAGATGGTTTTCAGTTTGAAAGAAGAACTCGGCCTAAATATGCCGTATTCAGGTGTTAAACATGTGTAAATATATTGCAATATTTGTCACATACATACATAATGCATGGCCTTGGAGATTTGGTAAAGTTCAAAACACTGAATAAAAGTAAAGTATTTCAATAGTCAATAGATTTTAAATTGTGACATCCAGTGACGGTGGGCCACTTTAGCTGAACGCCTGTGGACCAACAAGGCTTGAAACGAGAGGTCACATTTGATTAGCCGTAGACACCCAGACCCAATTACTGCCACAAGTTGATTGCTTATTCTTCTCTCCCATTAGCCATTCCTTTTATTCTTTGCCTTTGTCTATGTACTGCTCTAAACTTCTCCGTCAGAGAATGACATTTTGTTCTCTTGAGTTTCTTGTCTCGCTGGAGTTCATATGGTCAGGGTTTTGGTCCTGCTTGCTGGGGTCTCCCACTGTTGCGCTAAACTGCCTGCTTTTGTATGTAAAGCTGCATTTATGCAATTCACCGAGTGGCCTTCCCCAGTATCATCTCAGCGGGGGAGTGACGGGGTCTACCAGTGCATGCTTGTGTGTAAATAATTGATTGTGTATGTGTATGTGCATCAGAGCTGAGACACTCTTCTCTTCTCTTTGCTCTACATACTGTTGTGTGGGATATAAAGTCATGTATATGCATTGATATGGTCCATAAATCAAGATAAAATCCATACAAAAAAACAAAAAAAACAAGCTAAGTCCACTTGTATGCTTAGCTGCCATCCAAAGTCACCGTTTAGAACCAAAATCCAGAGTATACTGAATAAAAATAACTCCAAATCCTCATGCATGACACAGGGAATTTTAATGAGGAAATTCATGAATATATTCGTATCAGGCCTAGGTGCTTCTGTGTGTACAAAGAGAAGTGACAGTGACGCCTGGGTGGAACAGATGAACCGAGTGAAGTTACCGACACCTGCATTCAGTTTGTTATGGAAGTTTGGAAAGTGTTTGTATGAAATTAAGGCTGGCAGAGTAGCTGGTATTCAAGAAGAGTGTGAAACGTGTGAAATTTCTGTTATGTCTATGGTATGTCACCTAATTTAAGTTTATGGGTGTTGCTGCTGCTAGTGTTATCACGATGCTCAAATTTCAAACTCTACTTGATAATGAGAAATAGTAAGGCTAATGATGCATACGTATCTAGTGTAGTCGTCAATGTATGGATTGTAAAATTAACTTGGCAACTGAAATATGAATGGCGGGGCTGACTGGATAACTTGAACAAAAATGTGTTTCTGTCCTCAATGGCTGCTTTGGGTTAGCATAATCAGCAGACTTTTGTATGGTGTTTAAAATTACATCAAATGAACTCGGCAACTGGTTTCAGAAGATTCTGGGCTTTAAAAAGGTTCTGAGCTATTCATATTTGCAGAGCTGAAGTTGGTAAAAATGTGTTTGACTGCATGGGGCCATTCCGCTTACTAATCCAAAACATCAGTGCAATTCTATGAGATTTCAAAATAGACTAGTATCTGCATTTTTATACTTTTGACAACCCTGCTGCCTGCTTACTGATAGTAGCAGATATTTTCTACTTTTTCTACTTTGACTTTTGGTTTATGGGGGTTTGTTTGTCTTTGAAGAGGATCTATAATGCAAAATCATCTTTTTGGAGCTGATGTGACAATGTTGTTCCTTCATCAAAATCACTGGCTTTCACTGTGGTGTGGTGTTTCAGGGCAGGTCAAAATTAGAAGGTACTTTGTTAAAATTGAAATACTTTTATAACAGAAAGTCCATATAATCATTCAGTAATTCAGTAATACACAGTTATGGTATCATTAAAATTAGGGTGGCACAAGTACTTTTTGTTGGGTATATTATATTGGGTAAAAAATTACCCGGCAATAATGATGGAGTTACTTTTTATAGCGAAAGTGTTCTAGGGTTAAGTGGAAAATAATCTTTTTGTTGATGATATGTTGTTCCTTCATCAAAACATTCCTTAAGTGGTTTTATATGCTATCCATGCATGTTTGATCTTGTAATCCTAGCCACTATTCAATCCCTCCTTATAGCAGTACAACCTTGTCCAAAGCTCAGCCCTCTAATGCGCCCACACTGCAGTTTTTCATAAAAAGCAGGATAGAAAACAATACACTACAACTTCACAAACCTGATGTCACGCGTAGTAGCAAGGGAAAGAGGGAGTATGAAAAATGAAACTAAAGCTAATTAAACATGTTAATATTTTGTATACGGTGAATACAGCATTTTCAAAGCATTAACAGGTGATCTAAATGTTCTGTGCTAACAATTAATACCCCATAGAAGTGATAAAAGAAGAAATTCAATTTGTCAACTGGACAAAGTTTGTTTGGTCGAAAACGTTTCGCCGCTCATCCGAGAGGCTTCGTCAGTTCTGGTTAGAGTGCTGGTAAGACACTGCTTATATCTCGCTGCAGGGAGGAGCTCACTATACTGCAGTTTTTCCGAAACTATCTTGCCTATTTGTTTCTGTCTTTTGTTTCTCTGGCGTCTAGTTTAGCATACCTATTCATCCCTACACGACTGTTTTTCACACCTCTGACCCTAACCTGGCTAGCCCTATTGTTTCTTTTTTTTGTATTGATTTAGGTTTAAGAATGGAATTATAGATGGGAGAATGGGAGATGGGAGAATTATTATTATTATAATAATTGTCAATTATAGATTCTCCCATCTATAATTCCATTCTTAAACCTAAATCAAAACAAACAAAAGAAACAATAGGACTAGCCAGGTCAGGGTCAGAGGTGTGAAAAACAGTCGTGTAGGGATGAATAGGCATGCTAATCTAGACGCCAGAGAAACAAAAGACAGAAACAAATAGGCGAGATAGTTTCGGAAAAACTGCAGTATAGTTAGCTCCTCCCTGTAGCGAGATATAAGCAGTTTCTTACCAGCACTCTAACCAGAACTGACAAAGCCTCTCGGATGAGCGGCGAAACGTTTTCGACCAAACAAACTTTGTCCAGTTGACAAATTGAATTTCTTCTTTTATCATGGATTCTACCTGGACGACTGAGGGACTCTTCACACCCCAAAGAAGTGTAATTCCTCCTGTTTAAACATTTGTAATCCCTTAAAAAGTTATATTTATTTGTAATTATTTAATACAGTCCAGACTAAAGGAAAAAGCTGGCCTTTATCCATGCTTTTTTGCCTGCTCTCCGTGACAAATCCTCAAAATACCTTAAACTGTGCCACTAGATAAGGCTCTATCGTTCATTTAATATCCCCCACTTTTTAGTTTTCATTTTGCACCTGCTTCTCCAGTTCTATTCATCTGGACGGCTGTGCTTGGGCTTTCACATCTTTCTCCAGTTCTCTTACAGTCTTTCCAGTGTCTTGTGTGGTGGTGGTGGCCCCGGAGCCGCAGTGTCCTTGAGGAAACCGTGACTTTGACTGTGTGTGCAGCCGACCGCATCACACCACACATATACAATACACTCACACAACACATAGACAATATACATACACTCACGCGACACAACACATCCTTATAGCCACACCCATCTTCAGTTTAAATAAATAATTCATCGCCCATAAGTTGAGCTGTTTTTTATGCAAATATTGACAAAACCATAACGGTGAGCTATGACCGTTGTGCCTGTATCGCATGTTTACGAATCAGACTACATCCTCTGCAAATTGCTTTTACAAACAAAATTGCTCCAAGACATTCTTGATTGAAAGGCGGAACGATACAACGATACTATGAATTTAAGTTATTTAAACTATTAATGTGTGCCTGCACCTAGAAGGCATTCACACGAGAGAACAGTGAACAGTGACTGCTTTTCTACAATGCAGGAATTCATTATGAACAATCGAATGCTACCTTTCAGTTTGTGGTTACTTTATATTTGTGTAGAATCCCTCAGTCGTCCACGTAGAATCCATCGCAAAAGGATTTGTCCAGTTGACAAATTGAATTTCTGCTTTTGCCATTACTTTATAATGTATTTGGTTAATACATAATTGTGATTATACAGGTATAATCAGAATCAGAATCAGAATTATTGCCATTGTCAAGTGAACACAATTCAGAAAACTAGGAACTTGTCTGGGTGATAAGGTGTGAACATAAAACACTAAATAATAATAGTAATAACTAGAGTATAGACACTAAATAATAATAATAACTAAAATATAGCTATAATATAGTAAAAAATAATAAACAATCCAAATAACAAAAAGGTTCAGATGAGCAGCATCAGAACAGATAATCTTATAATCAGTCATAATCAGACCTAAAAAAGAATAAATGGTATGAATTTTAAGAAGCAAAATGAATAGATTTTAATTAGCGCTGTCAGGCGATTAAAAAAATTAATCTAATTCATTACAGGATTTGTAATTAATTAATCTGATTAATCGCATTTTAATCGCCCAAATTTGACTTGGTGGTGGCATATCCCTTTAAGAGTGTGTGTGAGAGAGATTGTGTGTGAGTGAGTGAGTGAGTGAGCGAGCGAACCCACTTTGCGATTGAGTTTGTCAGTTTTCATGTGGTCGCTTTGTTCATTTGTTTCCCAAATTCTGCAGCGTGGTTTGGTGGTTTGGTGCGCACTATCACCGGTAACGATGGAACTTGTCCAGACGTGTTTATCGTTCAAAAGATCCGTCAGGCTGGAGCAGCTTCGGTAATGGGAAAATTCTTTTTTACAAAAGCTACATATCACGGCGTTCTTGTTGATCGTCCCGTCTTTGTTCTTTTAATTAATAAACTTGCCGTTCAGAGGCCCGAGCAGCGATTTGCTTGCGCACGCCAAATTTAAAATGTGTGCACATTGAATTGCCACCCTAATTTTAATGATACCATAACTGTGTATTATTGAATTACTGAATGATTATATGGACTTTGTTATAAAAGTATTTCCATTTTAACAAAGTACCTTCTAATTTTGACCTGCCCTGAAACACCACACCACAGTGAAAGCCAGTGATGGGGGAGGGCTTAGCTTAATGTCATGCAAATGAGCACCATTCTGCTCCACAGGCCTTTATTTATTTATTTATTTATTTATTTATTTATTTATTTATTTATTTATTTATTTATTTATTTATTTATTTATTTATTTGACAGGGACAGTACATTGAAAACATTGCCACCATATTGGTCACCGATGTTTAACACGACTTTTCCCAGCTCGTTGTTTTCGTATGTGCTGCTTTCAAATGGCCACAAATTTTTCAAATGTTCTCAGATTTCCATGTGTAAAACATCATTGGAAAGCTTTGTGAATAACTCAAAACGCCTCCGGGACGACTTGTGACTGGTTTTGCTGCTGTCGGTCACGTATAGTCATATAGTCTGTCACATACTTGACCAATGGTAATCCCTAAAGATGTGTGTCCACGGCAGGATTTTGTCTGTCTGCGATTAAAGATTGTGGGGAAAATTTTCAATCATTGTAAAAAATAATGTGTCTCAAAGTCAGGCTGAGACAAAGATCAAACTTAGACGCATTGTATGACTAGAGATGAGCTGTGACTGATCAATCATGTCTGATATGACTAGAGATGAGCTGTGACTGATCAATCATGTCTGATATTTTGGAATTTTGGTCTGAGAAAGCCGCCATCTCACTGTGTCTGCGATCAGTCTTTGTCATCAGTAAACACAACTGCTCCTCAGAAATGGCAGAGGAGCTCCGCCGTGAACAGGACCATCACTTCCCCGTTCCCTTAATTTACTAACTTTCACAAATGCGGAAACGGCAGTAGCATCTAGCGCTAGCCTCCACTAACCTATGCACTTACGGAGATGTTACCACACAGAACCTGGAGCCTGACTATGACTGATTGTGTATTTATTTTCTATTTTCAATGAATGAGAGAAGAATCAACATCAAGTTTGATACCGTGACATCCTTGCGTCACAGATTTTCCTCGAAATCATGCAGCCTTGCGTACTGAAAAGATTATTAAAACTAAGGACACTGGGCTCACATGCACCTGCTCCTCCTCTCTCCCTCGAGGTTTGTTACCGAAAGCAGACAAATTGCCTTCAGGTGATCTTGTAGTTAGCCTGTCCATCACTGTAACCTGATCCTCCCTGTGCCCTCCTCCTCATTAAGAGTGCCCTATACTAATCTTGGATCATGCCGGGCCATTGTCACTGTTTTCCGTAGCCTCTGAAATATACATGGGGCCTGATTGTCTGCTTGTAAGTTGAGAGCTTATGGTCTTTCGATTCCATTTGTTCCCACTGGTTCTCCATTTCTCCATCGGATATCATTGTATTGAGTTTTTTTTTTCTCCCCCTTACCTGTTATCTGTGAGATATCAGGTAGCATGTGGTTAGCAGGCTGCGCAGGCTATATATGGAGCAAGAGCTGTTGTAATTGCATCCAGTGTGTCAAAAGCGATATCACTGACAGGGTGCCAAAACATTTGAATTTGCACGCCTCTCTCCCTCCCTACCCATGGCATGGTGTGCGTGCATGTGTGTGTGTGTGAAATTCTGTCCCACGTTCAGATGAGAGTGTGTGTGTATCCATGGCGACCGATCCCAAGGGAAAAAGTTGAGGCAGAATCTTCCTCGCGCTCTTTTTCCCTCCTTTGTCTCTTGCCGCTGTGTTGCAACCGAATTCGTTTAATGCGCACACACTTGCACAGTGACAGGAGGTGTGTGTGCGTGAGTATGTGTGTGTGTGTGTGCGCGTGTGCGTGTGTGTGAGTCACCGTGTTGTGGTTCTTCCAGCCTGAATCCTATTAGCTGTTGGCATTAAAGTGGTAGAGTCTAATGACTGTGGAAGACTCCTTATCCGCCATTGTCTTCACTTCATTTAGGGCTATGGCAGTTACTTGTTCATTAGTGCTGTAGGCTACACTAAAGATAATACAATTGATTCACATTATGGATTACGTCAAATTAGAGAATGAAATCTTTGCTGAAAACACAGGTCTACAAATTTTTGGACTCGATCTGCTTCCGAGATAAAAGTGGCTAAATCTCATTTATATTCAGACCCTCCAGGAATTCACGATGTTGCGATTTGCAACTTCAACGCAACTTCAGCCAATCCCCGTGAATTCAGGGCGGTGTTGCAATTTTGACTTCCGCAATTTTTACTAATTTTGACCAATCATCGGCGACGTATTGAACGCCGACCAACTTCCTTCTGTGTAGCAGACAGAACTGAGATGAGGTGCACGGTGCGTTTGTGTGTGTGTGCAGCAGAGGCGGTGGTTCACGTGAGTGTGGGTGTGTGCACATACGGAAGTGTGTGCGTGTAAAAGCGCGCGCTCACCTGTCACACAGAGGAGAGAGTCAGGGTTGGGGTGTAGCCGTATTTTTTGTTGAACGAAAAACCATTCATTCATCTTTCAAGTTAATCTGTTCATCCTGCTGGTTTTCATGAGTTCCATTTCATCCTGCTGCGCTGTCATAGCGGTGTGCGCTCTTTTTGTAATAAATGCACAAAACATATCTGGATCTCAACGTATCTGTCACCATAGCCTCCTCTTTGCGTGTCACAAATCTGCGAGCCATAGGACCCAACCTCATATTCTCGGTGGCTAAAAGGTTTGAGTTTGGAAGCCGCAACATTCTGCTTTACTTCCGTGTGACAAAACGAAACTGCGGCCGTGTCCCCAGTTCCCAGAGCGCACAGCTCGGAGCGTGGCCCGAAGGGGGCTCAGACTGCAGTCAAGGAGGTGCACACTTGCTCAGCCCCGACTGCAGTCCGCGGACCGCTTAACGACTGCGGTCTTCGGACCGCGTGTTAACTGCGCATGGGACAAAAAAGAAGTGGGGACAGCAGTCGTCGCGCCGGTGTTCTGGCGAAATGTGTGACGCACATGCCCTTCGGGCCACGCTCCGAACTGTGCGCTCTGGGAATTGAGACACGGCTTCTAATGGCAAAGAAACATGTCTGCGGCGCCATTTGCCCACAAAAATAACAGGAAAAGACCGAAACAGTTCCCCTCCTAGTAGTTTATGTTTATGTAGTTAATGTAAATTTATTTTCGATATTGGTAAGGTTGTTTTAGGACCATATCTGTGATCTCTGTGTTTTTGTCTTATTCTTTGTCAGTAATAACTCAGTATTCAAAATATTACTCAATTTTAATTACAAAAAGCGAAAATCGCAACTATTTATCGCAACGCGTGAAAAGTCCCTCAGTCGTCCAGGTAGAATCCATGATCAAAGGAGAAGTTCAATTTGTCAACTGGACAATTGTCCAGTTGACAAATTGAACTTCTCCTTTGATCATATTTATCGCAACTTTCACTTCCTCCGCGCAACAAAATCGCAACAAAAACCTTAAAAGCACCGCAACTTTCATCGCAGCTTTTTGGAAAAGCTCCCGCAAATTCAAGCATTTTAGCCCGCAACAATCACAAAAAATGCCCGCGAAATCCTGGGGGGTCTGTATATTGATAAGATGAACTGAAAATCAATTAATAACTGTGCTGGTTAGCTAATGTACTCAAGATATTTAATGATATTGTTTTACATCAAAATTGCATCTGTTTGTACAATAGATTTAGGCATTTTTGTTTAAAAATAATAGTTATTAATATTTAACTTGCACTTCTTTATCCATCAAGAAATAAACAAGACATATCTTAAGACATCAGGTGCAAACAAATTCGAGGCATCTCTCTTATGTGAAATCTAAAAATATTTGATGTTAAAACTCTAGACATATTAAAATGAATGTATGTGAATGTGCAGACAGGCGTTCAGATAGAATTGTTGCTTGTAGACACACTGTACCTTCTGATAAACTACCGTTTTTTTGCCTTATTTTGCATAAATTTCCTATTTTGACCCAATCCTATATCTTGGAAACTATAGCCAATCAGCACTTCTGACTTACTTTTTCTTTATTAGTGACCTAAACCAAGAAAAATTTCACTACTTTTGTTCCAGAAGCATTTTGCTTGTAGACCAGTGAAATCAAACATATCCATGTGCAGTTGTAGTCTTTTTACTGCTAACTGTAATCATATTGTTTGGATGTGTCAGAAAATCTGTCAGAATGGTGGCAAATATTATATTTGTTAGTTTTATTTATTGTACGATATGAGATTCTCTTGTCATATTCTTTAAACTTAATGGTAGAGATCGACCAGTTTTTTCCAAGGCAGTTGCTGATATAATGGGACTATGTATCAGTCTAGCTTTACTTGATGGGGAAAAATACAATGAATACTTAAACTAAAATGATAATAAATGTCAGTTTATGCAGATTACATCATGCCCTTATGTTCATTAGTGTCAAAACATCTCATAAAACCATGGACTAACCTTTCTCATAGTGCTGCATGTGTTTGTTGGCTGTAACCCATTCCTCATCCGGTGTTATGCCACTTGTTTCCTTTCCTCTGTGGTTTTCTTGCCTCCTTCCCTCCTGCTCAGCCTGTCCACCCTCTCCCCTGAGCCAGACAGACAGGAAGGAAGGGTGTAATCAAACAGTCATATCGCCCAGAACACTCCTTAAACTGACCTGCAATGAATGGAGTCACTGATGGGCTCCTAAAGTGCTGCACATGAGTTAGGAGGGGCTGGCACACATTTAGTCCCTCCTTGCTCTGGTAATTAGCATATAAATATAATGAATGTACAGTTGAGTCCACAAGTAGTACTTTAATGTGTTTTTGAGATCAATACTTGGCAAAAGGTATGAAATGACCAATGATTTTAGCGGTAGAGCAATGTTAGAAACTGGGAGCAGACTTCTGAGACCAGCAAAAATTAAGCTGTATTCAGGAAGTTTGTCAATGTAGAAATTCAAAATTTTATCAAGCCGAACTTTTCATTTTTCAGTGCTGTGACCTAACAAGTAATCACATATACATATAAATAAATGTACAGTGTCCCCTGCTAAACACACTAGCCTGTATGCTTTTTATTCAGCGTATTTCAGCGGCTCATATTTAAGATCACTGACAAGTAAAATCTGCTGTGTCAGTGTGGTTTTGATCTGAAATGGTGCCTCATAAATGCACTTTTTGGACTGGCATTTTTAGGTTTCTGTGTGATTAGCCGAATGATTATTTTGTGTTTGTGAATTCATAATACCTTCTACTAATCCACTCACAGACCTCATTAGCAGGACAAAACTGTGTGTGTGTGTGTGTGTGTGTGTGTGTGTGTGTGTCTGTGTCTGTGTGTCTGTCTGTCTGTCTGTCTGCGTGCATATGAGGTCAAATCCATTAGAGAATTGGTGCACATCTGTCTCCGCCTCCGTCACACGCTCCTCTGGTATCTCAGAACCAGAAGTTTTTCTAATGTCACACACTTCACAATTTGTGACCTTAATTCTGACTAAAAAGTATTTTAATCCCACTCTGACCCATTTGGGACTTTTGGCATCACCTCAAATTTGACTTAATGACATTCTGTACCCGTTAATAAGTGTCAGCAATGGCCATGGCTGTGAGGTTTACAGTAATTATCCCATTCACTGTTGTACTTTGATCGCACAGTCTGCTAGTTGTCATCAAGAGATGCATTCTAGACACATCCATGTACAGTACTATAGCTATGGCTGCTTGACTATGTAAAAATATGATATTTTAATCACAATTAAAATCACAATTATTCAAGTTCATAGGGAGCCAGAGACTACTACATGTACTACAGTTTGTATTGTGCAACATAGTGTTAAGGGGAACTTGTTTAAAATGGGACAGAATGTAATCTGTATACTGTTTCATTCTAAATAAATATATTCTGCCTTTGACTGAATTAAAAGGAGCATGTCCTTGATGGAGATGTTTAATCGTCATGCACTTTCACAGACTTTGGTGATGGCGATGGTATAGCTTACGACATATAAATGACTAGTCACATACCCTCTCCCACACACTCAGAAGGCTAGTCGTGTGACAGGCCTGTGTTGGCAAACATGAGCTTAGCAATGAAAAGGCTTTCAAGTAGGATTAAGCTGCTAGGTGTCAATGGAGGAGACAAGTGGGCCACAGACCGCTGGGATATCACTTACTGTGACAATCGGCGTGGGTCTGTCAGGGCACACGCTCTATGTAAAACACTTGAGAGACAGAGGGCTGCGGATATTTGTGGAATTACAGAGGAGGAAGTGCACACACATTCACACGTTCTCTCAGAGACGCAGCCCTGGCATCACCATCTGTTCCTGCTGAAGTCAGCTCAGCAGGGCCCTACACACACAAATCACAAAATACACAAGGTATCTACACACACTTTCACAATATACACAATATACCTACACACACAGTACCACACAAGCTATTTCTGCACACAGTGACGCAGGACACACTCCGGCATTCCCTTTTTATGAGCTTCTCCTTAATGACACCAACATCTACATGTCAAGGTCACAGTAACAAAAGTGACATAACCTTAGCATAACTCTAAAGCACTATACATTTGTGTAGTGTAAATGTAAACACTCTGTGCCCACGTGCTCCACACTAAAGACAGTGGCAAAGAGGAGGGGGTGAGCTACAGAGGAGGGGGTGAGCCAGAGCACTGGGCTGGGCTATGGCTCAGGTTTGTGCAGGTGTGAGTCCGAGCCAATCCAATCTGAGCAGTGACTGCGTGCACATGGACAAGTGTAATGCGATTGCAAACGGATTGGGATCGTATCGGATTCATGTGCACAGGCAAAGGATCGTATAGGGATTGGTTTAGATTAGATAGAACGAGAATTAGATAGAACATGCATCATTTGTACTGTCCAGACATGTTCTGCCTTGTATTGTTTTATATTAATTTGTACAGTTTTAAGTTAAGCAGGACAGATATTTATTTTATTCTGTTAATCTTATTATTTTGTATTAAAAATAAATTGCTAATAATTATTTATTTTCCATGTGTTCTTATCAGTCAAATATGCATCTAATTCAATTCAGGTTTAAGTCAAATAGATAAAAAAAAAAAATCCCTTCAAGGAACAATGGAAATATACCAAAGCATTTACAGTTTAGGGCTGTCAGTGTCCAACTACAGTGTTCAACTATGTGACAGAGGGTGTCAGTGTAAAGTGGAGCAGATCTCAAGATTTGTACCAGGTATGTGTATGTCACCACTACCTGTTAGTAAAATGTGTTTTTTTTGTGAGCTTTGATTTCAGAATTCAAAATTAAAAAAGAAAAGAAAAAGTATGAATCGTTAGAGTACTCGATTACTCGAAAAAATAATCGACAGAGTACTCGATTCCAAAAATACTCGATAGTTGCAGCTCTAGTGTACTGCGCATCCGTGGGAATTTTCACCAGGGATTTCACCCGGAAGTGGCAGGAGCGCCAACGAGCGCCAACGTCGTCATAAGTAGCGATTGTTGCCAGAAAAGTCAGATGAAATCATGGCTGCGAAGAAAGAATGCACAACGTACACCAATGCTGCTCCGTCAAACTCCTCGAGCGCCATCTTTGTATACCGCCACATAGTTTATTGTGTTTTTATTGAGTAGCCATCACCTGGAAGTAGTTGGACTACAGCACCACATAGCGTAGCGGAGCCGGCCAGATCGCTGACCATTATCCGATTGCACGAGCTTGTGTGCACTGGGATCTAACGACAGATCACCCGCCGAGTAATGAGATTGGGTTTGGAGAAATCCAATCCGATCCTACCATGTGCACGCACTCAGTGTTCAAAAGCCTTCTGTGAGCACACCCTTATAGTAAAATAAATGTGCTTGGTAAATTATATAAACAGTGGAAAGGTCTGGGCTCTCAGATTAGAAGATCATACTGTATAGTTTAGGGCTAAATGCGTTTTCAGTGGTCTTAGGATTTACTAAAAGACCATATAGATACATTTGTTATTTTAGGTCACTTTTGCACCTGCACAATTGAGTATGCTCATTTATTCTCTTCAGTGTATCTAGTGATTTCAGGTTGCACAAAAATTGGTACTTTACAACAAATATATCATGGTTAATGCCTAAAATTTTCTGAGCAATCAATAATTGTTGCGGAAAAAAGTGAATTTTTTACACAAATATTGTAAGAAAATAACTACTCACAGTTTATGCCCTCTTCGTAGAATAGAACATTATGAGTTATTGCGTGTCATTGTGCCCGCTTGTGGCAGCTGTGGCTACAGACGCACCACGCCCCCTCTTCTGACAGGTTGCCCTTGTGGTGTTGAAAGGGGTCAAATGCATTTATCATGCCATGGAATTTTAGTTTTTTTCCAAAGCCTCACCTCCTCCTCAAGTCCCTTCTGGATTTGTTTGTCCCACGTGCATATAGCAGCTGGTCCATCCATCTATTCTTGTTAGCCTGTGGCCCTGAGCCTCTCCTGTCTGCCCCATTGTCAGCAAGATGTGCAGCTTTCTCCATTTTAATAATTGACCAAAGAGACTTCCACTCCTCTGTCAATGTTATCTATCTCCCTCCCACAAGCTACATCAGCGTTTCCTCTGCTTTCTGCGCTCTCATCAATACACAGGGCTTTGACCTCTCCCACTGAGCACCTATGCAGTCAACAGCTCCACAGCAAAGCAGCCCAAAAATATAGGCTATACTGCACTCTGTTTAAGGCTTCAGAAAGATGAACAGTGTTGTTCTGTTCTGGAGCAGATGGATTTTTCCAAATGAAATCATTTTAATGACCATAGAACAGTGTTAACTATGTTTTGGGATAATCTAATCATATCTAGCATGAGCATGAGCATATCTCTGAGCATAGCACAGTCAAAATATTTGCAGTCTTTAAGAGAGTTTAATTGACATGAAGAGAAATTATTGTGGTCAACAGTTTATATTTAGGTCTGGGAATGCAGTACTACATTAATTTACAACCACAATTAAAATCTCAATGTTGTTCAGTTGTTCATACGCTGAAAACACAATGATAATCTTCCTGGTTTGTCTTCTTGTATGCTGTATACATAACAATCTCATACTCTTCACTTTTGTTAATAATTCTAATATATTCACGTTTCAGTCGACACACTTGAAAGTAGCATCTCTGGCGGCTTAACATGGAGGAGCGGAGTCCTAACATGCTGGCAGGAGCAGGGACTCTCTGAGAAATTGGACTTGAACAGGTGCATAAGTTGACACCAGTGGGGAAATCAGTGTGATAGTCATTGGAAGTAGTAATTGCTTTGTGTCTTGGTGTGCCGCCTGCGTGTCCTTGTTCCTCTTTGCATACAATTATGGGGACATGTCATTGTGGGGACAGTAATTGGACAGAATGGATTTAAATAGAATCTATAGTTGAAGGCTAGCTAAGTGACGTGTTAGGGTTGCATGCATGGTTAAATCTGGTGTTTGTGTTGATAAAGCTGACGTTTATTAGACACATTAGAATATGATTGACAAAACGTGAGATTAATGGATGTAATGGGTAGCAGCATAATGGTGAAATAAATGCAAGATGGAAGATTTATGTCATATTGTGGAACATTTGTAGACAAAGCCAAACATCTCCATGGAGACAAACAGGCAACGGACGCTCTATCAGAAAAGTTACATAGAGAAAAACAAGTCACTATAGAGAGACATAGATTTAACTAAGGCTACGTTCAGACTGCAGCCTGAAGTGACCCAAATCCGATTTTTTTCGCTCCTATGCGACCTGTTTCTGATTTAATGACAGTCTGAATGACACAGATCCGATTTTTTCAAATGCGACCCAGGCCACTTGGATATGTGGTACTAAAACCAATACATATCCGATCTTTTGACATGCGACTTCAGTCTGAACAGGAAGGTCGCATTTATCCGACCTACATGTCATCAACAAGTGAGAGTGGTACAAGTAGGCGCTCATAAACGTACACAAACGTTCTTCTCATCATACTAAAATTGTGTATGAACTCCGTGTCAGTGAAGCGGCAAAGCACATAGCAATCCCACCACTCTTGGCTGCGACTCCGCACGTTCCTACACGTTCCTACACGTTCCTACACGTTCCTTTCTACGGACGTTGCTGCCACTGCCCCACAAAATGGCATGACCAAAAACCTTGTCCTTCACAATCTCGTCCTTAAAGATCCCATGACATGGTACTTCTTGATGCTTTTATATGGCTCCTTAATGGTTCCCTAATACTGTAAATGAATCCTTCTTCAAAATCAACACTCAGTGCATGAGAAACAGAGATAAGATGAGAAAGAGTATTTTTTCTCTCTCTGAACAGGCCATTATGGGCGTTGCTGCTTGAATGCAAATGAGGAGAAAAGAGCTGGCCTATAGTAGAGGGTGGGGGCGTGGCCAAACTCTCCGCGCTCAGCTCTCAGCTGATCCATTTCCGTGTTTTTGCAGGGGGGAGAGATGGGAAGCGTTCCATTGAAAAATAAACACATTTCCACATAAAATAAAATTAAACCACTGCTGTTCAAATGTCCAGAGGCTCAGATAAAGGACTTCCGAGCCTAGAAACACTCGGACGTGCCTCCAGGCAAATAAAAAAACGCATTTCGCATTGCCTAGCGCAAACTCTCTGGGCGTAATTTACAGAGACGCTGAGTACAGACAGACGGGGGTGGAACTGCATTTGCATTTCTTTTTTCGATCTGACGTCAATAAGGTGTCTTGTTCAAACTCGCCCGTTTGAGCTCTGATTTTTTGTAACGCAGAAAAGGATCGCAAATGCTCAGTTTAGACATTTCGCAACTTTTAACCATGGGGGGGGGGGTAAACAGGGTAGGGGAGCTCACATTAACGTTCAAAAACCTCAGAAAGTGAAAATTTCATGCCATGGGACCTTTAAAACAAATAAGCTGTCCATGTTCTGGCGCTGGTAAAACAGCAACTTTAAAATTGCCAGGTGCTCGATGTTTAGGCTACGTCCGTAAACACTGAGCACACTCACTGCATGTGATGTCGTTGTGTCCTCCAATGCACATGCGGGACACTTTTGGGGCATTTAAGGTTCACACTGGAGATCACATACAAGGCGCATTTAATTGGATATGTGAACGACCTCGCAAAAATATTGGATTTCACAAAAAAATCCGAATTGAGCTTTAAGCCCTGCAGTCTGAACATAGCCTAAGTGGAATTGGTTAGAGCTTTACCCTCTTATATTGTGTTAAAGTAGAATTCTTTGACAAAACCAGATTGTTGTGCACTGTTTGCCTCTAATTGTAAGACATTTTATTGATTGCCAGCCTGCATGCGTCTCTGTGAGTGTGGTGGCTTTGAAATAGTAAAAAACTGTATTGTGTAGTTGTGTATGTGCCCAATAATCCATGTCTGTGAACAATGTGCCAAATGGTTTGTGACAATTTGTAGCAAGTTAGAAAGACGTCTAAATACCTTTCTTTCCACCTCCTGTCATTGTTAATCAAGTCTCTAAAATAGAGACTCTAAAATGGAAGAGTTCCTATTAACAACACAACTCAATCGATAAAGTCAATTAAATGCGTATTTTAAAATAGTTGTACCCATGTCCATATTTTCTATATTTGAACAAAACTCATCTTGTCCCAGTACAGATATATTGTAAAAGTATATGAGGCCGCTGTGTTCCCTGTATCTAATTATAGAGCGTTTTGTCCTCGGCAATGTGCATGTTGACCTCTGAAAGTTGAGAAAAGTACTTATAAACTCACAGTGCAAAATTAGAATGCCAAAATGTGTTAGAAAGGTGAGGAATAACTTTGAATTGCAGAAAACTGTTTAAAATAATCAAATTCAATAATAATAATAATAATAATAATAATAATAATAATAATAATAATAATAATAACAATAATAACAATAATAACAATAATAATGCCTTAATACAGCTCTGGGGGAAAAAAAATAAGACTACATGTATTACAGCCATTCCATTCCAGTGTCTGTTGAATTCCAACACAAACACAAAGCTGAGCTACTTCAGTTCTTGCACCAGGAGTGGAATAAAGTCACCCAAGAACAATGTGAAAGACTTGTGGAGAGCATGCCAAGACACATGAAAGCTGTGATTAAAAATAAGGGTTATTGATTTCTGAACTCTTCTTAAGTGTAAACATTAGTATTATGTTGTTTTAAAATGAATTTGATCTTGTTTCTTTGCATTGTTTGAAGTCTGAAAACATGTATCTTTTTTGTCTATTTTCTGCAAATAAATGCTCTAAATGATAATATTTTTATTTGGAATTTGGGGGAAATGTTGTCAGTAATTTATAGACTCAGACAAAAATATTCCTTTTGCCCAATCGCATAGCTATAAGTAGTAAAATCAGAAAAACTGATAATTTTGCAGTGGTCTCTTATTTTTTTTCCAGAGCTGTATGTACCCCATCTACACAAAGTTACTATCGTTCCCTGCTTATAGTATATGGAATAGGCGCCCCGACTCATTCTGGCGTCTATAATCTACTACACATGAGCATCTCTTGGCGTTAGTGCTGGTCAATTGGCTGATTTTTCCTTTCATATTACATATTACACCGATGGCTCGCTCCATTTGGCCCATTTACTCGTTCATTGTTATTCTGTGTGCTTTCAGTGAATCACATCATCTTCCCCTGACTGCAGGATGGGCCGAGTCACCTCCACAGGGGTGTAATAGAACAGGCTTCTCTTGTACCTCTTCAATTCTCAGTGAACGGCCTCTGCTCAGGAACCAAATGTTAAAATAACAGGGGGAGGGGAATGGCTGACAGGTACTTGGAGTCTACAGCCTTAAACAAGATGGCGTTATTTGGCCGAATAGAACGCTTCTCAGAGCAAGCAATGGGGCTCATCTTATTCTTAAAGCTGCATCGTGTAACTTTCTGGTGGATGGTCTGTCTAATGATGAATATTGCTTTGTCTCGAATGTTTAACATTTGGTATTAAACCTTTCTATCTTCATGGAGACCAAACCAGACAAAGTTACAGGTCAGATCTGTGGAGAGGCAACCCCGCTCACAGTCTGAATGCATGTTTTTCTAGGTATTCCTGAGCTATAAAACTACCTGTATTTTTTAAAATATAAGGTACAGCTGTTTAATACATAGTGTTTAACATTCCAGGCAGAGCAGTGACTTATCCATAGAAACAAGCAACCCCAACCTCTAACCAAAAAGTTACATAGTGTACTTTTAAAAGATATATCAGTCATAAGGATCTACTGTCAGAGCTGAAGAAAAGGTGATGCGAGTAGCAGGAAATAAAAACAGCGCTTCCTAAGTATGAATGTCCCTTATTATGTGTGAGGAGGTGTTGTTTTTGTGTTTACTGGCATTGCAACTTCAAAAGAAAGCGGGGATAAGGAAGGATGAGTCGGAAAAATGAGAGGCTACGGAGGTTGAAAATAATTGCCACTGTTGTTGATAATAAAGACATCACACGTGACAAAGATGGATATATAGATAAATAGATCCAATATGTAAGTTTTTTCGGAACTGAGCAAAAATGTGGGGCTCTGGAATCTTTAAATCAAATAGTGGCCAATATTGTTCAAAGTCTAGAAATGCAAATGCAAAGAAAATGTACAAAACTGGAACAATACAGCAATTTTGTAAGATACATACATACACACAGGCATTATTATCAACAAGTATTCACTTTTACTTTTAACATGTATACATACACATATACATCTATTCATATTTTCATATCATGTTTTTTTTAGGTTTAAACTATACAACAGATGGTGCTTTCTTTTATATTACCATGGAGTCTTATATCTGTGTAATCCCTCAGTTTCCCAGGTAGGTTCTTTAGTGGTTCATGGGCATATACTAGTCTATGGCTACATTCAGACTGCAGGTCTTAAAGGTCCCATGGCATGAAATTTTCACTTTCTGAGGTTTTTGAATGTTAATGTGAGCTCCCCTACCCTGTTTAGCCCCCCCCCCCCATGGCTAAAAGTTGCGAAATGTCTAAACTGAGCATTTGCAGTCCTTTTCTGCGTTTGAAAAAAACACAGCTCAAACGGGCGATTCTGAACAAGGCAACTATGTTACGTCACATCGAAAAATGCAGCTCCACCCCCCCATCTGGATGTCTACCCACCGTCTCTGTAAATCACGCCCAGAGAGTTTGGACCGCGAATGAGCTACGTGATGCGAAATGCGTTTTTTTATTTGCCTGGAGGCACGTCCGAGTGTTTCTAGGCTCGGAAGTCCTTTATCTGAGCCTCTGGACCTTGGAACAGCAGTGGTTTAATTTTATTTTCTGTGAAAATGTGTTTTTTTTTCATTGAAACGCCTCTCGTTTCTTCCTTCGCGCTTATACACATGGAAGCGGGGCCAGCACACAGCGCACCACTAAAACAAGGAACCAGCGGCACATTTCCCCCCACCCCCCCCACCCGCTCCTCTAACCTATCTCTGTCCTTCTCATTTGCATTCAAGCAACAAGGCCCAGAATGAGTTGTTCAGAGAGGGATTTTCTGACTCTGACTGTGTACATGTGTCTTTCTCATGCACTGAGTCTTGATTTTGGAGCAGGATTCATTTACAGTATTAGGGAACCATTAAGGCCCCATATAAAACCATCAAGAAGTACCATGTCATGGGACCTTTAAAGCTTAATTCGGACTTTTTTGTGAAATCTGATATTTTTGTGAGGTCGTTCACATTTCCAATTAAATGCGACTTGTATGTGATTAAACGCCCCAAAAGTGCCCCACATGTGCCTTGGAGGACACGATGAAGTCACGTGCAGCGAGCGTGCTCAGTGTTTACGGAAGTAGCCTAAACATGGACACTAGCATTGAGCACCTGGAGATAAAGTTGCTGTCGTACCAGAGCCAGAACGCGTACAACTTATTTGTTTTAAGGAAGAGATTTAGAAGGAGAAGGTTTTTGGTCAGGGCGTTTTGTGGGGCAGTGGCAGCAACGTCCGTAGAAAGGAACGTGTTGGTGCTGAGAGTGGTGGGGTTGCTTTGTGCTTTGCTGCTTTACTGACATGGACTTCATACACAATTTTCATATGACGAGAAGAACCTTTGTGTACGTTTATAAGCGCCTACTTGTACCACTCTCTCTTGTTGATGATCTGTAGGTCGGATGAATGCCACCTGGAAATCACATGTCAAAAGATCGGATATGTATCGGTTTTAGGAACACATATCCAAGTGGCCTGGGTCGCATTTAAAAAAATCAGATCTGTGTCGTTCAGACTGTCATTAAAAGACAGATAAAGGTCGCATAGAGGCAAAAAAATCGGATTTGGGTCACTTCAGGCTGCAGTCTGAATGTAGCCTTATAATCAGTCTCCCAGGTTGGTTCTTTAGTGGTCCATGGGTGTATTCTAGTCTTTGTGGCCCAATATTTTGATCTGATTCAGCTCAAGATCGATACCAGTTTTATTTGTAGTATCAATTAGTGTCTGATTCTCAATAATTTCGACAACCCTATTTCAATATCATGAAATAGCCTTATTTTGTGTTAAAAGTAAATAAATAAATAAAAATATAACAGATTTTTCAGGTGTGTAGTTTAATTAAATGTAACTTTTTATTGCTAAACACCTAATGCTGTATTGCGTGGTATTATCCAACTACAGATCTCGGTTCAGTTATAAAACCCCAATTGCAATCCGCGTACGTATCCCCTCCCTTTGCATTAATCTCACAAGTTGTTATTTGTTTACTCTTTTAGCCTTTTGAATATTCTCTCAGGTCTTTGTTGCTGCATGTTTATGATGAATAGAATGACTTTTGATTGCCAATACAACAGCTTCCATTTTCTAGACGATATACACGCAGGCTGCTTAAATGCTATATCATTTCTCATTTCGAAGACAAACAGTTGTCTCCCTATAGGCCTGCCTCCGTCACCTGTTCACCACCGCGCTGAGCCTTCTTAACAACAGCTTTATGTGTGCGTGAGGCTGCATGCTTTCTGCTGATTGAGCCCCACCTGGCCCTCGGAGTTTCATTATTTTTGGCTCCTCATGTGTGTGCCTAGTTGTCCGTCTCATTACTCCCCATGTTTGTAGATGTTTTACCAATCGCAAACATTGTGGCATCGCTAACCATTGAGCAAACCGCATTTACAAGCGACTTTAATATGCATTTTGGGCTATTTACACACTTCTTGGGTGTTTAAACATGATCTGTCAAGAAACGGCGTGGGCCAAAAATACTATGTCAGGAATAGTGAGGGGGAAAACTCAACACTTGTGCTTAAAAATAGGTTTGAAATAGCTTGGCAGAGGTGTCTTCCAAATGTACAGCTTGAGATTGCGGTGTTGTTAAGGTGATTCATTGGAAAAGAGTAGTGCTGTGAAAGATGGTGACAGCAGAGCACGCACCGAGCAGGAGGTAAGTGTGTGGTAAATACTATAATTCAATCCCATTACCTTATAAAGAGTCTCTTAACGTGGTCTCCACCTTCCCGACTTGTACTTCTCAGCATAGCTCACAAAATAGTGTTGGATCGGAAAAGAACACATCAAAAGTTGTAGTTGTAAGATTATATTTATTCTGTCAGGGGCTGGGGTTAGGGCTGCACTGCAATATACCGCAAAATTGTCAATACTGCAATTTTGGCTAACACTAGGGCTGAACAAATGAAAAAATATTGAATTGTGATTTTGATTAGATTTGCGATAATAGAATTCTTTTCAAAGATCACAAAGACTGAAATATGAACTGACAAATTAATACAAGAGTCACATTTCATAACGTTTTTATCTAAACTTCAAGGTTCGCCACTGCAGAATGAGACAGGATTTGTTGTTTGTGGAGGAAATTATAGTACTTAAATTTGCAACCATTACTAAGTTAACATAAACCCAGGATGTTGTAGTTGTTTCCCCTCACCGTTTAGTCCCCCAAAGTTGTATTTAGAGTGAGTCGTGCATGTTTGAGCAATTTTTAATTCAAATTCAAGTTTCAAAACGCCTTTTTTGCCCCTGTTTTCATTTCCACCGGCATAGGCCCCCTGTACTCACTTAGTTCATCAATTTTATTTTCTTAATAGGTGATATACGTAGGATTTGGCAGCAGTGTGTAGTCTTTTTTTGTACAAATGAGAAAAAAATCCATGCCTCACTAGCCTGATGTTCAGCGGCTCGTTGTTGTGATGTGTTTATGACAATGTCAACCTCAGTTTTCTAACGCGTAAAACCAGTAGACATGTTTTTTATTTAGGCTATGTTTATATGATGATGGTCTGAACAGAAGATGCAAAAGTGTTTAGCTGAGCGTTTTCGGGAGGAAATCTGCGTGCGTACGGTGACGCTAAATTGGGTGGAATTCCATTGGGTATGCATGCCAGGTGGCTAGATGGTGCTGTGATACATTATCACTATGTCCACGGGCATGCGTAGAATCTCCCTTCTTCTCATCTGCGCTGCGAAAAGCAAAACAAAACATGGCTACCGGTAGCAAAAAGAAAATTGCATGGTCAGGCGAAGAAGTTCAACTATTGCTTTTGACCACGTTAGACTACAAAGCAGCGAAGGCGCAACAAGGTGTGGACTGGGAGTCCTGCCAAACAAAGTACACTGATATATGGAGCGATATGACCTAAACATGTATGCAACGTCAACAAATTTGACCAGAGTTTTGCGTCTTGGCCAGTGTAGACGAAAACGCTACGGCGGAGAGTATTCAAGTTTTCCACTTTGGAGGGCGGTTTCAGTTTTCTGCGTTTTTAAGCCCCCAAAACGCCTTCACCATCTAAACGAAAGGCATTTCCGATAAAATATTTTGTTGTTTTTACCCATAAGCGTTCTCGTGTAAACAGGCCCTAAGTCATATTAGATCAATATTGCTATTTAAAATGTCCAAATTATTACAATGATCCATGGGTGCTATAAATTAGAAGAAGAAGTGAAGAAGAAGTGAACTTTATTGATCTCACACTGGAGAAATTCTTCTCTGCATTTTAACCCATCCTATATATATATATATACATATATTAGGAGCAGTGGGCAGCACACACATTAGGGCGCCCGGGGACCATCTCCATGATCTTCTTGCTTCGGTTTGGTCAGGACCTAAGCTGGAGTACCTATGCTGCATGTTTTGGGTTGGTGGGGGAAACCGGAGTGCCCGGAGGAAACCCACCCAGACACGGGGAGAACATGCAAACTCCACACAGAAAGGCTCGGGCGACCCGGGGATCGAACCCAGACCATGCATGCAAACTCCACACAGAACACACACAGAAAGGTCTGGGCGACCCGGGGATCGAACCCGGAACCTTCTTGCTGTGAAGCAAGAGCGCTAACCACTCTGCTACCGTGCCGCCAATTATAACTAAATATAATAACTAAATAGCAGACACAAGCACAATACGTCTTCTTTAACACCAATATCACATACCACAATCTTTTCCAGTATCTTGCAGCCCTAGTTGGTGTAAGGTTGAATTGGATTTGGGAGGCCCCCGTAGTCCAATTAAAGCCGGATGCTACTTCAAATATAAGTGACCTTTAGCGATGCTTATCATTGCTGCATATAGTGATGAGGTATGCACGGAAGATTCAAATTTTACATTACGTCTTCTTTTTGACCACTTCATTTCCAGGGGCTCTCGTACTATGCAGATATATGTAATATTTGGTGTGTTTTTTTTGCCTATATTACACTATTCTCTGATCTGTTATAATTTCATCATCACATTCACACACGCTTAACACACAAACCCTGCTCAGAGTTTTTCTCTCAAACTGAAAACACTGTGTTCCTTTTTGTGATGTAATACAGGAAGTGCTCCATATACCTTCACTAGAATCACTGGATTTGCTGGATTCACTGGATAATTTCAACTCTGGAATTGACTATCTCTACTGAACTAAAGGCAAAAGGAGCGGTTAACCAAAAAAAAAAATGTATATATATAGATGTAGACAGACTAATAATAAAGGGTTACTCAAACATGTGTCAGTGAAACAAAGCACAGCTCAGGTATGTTTTTGATGAGGTAACAACATGGCTTAAAGGTCACAGGAGCCAATTTTACAGAATATGGTAGTAAAATATACTATTGACCAAAATACATTGGTCTACAAATGTTTGGACTCGATCTGCTTCTGAGATAAAAGTGGCTAAATCTCATTTATATTGATAAGATGAACTGAAAATAAATTGATAACTGTGCTGGTTAGCTAATGTATTCAAGATATTTAATGATATTGTTTTAGATCAAAATTGCATCTGTTTATACAATAGATTTAGGCATTTTTGGTTACAAATAATTATATTTTGAAAATATTTAACTTGGACTTCCGTCAAGAAATAAACAAGAAATATCTTAAGACATCAGGTGCACACAATTTCGAGGCATCTCTCTTATGTGAAATCAAAAAATATTTGATGTTAAAACTGTAGACATATTAAAATGAATGTATTGGAATGTGCAGACAGGCTTTCAGATTAAACTGTTGCTTGTAGACACACTGTTGCTTGTAGACACACTGCACCTTCTAATAAACTTATTTTGCATACATTTCCTATTTTGACCCAATACTATATCTTGGAAACTATAGCCAATCAGCACTTTTGACTTTGTGACCTAACCCAAGAAAAATTTCACTACTTTTGTTCCAGAAGCATTTTGCTTGTAGACCAGTGATATTCAATTGTCGCAGCATTTGACTTCAAGTATAGTTCTTTATGTAATTGTATTTCTTCTTGTCCTAAAGGAAAATAGTTGAACCAGAATATGTACATATGATAATTCTGTCAATATGTTTTAGTGTGTAAATTTGCATGCAGGTCAGCTCAGTTTCCTACAAGGTTGTAATATGAAAAATAACAAACGAAAAGTTTTATCTACAGGAAGTATTTGCTTTGTATTAAAATATTTCACATAGACCCCCCTTTTGCTAAAGCCCTTATCTCGCCCAGTGTTCTCAATCCGAAGTGCGGGAGTCCCTGTAGACCATGGGCCCAGATAAGGAGGCTCTCTGTGTATGTCACATAGAACAGAGCTATTAATCAGAGCAGCTGACAGCAACCAGCAGCTCCACAAACATCTGCGTGGGGCAAATGGATAACATATACTCACTACCGTATCTAGGCCATATCGTGTTCCTTTGAGAGCAACTAAATTCCTAGTGTCCACCCTGTTTGCAGATAGCATCTTTGAGGCTTTGGTCCAGTGTTTTTAGAGTTCCCTTTTGATCCTAGAAACACGCAAAACAGCGACGCGCACTAATGAAACAGTGAGATGGTTTATAATGTGTGATTTATTGAGTGGCAGAGGATTTTTGTTGTGGCGGCGTGGCTGATTTGTGCGCAGCTTCTGGCAGGGTCCCAGTCATTTATCAGAGCGGTGGAGTGCTCACCACCACTGCCAAATGAAACACATTCATCCACCTAGGTTTAATTTACACTCTAATTTACACAGAGGTGTTTACTAAAAAAAATGAGAGTTTGAGGTTTGGTCTTTTCTAATTGTCAATGATCAGCGTTGTCTTTTTCATTGAGAGGACCACTGTGGGTCACAATAATTACTATCTTGACTTATGAAAGTTGGAACAATATATTTTGGGGCTCAGTATTTAAGGTGTGTCATTTTTCTCTGTTAAAGCTGGGAGATTTTTGTTGTAATAGATTTGAGCTGTGGTTATTCTAGTATTAGTTCATTCTACTGTTGTTGTTGCTCTGGCCTTTTAATGATACCGTGTATTTAAAAGTAGTTTATTAGGATCTTGTATTATTGTTATTGTATCAGTGGCATAAAGTAGTTTCAGTATTATCATTTATCGTAGTATGTGTATCTCTGCAGAAACATATTCTAGAATAAATTTAAAATAAATCAATAAATGACTTGCATAACAAAATCCTATGTAAACATTCTATTGCACATTTTGATGCACACTGCACGTATTAGGACATCTGTAAATAGGTATTTATTCTTTGCAATGCTCTTAGATTTTTGTCCTTAGATAATTTTTGTATTGTCTTACAGTATATTGTATTTTGTACACGTCTTTTTTGCACTGCTTGGCCAGGGAGAAACGGAATTTCGATTCACTGTATGTTGAACACATTTGGCAGAATTGACAATAAAGTTGACTTTGACTTTGACTTTGTGCTTCAAGATCGTAACAGGTCTAGTCCTCAGCCAGTCCTCTTGTTAGTAAAACCAGGTGAATTGGAGCAGAGTTCAGACTCAAGAGGAACAAATTTTACATTTTTTGTGTTAAATGGCATTGCTTAAAGGTGCACTCTGTAACTTTTTTGGTTGAGGGTCTGTCACCTGCTTGTTTCAATGGATATGTGATTGCTCTGAATGCTCTACAGTATGACATTAAACAGCTCTACCTTACATTTATTCAATTACAGATGGTTTTATAGCTCAAAAATACCTGGAAAAACAACTGTGAGCAGAGTTGCCTCTCCACAGATCTGACCTGTAACTTCTCCATGAAGATAGAAAGGTTTAATATTATACTGTGAAACATTCCAGACAAAGCAATAACATCTTCATGGAGAAAAGCATTTGACAGACCCTCAACTGGAAAAGTTACTCAATGCACCTTTAAAAGTCTGTATAGTTTATGTTCAAGGAATTGATATTGATAGCCATTTTTACTTGTTTTAGTGTATGAAATATGTGAAGAAATGAAGATAATATTTTTTGTCATATCGCTCAGCACTAGCCCTAAAAATATAAAAAAGTGTATTAATCTGACAGCATACTAACCAAAGGAACCGTTGTACGTGGTACGTTGTATTCTTCCTCAAATCATTCCATTGATTTCTTTCTGATACAACTCTTAATACAACCTTGCAAATCAGGAAACCATCTGCACAATTCACTATTGGATTGTGCAGCCTTAATACTTAACCAAATTTAAAAATGCCCGCAGCTCACAGTGACAGCGTTCCTCCAACTCTAATTAGCACATCCTTAGTCCTTTGTGGATGGGCTGTCTGCTGGTCCCTGGGCTCCTCTCCTTACCCTTCGGTCTCTCTCTCTCTCTCTCTCGTGACGGTTATCAGAAGGGAAAGGTGTAAATTGCCGCTCAGAGCCACATCAGCATATCGCAGCCAGGCTCTCCATCCATCCCTCATCTGCCTGTCGCCCGCTGCCTTTCATCTGCAGGAAGAGCCCTGGATGGATCTAATCAGCGGATCCTGCAGAAGACAAGGCGAACCTCAGGTGTGCCTCCCTCCGCGCCAACTTCTGCCGTTCGGAATCTATTAAATAACAAGGCCTGTAGTGAAGAAGAGCTCAGTGATGTATGTGTGGATGATGATGATGAAGAAGGGGTGTGTGTGTGTGCGTGTGTGTGTGTGTATGCTAATGTCCAGGAGGAGGCAGCGCCAGCATTAATGAGGCACTAGTCTGTCAGTTCCTCCTCCCGCTCCAGAGGAAAACACACAATCACATATAATGACCCATCAGGACACAGGCAGCCAGCAGAGCAAATGGGGGAATAAACAGAGCAGGGAGGGAGGTGGCGCTTGGATGTTTGGCTATCGGATGTTACAGGAAGAGTGCGCAAGCTTCTATGGAACGGAAACAGGAGAGCCAGAGGAATCCATTGTGTGCCTAGCTGGGTTTGATCAACGAGCTGGGCAAAACAATGAGACAAAACTATGTGGATTTTTTGTGTACTGTTACTGGCCCAACTTTAGTCAACTTTTCTGGTGGACTGCCTGCCAGTGGATATTTTATGGCTTTCCATGAAACGTTCCACAATATGGCATTAAACTAACCTATCTCCATAAAAACTAGCAGGAGACTCAGCCAGGCCATTTTACAGGTCAGATCTGTGGAGAAGTGGCACTGCTCACAGTAAGAATGTACAGCTCTGGAAAAATAAAAAGAGACCAGTGCATTTTTTTCTGAAATAAGCATCTCTACATGTATTCCAGCCATTCCATTCCAGCGTCTGTTGAATTCCAACACAAACAGAAAGCTGAGCTACTTCAGTTCTTGCACCAGGAGTGGAATAAAGTCAATCAATCAATCAAACAATATTTATAACGCACTTTTCATACAAAATTGTAGCACAAAGCGCCTTACAGTGGTTAAGGATTAGGAGATTGACTTTTATTGATCTCACACAGGAGAAGTTGTTTCTATATTTGACCCGGGGACCAACCCCATGATTTTATTATTTAGGCTTGGTCAGGCCCTAAGCTGGAGGATTTTACCTATGGCGCATGTTTGGTCACCCAAAAACAATGTGAAAGACTTGTGGAGAGCATGCCAAGACGCATGAAAGCTGTGATTTTTGATTTCTGAACTCTTCTTAAGTGTAAACATTAGTATTATGTTGTTTTAAAGTGAATTTGATCTTGTTTCTTTGCATTGTTTGAGGTCTAAAAACATATATCTTTTTTGTTATTTTGACCATTTGTCATTTTCTGCAAATAAATGCTTTAAACAATAACATTTTATTTGGAATTTGGGGGAAAGGTTTTCAGTAGTTTATAGACTCAAACAAAAATGTTCCTTTTGCCTAAACACATACCTATAAGTAGTAAAATCAGAAAAACTAATAATTTTGCAGTGGTCTCTTATTTTTTGGATTAATTGTTAGATCATTTTAATACCATACTGTGTGGAACATTCAAGGGAAAGCAATTACATATCCAGGGTGCCGGATCGCTACTGCAAAAGTTAATATAATGGTTGCATATGTTTTCTTTATCGCAGTCTCAACTTGTTTATGATCACTGCTCACATAAATGAAAGTAAAAGGGCTTTGAACTGTACTGCACAGATGCCCTGCAGCAGCCCAACACTCTGTAGTACAAAACAGTGAATCATAGTGCAGAGTGTGGCAGGTGCAAGAGAGAGCAGGAGGAGTGTTCTAGGCCAGCGTCCAGTGTTCCCAAAGGCAGCAGCCTGTGGTGGAGTCAGAGTGCCTCAGGGACCTGATCACTATGTGTCTGTGCTGTTTATCCCTGCACCTCTGTCCCCTCGCTCCCTCGCTCCCCTGCACCACTTTGTATTAAGCTGCGGTGAGTCCTTGGCTGCCATTATTGCTCCGCTACTTGCCCGCTTCCAATTGGCTTCTGTGTGTCTGTGTCTAACTGCTGTCCAACCTCCCTGCCACCCGCCCCTTGCTCAGCCACTAAGCCTTAACTGAGAGGCAGCGCCATGACCAGGCTCTAATCCTCCAGCGGGACCACACCAGGGCCACTGCACATGGTACATACGGTTATCAGCATCCCCAGGCTCCATGCATAGAAAGCCCTGTGTGCTTGTGTGTGTGTGTGTAGTCTCCAGGTTGAGATGTACTGCTTATAATCACACACACCACTATTCATCAAGCTGCATTTGCACAGAGGAAAGATGTCATTATTCTACCAGGCTTTTGGCAAGAAATAAGAGCCCAGAAATAATGTAAGCCGTGCACTTAAAGTGAGCCTAATTTTATGAATGCGGCTCTTAAGTCCTTAGTGCAGCATAGCAGAAGACCGCTTTTGTGAACTAGCTTTCACTGCACAATGTATTACAATTCTGTCTTCTCAAGGACTAAAAGTAATCAGATTCTTAAATAGTTTAATCAAATAGTTGCCTTTAGAGACACATGCATTATATATTAACGATGTAGAATATTTTTAATTGAGTTTAGAATTAACTATGATAACATTTATATTCAAGTTATGAATAATGAATTGCTGAAACTTCATTGATCATAATTGCGGCGTAGTCAAGACCTAAAAATGATGTAGTCTAAATTTAGGGCAAGCCTAGATAGTAGGTGGTATGAACATAACTCTTGTGTATGTTTTGTTTGTTGTTGCCGGGATACGTCACCTGCAACTCCTCTTAAGAATTAATATGTGGCTATATATGAACATAAATTTCTCCATTTCTCCACTTCAGCTGGGTCTTTGATGTTGTCATGACCAGTTTATCATTAAATTACAGTTCTGGCTAATTTGTTATACATTGTGCAACCCATCCACCTGCCTCATGCAATTTGCCTTGTAATCATACTAACACACACACACACACACACACACACACACACACACACACACACACACACTGCAGCGCTGTGTGAATGTCAGTGTGGTGACCAGGATGCATCTGTGCATGGACACTGTGGAAGAGATGCTGTTGACATTTCATGCTGTGAATAGAAGTGTTGTTTATCTGTACACCTCAGATCCCTCCCAGTCTAAAACCAGGCTTATATTAACGCCATCTTAGAACTGGTTAATTTTATCGCCAAATGTTGGCGTTTCACTGAATGTGAAGGTTGTAGTCTAGATATGTTAGATCTGTGTTTCCCAACCTTTTTTGTCTTGTGTACCCCCTGAGCCTTTTTGTCATACCTCGAGTACCCCCTCACTCATACATGTTGATAATTCTCCAAAAGTAGAACGTGACACAATGGATTATTAAATGAAAATCATTTTACACAATCATCTGAGTCACTTTATTGTAGTGATATTTTATATTACTATACTGGAGTCACTTTAACTGCTGTTTGTTCACTGCTCAGAATCAAAGACATTTATTGTGCAGCGTTCCTGTGCCTTTTAACCTTACAGTGTTGTGTTTTTTAGTTTTTAGTTTATTATTATTATTATTATTATTATTATTTATCTTAATTTTAATGCATGCTCATATTTTCCTACTGTTTCTGAAACTTGCGTTGTGACACTGCAATTTCCCCATTGTGGGACAAATAAAGGATTATCTTATTTTATTTAATCTCCTTAATTTGAAAATTTAATTCTCAGGCATTTTCTCTTTCTCCAACTCAAATTTACTCAAAAAAAAAAAAAAAAAAAAAATCTCCCCCTGTGCCTGGCAGTCACATTGCTGAGTACCCCCTGCAGTGTGCTCGCGTACTCCTAGAGGTACTTGCACCCCTGGTTGGGAAACACTGCATTAGAGTATAGCATTAGTCTGGTTAACACCTGACCATATCACAAGTGAGATATGGGTCTGGAAACTCGCTTCAAAAAATCCTGTAGCGGAGGTGTGGTTTGCGATTGCCAACGGCCGTTTATTGGGCGTTATGAATGTCTATCATTGAGCGTATACGTAAGTCCATAGCCAATCATGTCAGTTGTCAGTTCAAACTACAAGCTTCCGTTTGTCATGTAGTACGCGTCACCGTCTTGCCACACCTCCCCCGCTCTCTGATTGGGGCCCTAAATCTGGGACTCTCGCTTGGACGAGTTTCCAGGCCGCCTTCCAGTTCGAAACGAACGGAAGCGGCCTGGGAATTCCCAGGCTAGTATAGCATTACATTCTTGCCATTTTGGCTATCAGGTAATATGGTGTTGCTTGGTCACTGGCCCTGTATTTTCTGTTTATTTATAGTGGATTACAAGGTCAAGTAACAGCCTTTGGGTAGATTATAGTTTATTCAAATGGGTCAAATACCACTGCTGAATCAATTATTGCCAGTCCTCGTTTACACCACCACCAGCGTACAATTACTGTGCTATACTTTGTTATTCAATTTTATTTTTTCTTAAAGATTAGATTAGATTAGATTCAACTTTATTGTCATTACACATGTATAAATACAGGTAACAAAATGTGGTTTAGCATCTAATCATAAGTACAAGGAGCAGCAAGTGCGATATATGCAGCATATGCAATATATACAGTATATACAGTATATACAGTACACAGTAATATACAGTATATACAATATACAATATAGACAGTATGGTTGTAGTGAATTATGTACAAATAAATAGGGCAATATGAACATGTGGGAGTACTCTGTTGTTAATCTGTGTAGTTGGATATAAACAGATGTATTATAAACAAGTATACAGCAGAACTATTAATATATATGATGAGCTATGAACAAATATACAGGTGTGCTATAAATATGTAAGTGAATAAATATAATATGTATGAACAATATGTACCAGATGTATTAATCGATGATCCATGTAGTATTTGGCAGCTTTGTGTCATTTTTGCACAAATGATTAAAAAAATCTGCTACCTACTAGCGTGATCTGCATCTATCCATAGGAGAGACCAACAGCTACACAGCTTTTATGTGGTGATGACATTTGTGGCGCCCTGAGTTCCCATTAGGCACCCCAGTTTTCGCAGAAGTCGGCAGGCTTGTTTCTTTTATTCTTTTATTATTATTAAATGAATATTGCAATTTAAAATGTCCAAATTGTAACGTAATGATCCATGGGTGTCATAGGCTACGTTTATACAGCGACGATCAAAACAGAAGACGCAAAAGTGGCGTCTCGTCTTCAATTTTTTCTCCGAGTTTAGACGAGCGTTCTCAACAGGAAATGTTTGTTTATACGAAGACGCAAAAGTGTGCGAATTCGATTGAATATGCATGCCAGGCCGCTAATATAATGTCAGAGCTACCTTTTTCAGGACACCGACAGGGGCTCTCATTACGGTTGTTTCGCCCTCCATGTAGGGACGGAGCTCTTCGCTTAATGCAACAAGAGCTTGTTTAGTCATTCTAATCCATTCTCAAAATTGTTCCACCACTGGCTGGTTCTGCCTGGTCTTGTCCAAACTCGCCTCTGTTGCCTGCGACGTATTGTTATTGTTTTTACCGGCTTGGCCCATCAGGTCAGGTGTATGCGGCGTGAACATGTTTTGCGCTTCTTGCCGTTTAGGCGGAGACCCGCCCCGGGCCGTCTTCAAAACTCCACACTCTGGAAGGAGTCTTCAGATTTTTGCGGTTTCAGAGCCCGACAGCGCAGTTGCCGTGTAAACGAAAGACACTTCCGATAGAATATTTTGTCGTTTTCAATCGCAATCGTCCTCGTCTAAACGGCCCCATAGACTCTAACTATAGGAGGCTCAAGCACAATAGGTATTTTTAATGCAGTCAAAATGCCAATGGAACAAGTCAAAGTGAGGGCTCTCCTCTCCGTAGATCCGCCCTGTAACTTGGCTTGCTGGCACACCCCTGCTTATTGTCTCAATAGACAATAGATCAGAAAGGTGAATTTAATGCCATATTGTGAAAACTTTCATGGAAAACAATAACATCATTATGGAGATAAGCAGGCGGCCATGCTATGAGCAGAAAAGTTCTATACTGCACCTTTAAGTTTGAAATGTTTCCAGTGTTTAGCACTAAGGAAGCCAATGGCACCAGTTATACAGAAGTAGTATGATAAAACAAAATTCTACACCTCTTATGAAATAGAATAGGCAGTTTTGGTATATAAACATATGAAATGCACAAATTTCATCTTTCAAATGATTTGCTTAATATTTACCAGATTGGGTTGCAGCCTGCTCACTGAAGTTCAGCGTTCTGCTTCTGTAGATTACATTCAGTGGCTGAGTTTAAGTGTGCTGTCACCTCTGTTATTGTTCAGGGAGGATAATAAAAGCCAGGACTAGCTAAGGTTAGGCCCATTACTGTCACATGCAGGGCTGAATGCTGCTTTCTCAGGCATGCTGCTGCACTGCTCACCAAGGAAACATCTAAAGTACATTTCCCCTATGAGCGTCTTCCTCTTCCTGCATTGAGTGCTGTAGAGTGATGTGCTGACGCCGCAGTCATATTTATTCTTTTACTCTAAAAATATACCTCCATTTTATGTAGAATCTAGTTTTTAGAGTAGGCTTACGTTTATGCTAGCACTGTATTGCTTATTAGATAATCCATACGCAAGATAACTCAATAATGATTACCATAATGAGGATATTTTTGCTGTCTGTTATTATAATATATATCGTGATGTGTGAGCTACTTTGTCCAAATAAATTTGAATGTATTTATATTTATTCAAATACTATTATGAACTTATATTAGTTAGCTGGTCTGCGACTCATAATGAGAGCATGTACCTTGAAAATTATCTAGCCAAGTGATGTATTTTGTAATTTCTTTGACAAAGCCTTTACTAGGGCAATATTCTAAATAATTAATACAATTATCACAAGTCTTGTAAATTTTTGTATTTTTTTGTATTTTTACATTACCTTAAAGCAGTGTTTCCCAACCAGGGGTACCCTTAGGGGTATGCGAGCACAGTGCAGGGGGTACGCGGCAGTGTCGCTGCCATGCGCAGGGGGAGATTTTTTTTATTTGTGCGCACGGAGAGACCGAGTTTAGCCTGTGTGTGCTTCCATTTCGTGAAGAAGTCCATCTCCAATATTACATTTTCAAATTAAGGAGATGAAATAAAATGATTTTCATGTAATAATCCGTTGTGTCACGTTCTTCTTTTGGAGAATTATCAACACGTATGAGTGAGGGGGTATTCGAGGTATGACAAAAAGGCTCAGGGGGTACACAAGACAAAAAAGGTTGGGAAACACTGCCTTAAAGAGGTGTGAAGAATCCCTCAGTCGTCCAGGTAGAGTCCATGGTAAAAGGAGAAATTCAGTTTGTCAACTGGACAAAGTTTATTTGGTCAAACGTTTTGCAGCTCATCCGAGTTGCTTCGTCAGTTCTGGTTAGAGTGCTGATGGACACTGCTTATATCTAGCTGCAGGGAGGAGCTAACTATACTGACATTATTCTGAAACTATCCCACCTCTTGTTTTCAGCTTTCTGTCTTTTGTTTTTTAGTTTCTGTCTGGCGTCTAGTTTAGCATACCCATTCAAACCCTAATGGCTGTTTTCACACCTCTGGACCTGACCTGGCTAGACCCCTTGTTTCCTTTGTTTGTTTTGATTTAGGTTTGAGAATGGAATTATATATGGGAGACAAATTATGTCTGAATTCCCCATTCCTGTTTAAAGAAGGATTCTCTTTTTTGACAAAAATTGACAAAAAACTCCGTTCAGTTCTTTTCCCTGGCTAAGATCTGTACCTCACTGTCCTCAAATGAATGGCCCGTGGCTTCTAGGTGGAGATGTACGGCAGATGATGGTCCACCTTCTTTAAACAGGAATGGGGGAGTCAGACATAATTTGTCTCCCATGTATAATTCCAGATAATTAGATAGAACATGCATCATTTGTACTGTCCAGACATGTTCTGCCGTGTATTGTTGTATATTAATTTATACAGTTTTAAGTTAAGCAGGACAGATATTTATTTTATTCTGTTAATCTTATTATTTTGTATTAAAAATAAATTGCTAATAATTATTTATTTTCCATGTGTTCTTATCACTCAAATATGCATCTAATTCAATTCAGGTTTGAGTGAAATAGATTTTTAAAAATCCCTTCAAGGAACAATGGAAATATACTAAAGCATTTACAGTTTAGGGCTGTCAGCGTCCAACTACAGTGTTCAACTATGTGACAGAGGAGTGTCAGTGTAAAGTGGAGCAGATCTCAAGATTTGTACCAGGTATGTGTATGTCACCACTACCTGTAAGTAAAATGTGTTTTTTTTTTTTTGTGCTTTGATTTACAGTTTTACTTTATTGCAAATATATAGCATCTAGAATTCAAAATAATAATAAAAAAAAGTATGATTCGTTAGAGTACTCGATTATTCGAAAAAATAATCGACAGGCTACTCGATTCCAAAAATACTCGATAGTTGCACCTCTAGAACTATGTAACTTTTTGGTTCAGGGTTTGTTATGTCACCTATTTTGATGACGATGATGATAAAAAGGTTTAATGCCATACTGTGAAACATTCCATTCCAAATAATATCTCCATGGAGAAAAGCTTTTGACGCACCCTCCGCCAGAAAAGTCACACAATGCACCTTTAAATCCACCTGACCAATGGGAGATGGGAAAAAGTGTCACCGTTAGTTTCATCACCACGTCACTCAGCGTAGCCTTTACATCTGAACAGTGAACTCCTAGTCTCAGCCATGATCTCACCATCTCTTCACATCTGACTTAATACAGACTGCTCACTTGTCTCTGCCTCGTATTAGTCCAACCCTGTGACTGACGTGTCTGTGTCCTCCATTGTTTCCTTATGATGAAGAAGATATAATGCGGCATGTGTTAGCGAGCTGGTGTGCGAATGATGGAGAGCTGGGTGTAGGGGCACGAGTGTAGACGTCAGTGTATTAAGAGCATATTTGTAGTACAGCCCCCCCCCCCCTCCCTTCCCCCCAGCCTTCTCAAGTCATGGAATATGAATGAGGGGCTGTATGTGTGTGTATGTGGCGGCGTGATCAACTATTCTGTCAGAACTCTACTCAAGGACAAGGACAGGCTACACCTCGCCTTCCTCCTGCAAGCACTAGGCTTTGCTCCAATTTGGTTCTGTGTCAGGTCGATTGATGGTAATTTTCCTCTGATGAAATTGTAGTCAGGGCTCTCAAGTCTCGCAATTCGACGTGTTCACACGCCACACATGGCATTTCTCACGCTGAATTTTTTTTTTTTTTTTTTGTGCCCAGAAAATCGGTCTGTGTGGCTCAGTTTATGCAGGCACCGCGTGTTTTCAGCGAAAAAAAAATCCCCCACTCCCCCCTGCCCCGCTCAGATATCAGGCGCCGCGCCCTTTTCAGCCAATCAGAAAATAGATTGTTCTGTTGTTGGGCAGACTGTTGACAGTGCAGTGCGCGCTCAGTGATAAGGACAGCGACTGAACAGGAGGAGATGATAAAACAAACTGAGAACCATCAGGTAATAACTTCATTTATAACTCTCATTAGTTGCTTTGTAGTTTAAGTTTGCTCTTTAGACAAACATTTACACAGCCCCCCCCCTTGTAGTGCTGCTTCGTGTTGAAGAAGTGTCAATGGCTATATGTGTTTTTGTTGTAAATTGTCTTTTTGAATATTGTAATAAACAGCACAATATGAGTTCAGCCCATTTTGTATTTCTTAATAAAACTGGTTATTTAGCTAATTGCAATGGTCCTTTTAAATGTTGTCATGAATGGGTTACTCAGAGTTGTACTAGAAGTGTATTATAATGTTGTTTCGCCATCAAAAGCATGCCTGGTGTTGTGCTTTGTTTCATTCACAAATGTTTAACACACAGCCTTGCATATTTAGGCTGAGTTCTGTTAAACAGAAAACACCTTGTGATGCCATGTGGTAATACAGGAAGTGCTACACTGCGTCTTTACACATTTACTAGAATCATTTGGAGGATTTCAGCCCTGGAGTTGCCAATCTCTACTGAACTAAAGGTAAAAGATTGCTGTTAACTTCAAAACTGCCACTTTATGACATCAAAAGGTGGAACTAAGCATTTTGAGCTTTTGAGATGTAGCCAGATTAATAAAAAGTGACTCAAACATGTGTGAATGAGGCAAAACATTACGGCAGTTATGTTTTTCATGAGGTATCAACATCATAACATGATTTAAAGCTTTTGTGTAATATAGGACCGTTAAGTTATGTACAGTATACATGAAGCATAATTATTTACCTGGCCAGCCAAATGATATCTCTCTGTATTTGCTATACAGCGCGATACCATTTGGACACCCTCGCTCCACCCTCGCTCCCCCGGTTAACAACGGACTCTGCGATTTTGATTCGTTCAAAGATGGTGACGTCAGTGCACCCGCCTTTGCCCGCAACGTCCCTTCCATTCAGCTGTAAAATTGGTCTTAAATTACCTAAAACACATAGATTCCTTAAAACCACAGCAGCTGACAGCTCTAGAGGCCTTTCTTTTCAAAAAAGATGTTTTTGCATTGCTTCCTACCGGCTTGGTTCACGTCGCTGTCCGTTAACTGTTCTCTGATTGGTTCACTTAGCTGTCTGTCTAAGCGCAACGGCAGCGCATTCTGGACCAAGCGTTACCAGACTCGCCGCTGGTACAGCGATTCTTCCAGGCAACATAATTATAGTTATACAAATTTTTTTTATTATTATTTTTTTAAGTCATTGCACCAGATCTCAGAAACTTTCCAGGAATGAGATTTTAATAATAAAGTAATTCTGACTTTTCACTCCTTCTATTCACTGTATTTTATACAGTACATTCCATATTCTTTTTATATAGATGGTCGGATTCAAAGTAAAAGTAAAAGAACATTGCTGCTTAAATGACATTAAAATGACACTGACCCTGCTGCTTAAATCAGTGTTTCCCCAACCTTTTTTGTCTTGTGTACCCCCTGAGCCTTTTTGTCATACCTCGAGTACCCCCTCACTCATACGTGTTGATAATTCTCCAAAAGTAGAACGTGACAGATTATTTAACTCTTTCTCTACCAGCCTGTTTTCAAAATCTAAGCCCTTGTCTACCAGAGATTCAGAGCATTTTCACTGATTTTTCAAGACTCACAGAATACTGAGTTCTTTCACTATATAAACGTAGCACACATCAAAATAAAGTGTTGACTCTCATCTTTCACCTGGAAAAAAAATTATGTTTCTAACCTTTTCGGTTCTCAAGTAATTGATAGTAGAACATAGCAAAGTTTCAGCAAAAACACTGTTTTTTGACAACAAATTTGAGAAAATGACCTTTTTGTGAAAGGAGGTATTACAAGCAGATAAGTGACTTTGACATCAATACTTATTGATTAAGTGACACCTCAAACATCTAAAATAACAGAGAAAGATTTTTGATTGCAATTTTTTTTTTTTTAATTTACAAATATAAGAAATAACTATATACAAATTGACAAAGAGAACAATCTTGAGAGAATAACAACAGTTACAATAACAACAGAACAATGTGTGCACGCGCGTGAACAATGTGTGCATGTGCGTGAACAATGTGTGCACGTGCGTGAACAATGTGTGCACGTGCATGTATGCGTGTGTGTGTGTGTGTGCGCGCGTGTGTGTGTGTTGTTGGCCTTCAGGGAGAGCGGCAAAGTACTGGCGAGCATAAAGGTTTGTCTGCTCAGTAATGTGTGCCAGGAGCTCATTCGTGATGAGGAGCTCAAAGAAGTCTGCTGGCACGTCAGACTTCAGCTCCGCTGCAGCGCTCCGGAGTCCAGGGGTGGCCGTGAAGGGAATCATGTTGGGTTCCCAACATTTTGTTGCCACTCCACACTTTGTGTGGCAGATGCACCACCTGTAAAATGACAGAAATGTACAACATTACCTAATGTAATTTTTTTGTATTGCTGCAATGTAATGGGGAGAATATATATATTTTTTTTACCTTTCTTCTCCGCTTTGCGAGCAGAGGTCCCCACCCCTGCTCGCAAAGTAGGTCCTCTGCTGGATGAAGGCTCTGTAAATGGGAAATTCCTTCACATCAATAGTGGCATTTTACATATACAATTTTACATATACACACACACATACCCAAGCATAAACCTTTACATACACACACACACACACACGCATAAACCTTTATACACATAGCTACGCACGCGCACACACGCACGCGCACGCACGCACGCACGCACAGACACGCACACACACACACACACGCACGCCTGCATTCATTCACACAGTAGCTCCCGGACATTTGGACAAGAGGGAAAAAGTGCATGCAGGCAGGGAGGAGATAAAGTAAGTTCATTCATTGATTCACCACACAGCACGTAAACTTAGTTCTTACCCATCTCTTCCTCTGGAGAGGGGGATCTGCTTCTCCCAGAGGATCCCGACGGCAGCCGCTCATCGGGCGGCTCGGGGTCTGGCTCGCTGGACTCAAATTCGCTGTCCTCCGGGTCTGAGACCCGAATAGACATGGCCCCTGCCTCGGACAGACGAGATCTCTTTCTTGCCGTCCTTGCCTGATCCGGCGTGTCTCCGCGGTCCTGTGGTCCGGGACCTTGGGTCCCAAGACCACTCCAACCGCTCGGATCACTCCGTAAAAACCGATCGATTGTTAGCTGCCGCTAGGCAGCTAACGCCATATTGCTCCACTACTCAGTACACACGGTGAGCGCTTCTGGGCTCTCCGCCCCCGATCGCCAAACTAACACACACACGATCACCACCTAGGGGTTAGATGTGTGAATTACACCTTGAACTATGAATTACAAGTTGCTCCCGGACGTATCCTAGCAACCCCCGCTGAAAAACGGCTCTGACGTCAATCGACGTCTCGGTAGACTACGTCTGGAATCGCTCTGACGTCAAACGACGTCTCCGGTAGAGAAAGAGTTAATGAAAATCATTTTATTTCATCTCCTTAATTTGAAATTTTAATTCTCAGGCATTTTCTGTTTTACTCAAATTTACTCAAATTAGAATTAAAAATTTCCAAAAAATCTCCCCCTGTGCCTGGCAGCGGCCAAGTACCCCCTGCAGTGTGCTCGAGTAGCTCTAGGGGTACTTGTACCCCTGGTTGGGAAACACTGGCTTAAAAGACACCATTTGAGCTTTATTACGCTACACATTGTGTTTTACCTATTTGTGTTGTATAAAGGTTTACTGTACTTTTGCTACGGGTATATGTAATGTTTTAGTCATGGTGTTTTTCGTCTTGTTTATCAGATGTTTTATGTTCACTGTGGGCCTAGGGAGCACTGCAATTTCAAATCCTGTGTGTGCAACCTGAACATATAGTTTTTGACAATAAAGCCGACTTTGAACTTTGAACTTGAACTTTACTGTAATCACGGAGAAGTTGACTTGGCAGATGGTATATGTAGATAAAAGCTGAATAATGTGAGAAAAGAAAGGTGCATGCAGCAAAAAAAAAAAAAAGAAAAGCCATTGTTGAAGCACACTGAATAAACAATACCATAGATGTATGTATTTTGGCAGAGTACTCCCCATTCTCTGCAAACTACTGCTATAGCAATAAATCACCCCACTATACGATACAATGCAGGCGCTTGTATTGTCCATAGTCACTGCTCCTACCCCATATTGACCATTCAAATATTCATGTGCACTTGTTTGCTTTGCTTTCCCAGGACTGCAGTGTGTGTGAGTGGCGGTCGCGGTGACAGCAGAGCACATGAGGAGCGGACACAGCCTGAGTTCTGCTTCCTGACCCGTTACCCTGAGTCTTTCTCGTGCCCACCTCCCCATCTCCAGACCTGGGCGTCCTGAGTGAAGAAACCAACGCCCACTCCCGCTGCAGGCATGGTAATGAACTGTCTGTGTTGCTAATACACACACACAGAAACACACTTTCCAGACTTGCACGCTTGTAGAGTTCAATCTGATTACAGCTGCTGGATGTGGCCACAGTGTGTAAGTGTCAGTATCATGGAGGGAGATGGGGGATGCCTGATTAGAGTGGGTATGGATGGGAAAGTATGGATTTCTGTTTTCGAGAGAAGAGCTGACAAGGACTATGTAAGCTTTACCTTGTTAGGTCGGACTGGGGCTGTCACGATAAGGAATTTGTGAAAGTGTGAAACATTGCTTAAAGGTGTATTGTGTAACTTTTCTAGGGGAGGGTCCGTTACCTGCTTGTTTCTCTGCCTGGAATGTTACATTAAACTTTAAACAGCTCTACCTTACATTTATTCAATTACAGGTGTTTTTTATGGCTCAAAATACCTATAAAAACAGGCTTTCTGACTGTGAGTTGGGTTGCCTCTCCACAGATCTGACTTGTAACTTGGTCTGGTTTGGTCTCCATGAAGATATCAATCAATCAATCAATCAATCATAGATAGAAAATTGTAACAACATACTGTGAAGCATTCCAGAGAAAGCAATAGAAAAGCATTTGATGAACCCTCCCCCTGAAAAGATGCTCTTTTAAGATGATAAATGATAATATTGAAAACTAATTTAAGATAGAGATAAACATATGGGGCCAATATTTGAACTTATTTGCGTATCGCTATTGGCCTTAAATCTATTTTGTTTGCTGCCTAAAAAAATACATGCAGAGCTTTATTTTAAAGGTCCCATGACATGGTACTTCTTGATGCTTTTATATGGCTCCTTAATGGTTCCCTAATACTGTAAATGAATCCTTCTTCAAAATCAACACTCAGTGCATGAAAAACAGAGATAAGATGAGAAAGAGTCATAAATATCTCTCTCAAACTCTTTATTCTGGGCGTTGTTGCTTGTATGCAAATTAGGAGAAAAGAGATGGCCAATAGTAGAGGGTGGGGGCGTGGCCAAACGCTCCGCTCAGAGCTCAGAGCCCACAGCTGATCCATTTCCTTGTTTTTGCAGGGGGGAGAGATTTGAAGCGTTCCAATGAAAAATAAACACATTTCCACATAAAATAAAATTAAACCACTGTTGTTCTAAGGTCCAGAGGCTCAGATAAAGGACTTCCGAGCCTAGAAACACTCGGACGTGCCTCCAGGCAAATAAAAAAACGCATTTCGCATTGCCTAGCGCATTCGCAGTCCAAACTCTCTGGGCGTGATTTACAGAGACGCTGAGTACAGACAGACGGGGGTGGAACTGCATTTGCATTTCTTTTTTCGATCTGACGTCAATAAGGTGCCTTGTTCAAAATCGCCCGTTTGAGCTCCGATTTTTTTGTAACGCAGAAAAGGATCACAAATGCTCAGTTTAGACATTTCACAACTTTTAACCATGGGGGGGGGGGGCTAAACAGGGTAGGGGAGCTCACATTAACGTTCAAAAACTCAGAAAGTGAAAATTTCATGCCATGGGACCTTTAACACTTTTATACGAAGAGATAACTGCACTAAATGAGATACACTGATCTCTTAAAGATTGGTGGTAAAAATGGGCAGTGGGTGAGTCTGTAGTAAATTTAAATGACATAATTTGAGGAAAATGATCAAAATCAGCCAAAAATATCAGACCCAAAATATCACTTGCTCAGCTCTGGATTCTAAATAATCGGCATCAGCCATAAAAAACAAAAAACATATCTGCCAATCTCTAATTTAAGATGCCAACAATAACCCTAAAGGTGGGTTATCCCTCAAAACTATTTTAAAAGTACAATATTGTTAAAAAGCATGAGCTGCAATAAATAAATAGCAGAATGGAACACTTTTGAATACACAGCTCTGTAAATAAAAATAAGAGACCACTGCATTTTTTTCTGAAATCAGCATCTCTACATGTATTACAGCCATTCCATTCCAGCGTCTGTTGAATTCCAACACAAACACAAAGCTGAGCTACTTCAGTTCTTGCACCAGGAGTGGAATAAAGTCACTCAAGACTTGTGGAGAGCATGCCAACGCGCATGAAAGCTGTGATTAAAAATAAGGGTTATTGCAACAAATATTGATTTATTTTTTTTATTTTTATTTTTTTCTCTTGCGTTTTGGGCATTTTGTTTCTTCCAGACTTCTTACCGTCCTTTTGCCACCGCCGACACGCTTTTTACTCAAAATGAGTTGTTTTTAACGAGTTTTGGTGGACTATTTTGTTTAATTTTGAGGAGCAGTCACCAGCCTCGTCTTGCTCACCATCACACCGAAAGTCCCTAAATATAGATTTTTTTAGTATTATGTATTTATTATTTAGTATTTAATGAGTATAAAATGAATTTGATCTTGTTTCTTTGCATTGTTTTAGGTCTGAAAACGTATCTTTTGTTATTTCGACCATTTGCCATTTTCTGCAAATAAATGCTCTAAACAATAATATTTTTATTTGGAATTTAGGGCTAATGTTGTCAGTAGTTTATAGACTCAAACAGATATGTTCATTTTGCCCAAACACATACCTATAAACAGTAAAATTAGAAAAACTGATCATTTTGCAGTGGACTCTTATTTTTTTCCAGATCTGTATACTGAGTCATAGAGGCTATTTATTGTACAAAAACAACCAAAAGTTCCCCACGAGTACAAAGAAAAAGTACCCAAAGTAAATGTTGACCCTCCAAATGATTCTTCCATTGGTAAGTGGATGTAGGAATGATCGTGACAGGGCTAGCTCACGATAGGATGTGCAAGGAAAATTAAGCTTTGGAGAGATTGGAAGTTGTAATAAATTATAATAAATACATCTTGTGTGGGTTTTGATGTGTGACATTTTAACAAACCCTGCTAAAATGTGTGTAGTAACGTCAGGGATATGCTTGTGAGATGCACCGGTATTTGTTGTTCGTCAGTGACCAGAGGACAGGGTGAGGTGCTGTGTGGGATTGAAGTTAGGCTTAGGCTGGGATTTGATGACATTTTCACAACACAGTGACATTTCTGAATTTGAATTGAATCAGGAAGTGTGGGTTAGGGTTAGTGCTTGGCTTGCTATGTGGATGTTTGACGGTCCCTCTGGTCATTTGTCAAAATCATGGTCTTTATACTTTTTTTTACCCTGTATAAAAGTGGTCATGGTTGTGGATAGCATATCAAAAATTCATATTGAATCAAACAAACAGAAAGCCACTCGATAAATAGCACTATCTTAGCTCCAGAGTATTTTGTAATAAAGTGAACTATGCAGGGACATTTAAAATCAGATATTTTTATTATAGTGTTTTCCTGCAATTAATTAAATATTGTGAATGTAGGATTGTCCCTCGGCACTGTGAAATGTCATCTAGAGAAAGCAGTCTGTAGTCTTGAAGGCGTCTGTGTGTAAATAATTACTTTATATTTATTTGTCTTTTAATACCTTGTGTGAACTGTTCTAGATATTTTAGTACGGGCCACACATTCTTCTTTGAAATGCTAATATTCTTTCCACCATTAGATAGAATAAACAACACACACAAAGGATTTGTTCAGCTGTATACTGGCTTTTATTGTACGATAAATTTAACTAACCTCAGCAGATGTTTTGTTCACCCCCACATACATTTTATGATGTTCGACCTGAAAACACCTTTGAAAGTCCATTAATTCAGTACATTCATTCATACTGGAGTGCTTCTTGCTGTGGCTGGAAATCATAATGATCAGATTAGGAAACAGACGCATTTTGGAGAATACCCTCAAGATCAAAGCCCACACTGGACGGAGATGGAGGGGGAAATGTCAGAATTGAGACAGTTGGAGCCTGGATAATGGACTAAAAAATGAGAGGTGTATGGACAGCATAACAGAGAAGTGTATAGCAGAGACGCAGTAGGGAAGGAAGGAGAGGTTAGGAGCCAGGAGAGAGAGAGAGACATGCAATTGATTAATGCTCTTGGCCTGTGACAGAGGGAGCTGTGACCCAGGGGGGTCAGAGTGAAGATGAATTATTAAAAAGTAGAACAAGAGGGGGAAGGTGGAGGGAAGAGCACTGCTTCTGGAGGATAAAAGGAGACTAAGAAGTGGATAGAACAGGAAAAATGGTGAGATTGAAAGATGGAAATTGTGCTCCAAAGTGCTGAGCTTGGACATTGGCAGAGAGAGCATAAATAGTGGTCACCAGTGCTAATGAGGCTTGGTTCGCACGATGTGGTGATTAAGTTATGGTGATGCAGCAAATCCAGCGTAGGTCACCTTGGCAACATGTCACAGCACATATTCTCCAAAACGGCACGCAAGTCTGCATTTCCTGGTAATGTCTTGGTGATTAGTCATGTTTGCACTACTGTTCTGATGCTGCTCATCTGAACCTTTTTGTTATTTGGATTGTTTATTACTTTAGTTATTATTATTATTATTTAGTGTTTTATGTTTGCACCTTATCACCGAGACAAGTTCCTAGTTTTGTGAATTCTGTTCACTTGACAATGGCCGTAAAAGTCTTTCTGATTCTGATTCTGATTACAAAATATTATTAGTTGCTTCTAGCAGAATGCACCCATAGAAAGGTTTAACAATGAAACATGTTTTGTTTTTATTTTGTCTTTATCAAATATTTTTATTTCTGACTTTCTGAGGTGTAAGTAATGGCTGGTTTTGATTATGGTCATTGGATTGTGTCAATAGACGTCAGTGTAATCAGTCACCAATTTGAATGGATTATTGATCCCCATGCTATATTCAATACTCCATTTTTTTCTTTTTTTTGTAATAATAATTGTCGATACTGCCCAAGATACATACAGTGACATACATGATACATGAATGTATCTTGTGTGTCACTACCTCACTGTAAATGCTACTGTTACCTGTGCAATGACCTGCTTCATAACCCACATGCAATACTTATACTACACTATATTATGTGCAATCTGTGAAATACTCTACTTACACCTTATTTAATTCTACCTTTACCTTTGTATTTTATTATATTTTTTATATTTTATATTATATTTTATATTATATTTTTTATACATATTTTTTTAAATTATATTGTTTACCTTTTCCCCTGCACTTTTTGCAACATTTTTTTACCATGTACTATTACTGCATGCTATTAGTACTTCTCAACTATCTTAGCGAGTCAACGGGTTCATGATCCTAAGCATTTCATTGCATTATTGACCTTGTGTTGATCCTGCATATGACAAATAAAGAATCTTGAATCTTGAATCTTGAATCAAGATCTTTGCACATTCTATTGCACATTACTGCACATTTCACTGCTGCATCTTCCACATTTTTGATGCACACTGCACATTTTGGACATCTGTAAATAGGTATTTATTTATTCTTTGCACTGCTTTTAGATTTAGATTTTGTCTTATAAATTTTTGTATTGTCTTTATATTGTACACTGTCTTTTTTGCACTACTTGGCCAGAGAGAAACAAAATTTCGATTCACTGTATTGTTAAACACATATGGCAGAACTGACAATAAAGCTGATTCAAAAGTTGAAAACTCCACACACAGTTTCCAGGTGCTGGTAACAACAGGAACATTGAATAACATAACAGGAACATTGAATAATTCCAGGAATTATTCTGACTTTGAACTTTAAACTTGAACCTATACATAGCTATGCATTTGTTCTATTACGTTTAAAATAATTTCAATCAAGTTTTCTAATATGAAAGTCCCTGGATCTCTTCTCTTCTTAGCTTCTTTGTTTAGAATGCCGTTAATCAGGTCATGTGAGGTTACTGCTATTCCAGTTGGGGCTTGATGTGCTCACTGACCACTGTGGATAGTTTACATTTCATGTGGCCACAAACATGTGATCTTGTTTGCCTGGAGATCTAGTTGCTTGACCTGTGGTGTTCTAGAGTATGGCATTAAGTCTTGCATGTATTCATTCACTTCTGTTTTTATTTGTTTCTTCCTTGCTCAGAAATACTTTTTGATCTCTGATTGTGTTTGATTACTGTAAAGACCTTCCTGCACCAAAAAACTAAACTAAACAAAATAAACAAAAGCTTTTGGCCAGTTGGCTAATGCTAATGTCCAGCCCCATTTGCACTGCAGGGTCCAGCATATTTTCCTGTATTCTGTTGTGGCTGTCTGTGCACATGCTGCCTGTGTCAAATGTGGATGACACTGAGAGGAAAAAAGCGGATATCTGAGTGTGATGGGCTGTCCTGCCAAGAAGAGTGCAGCTAAATCACACCATGAATTTTTAAAGTCTCCCCCTTAGCTCTGCCATGTGCACACTTCTCACTTGTGTCACTTGTCCTAGCATTGCAGGCCTAGTTTAAGTGGAATTGTGGGTAAGTGAGTTCTCATGGGGGTTTCTTCGCTAAAATCTTTTCATGAACGCCTCTTTTAAAGCAGGCATTGTCATTTGAGATGTTTGAAAAGCGCCCACACAATTCGAGAACGTCTTCACCTGTGTTCTCATATTTTTCACAGCAGCTGAAAGTACATTGATTAAAATTTGTTCCTGTTTTTGCTCCCGTGAGCCTCACCTTTGCTCCATATTATTTATGTTTTTGAGCTCACACCAGTTTTCAGTTTAATCCTCTTGTTTCCCTCGTCGCTCAGTCACTCTTCACAGTTTTTTGCTGTTTGTAAACAACACAAACGCCATGTCCATTCCAGCTATTCACACCTTGATTTTTCAGTCAGCAAAAGATGGTGTAGCCAAAAAAGGAACTATGATTTATGTGCTATCTTTTGCTTGATAATACACCGAGTTAAGTATTTGATTGTCAGTCTATGTATTTTTACAGGGGGATCCCTCGGTTATCAACTATATTTAATTTTGAACATTCCAACTTGTTTTTTCTGTTGTAGGGAGTGAAATATTTTTAGAGTTGTAATGTAGAAAACGCACATGTAATGCTGAACTAATGTGAGGATCATATCAGTGTTTGTCGTCGAATCAGAAGGGTTAGCAGGGTATTTTGTTGTTTGTATAGCAAGTTGTATAGCAAAAGTAATCTCAGCCTTTGTGATTTTGTCATCAGTGACAGAGAAAACAGAGGAGCAGGTCCAGTTTTAGTTTAATAAATGTGTAATAGGCATATTGTATATTGATTATAATGTAATAATCAGTAGTGATGCATGTGGGGATTTACACTTTTGTGTTTAAAGCAAGGTTGTTTAGTGCATTTAGGCAATTAAAAGCTGAATGAAAATGATGAATTAAAACATTATTTTGTCATTTTTATAACTCTATCAACACATAAAAATGCATTCACAGCAAGAAAAAAGATAAAGATATATGACCAAAATTAGGAATTGATCGGATTATTGTTAATTATTTCAAATTTCATTTCTTGTCTCGTCTTGTTCTTGTGGACCCCCATCTCTTGTCTTATCTCGTATAATACGGCCTCGTCACACCCCTAGTACAGACCTCTGTTAGTTTAGTATTAGCAGCTGGAAATGTAAAGGTATGAAACTAATAGGTCTGTACATAAGAATCTAAAGTATAATCAATATAAAAGACCTACTGAGCCTAATGACAAATAAATGGTTTTAAGGCTCTTTTTCTTCTGTAAAAAAATGCCTCAGGATGTCTACTGCATTGAGCAGGACGCTCTTAATGCATAAAAATACCACATCCATACTTCCCACCATAACTGAATATAATTACAGTAAGTGTTAATATCTTTAAAACATGAATACAAAACATCACCTCATCACAAGTCTGCTAAGAGATTATACTTTAGTGACCCAAGTCTAAATATTGACCCTTTTAATTCAAGTGCACTCATATTTGATTAAATCACTCCACTGTCATACTGAAAACCCACAAGAATTGCTGCTCCTTCCGAGAACTGGTCTCTGTTTTAATTTACAAGGCTAAAATATGGTTCCAATCGGGCTGATGTTGCCTCAGCATGTGGTGTCCTTGTCCCAGGGTCACATCATTTATAGCAGATGGTCAGGGAGACGGACAGCACAGGACGTGACCGAAAAAGCACCATGACATGGAATGTCACGGTATCAAGTCCACTGGCATCTTGAACTGTTTTTATTTGAGGACATTTGGGTAGGGTTGTGTTATATTATAGGGGATATGATATTTAAATTTAAATTAGTGTTTTATTATTATGTCTGTTACATCTAGAGGTACCACGTATCAAAATTAAGGCTCAGTAACTACTTAAGGGGTTAAGAGTTGGAGTATTAAAGGTACAATATACAAATAATTGATATAATGTTGCTTCCTCATCAAAAAACATACCTGGAGTATTTTCATTCACACGTTTGAGTACTCCTTTATTATTAGACGCTCTGTCCTACCTTGTAATGTCATGAAGCTGTAGTTTTCAAGTTAACAGCTACTTTTTACCTTTTTTTTGGTAGAGATTACAAATTCCAGAGCTGAAATCATCCAAATGATTCTAGTGAAGTTGTATGGAGTTTAAAAACAAAGTGGAGCACTTCCTGTATTACCACATGACATCACAAGGTGGAACAGAGTATTTTCGGTTTGAAAGGAAGGTAGGATTTGTGTTTTAATATTTTTAAACGTATGTGAATGAAATAAACGCAACTTTTTGACGAGGAAACATAACGTGGATATGAAAATAGTGCTTTAAAATGTTTAGCAGAGCGAAATATGTCTGACCCTATGCTTTCCTCAGCATAACATTATTTTTAAAGTATTGTATTGAGTGAGGCTTTAGCACACACATTAGCTGTAAATGCTGTGTAATGTGCTTATGTAACACAGGGACAACCCCGCTTGGTTTCAGTGGAGCGTGAAATGTGGTGTAATTGGTGAATGTGTGGTCTGAAACGCCATGCACCAAGGTACGCTACGTTATACAGGCTGCTCAGGGCTGGAGTCGACGGCTTGTTAACTCTGCAGAGGAGGAGAGATGTCTGAGATTTAGGGATACTATACAGCTTATGCGATCAATATACAGTAGCTTTGGTTCATTACGAGGATGTTTATGTTTTGCGCAGCATTTTTCACTTTGTTGAAATCTGCCTGAATTCAGCTGAGGTATCAACCTAGGGCTCAAGGGCGACCCCCAGGATGAGAAATCTTTAGGTTATTGTAAAACTCTTCTAACGGTTTACTGGTGTTGCTGCTGCTTTGGTGCAGAGAAATCGTACGTCTAAAGATTGAGTGGAAGAAGTCTGCAAATCTAACCATGCATGTAATTAGTTGTAACCTAAAATAAAAAAGAGCAGCCAAAGCATCTGTTCAGTTTGCCTCTATTTTTCTACCACTTAAAGCAATCGGAGTTGCGTCTTAAAGAAACCAGAATGTATTTTCGGTAGCTAAACTTAAATTATCTTTTGTTAAATTGTGCTGATATATTTCTTGAATATGTTTTTTTTAAAATAACTATTATTTTGGTTTGGCGGCGTAGTGCCTGTAGTGAATACACTGCGAAAAAGCTTGTCCAAAATTTAAGATATAAACACTTAAATCTATCAGGAAAATGACTTAAAAGCAGTGAAATTATCTGGCCATGCAGCAAGATAATATTACTTGACAAGTTATCTTAAAATAAACTACCTCTACACTAGAATTAAGCAGTTTCTGAACTAGTAAGTTGATAATAAATCTGAAAACAAGATTAATAACCTGAAAGGAGTCTTAAAATCTTGGCCAGATCAGAGAATTTGCAGTGTATTTATCGTAGTTTCACCAAAAAAAGAAAAGGTAAAAAGTAATATATCTATAGAAAGTAGAGTTTCGTTTAAAAAGAAATCCTTATTAATGTCAAATATACAACAAATATACAAATTTCATCTGGGACAAGTTGCACACAAGGAACACATTTTTCAGAACATACAATTACAAAATGATCTAACTATAGAAAACTATGTATGCTTATTAGTAAAGCCTAAATATAATTATGTTAATCAACCATCTAGTCTATCCTGTCACTATGCACATTATCACTAGGCCTGTTACGGTAAATTCCGATATCTTCCTACAGAGATATACTGTGATAAACAGTGAGATTATCCCATTAAACCTTTTTTAAATAGACAATCTTGTTAAAAAGCCCCAGCCACGGCACATAAATAGGAGAATGAACTAATGATTACCCATAAACGTCACTTATCCAACCTTCTGCAGCTCAGATCTTACCGTATTACACACTCACAAAAAACATCTCCCTAAAATGTATTGTTCCAGATGTCATTCATTGAACAATATAGTAATTATGGTGACAGGCCTAATTAACACTACATCTCAACTGGGACCAAACCTGGAACTAATACTAGGACTAAACCAGGACCAGAACAGGACCAAACCAAGTCTATATTTGGATGTGAGCTAACAGCAATAAAGGACCATTTGGAATGCGCCCTATTTGGAAGTACATTTTCTAATATTACCATGAACCATTTCCCAGTATTTAATAAGAATGGGCCTGCCAAAGTGAATGAGAAAATGCAGTGTAAATGTCTGTTTTCTGTGCAGCTGTGCCAGGGTGCCACCTTTCGAAATGACTGCGATGTTATCTGAGCCTATGCTGGCCTCGGGGTTCGATTGCTGTCAGTGGGGCTTCCTTAACTACTGTGATTTACATGGTGATCAGAGCCGCCTGGCAATAACACCCCAACGGTCGAGTAGTGCAGCATCGCGCTCACACACTCATACGCTCACACACACGCACACGCGCACATACACGCTGCTTTATGGCTGCAGAAGCTCCTATTAGCAACGCTTCATAAAGTCCATGAATGTAGCTCTGTTAAACACAGTTCTGCGCCGGCACACTCGTATACAGATATACACAGTACTGTACAAACGCAGCCTGGCACGCTGCATCTCAGGGCTGTCACTCTACCATGACTGGGATCTCATTCTCTTAAGTGTAAAATTGAAGTTTCTTACTGGAATAAATGATCACTAGGAGGGCTGGATTAGCAAAAGTAATTACCAAAGCATTCACAAACCTTAGGCCTTTGCTGAGACATGGCCGTAGCCTTGGTGAGAAGTTTGAAGAATCAGTTTTTAGATCGAAAAAATGTAATCATATTGTCAATTATTGGTATTAGTAAGGTCAGTCCGCTCTCCGCACTCTGAGAAAGCAGAGTTGAGACTTGGGAGGAAGAAATTTGGCTATTATTTATGCTCGGCTTTTTAGTAAGAAAAAAAAAAACCTGACCCTAAAATGCGACGACAGTGGCTCAGTTGGTAGTGTGTGTGTCCACTGATCTGAAGATTGACTGTTCAAATCCCGCTCTCAACATAAACATCTTTGGTTGAGTGGTTAGATCCACTGAGCCAGATTGTTGGCGGTGTGATTCCAGACGAATACTGTTGTTGTGTTCTTGGGCAAGACTCATCGGTTACATTCAGACTGCGGCCTCAAGTGACCCACATCCGATTTTTTCGCCCCTATGCGACCTGTATCTGATCTTCTAATGACAGTCTAAACAACACAGACCTGATTTTTTCAAATGCAACCCAGGCCACTTGGATATGTGGTCCTAAATCCGATGCATATCCGATCTTCAGTCTGAACGGGCAGGTCGCATTCATCTGACCTACACATCATCAACAAGCGAGAGTGGCACAAGTAGGCGCTCACAAATGTACACAAATGTTCTTCTTGTTATATGAAAATTGTGTATGAACTCTGTGTCAGTGAAGCGGCGAAGCACATGGCAATCCCACCACTCTTGGCACCAACTCGTTCCTTTCTACGGACGTTGCTGCCACTGCCCCACAAAATGCCATGGCCAAAAACCTTGTCCTTCTCCTTTTCAATCTCATCCTTTAAAGAAATAAGTTGCACAGTAATCCCTCGTTTATTGCGGGGGTTAGGTTCCAGAAATAACCCAAAATAAGAGAAATCCGCGATGTAGGACAACTTTATATTTTACAGTCATTATACATGTTTTAAGGCTGTAAATGGCTCACCACACACATTATACACTTTTCTCAGACTGAAATGAACATTTTCTCACATTTGTCTCTAGTTTAAACACTCAAACTTTCATAGATTTTCAACAAAATGTATTAATAGTGACGTGTGGGGGGAGACACGGCCCCAGAAGCCCCGCCGGACGAGCGAGGAGCACTGCCACGTCCTGGGACGAGACGCGCACCAACCTCTTGGAGAAGTTCGCGACACGTGCTGCTCTGTCAAGGATTTGTCCACGATGAGGGGTTTATCGTGGACAAATCCGTGAAAGAGCAGCGCGAGGCCGCGCGTACACCGGAGCTGCGAGCACGTGATAGAACCGCTGCGCCCGGACCGCGTGCTCTCAGCCCGAACCACAAACCGAACACGCACAAACAAACGCAAGAGCCGCACGGAGAGATTTAATCCTGATTCAGACCTGGTCTAGTCCCGGTTTAGTCCAGGTCTAGACCTGGTCCAGTCCTGGTTTAGTCCAGGGCCAGTCCAGGTTTAGACCTGGTTTAGACCTGGTCTAGACCTGGTTTAGTTCTGGTCTAGACCTGGTTTAGTTCTGGTCTAGACCTGGTTTAGTCCACGTTTAGTCCTGGTCTAGTCTCTTAGCCAATCAGGACGCAGAGCACAATGTTAATGTAAAAAAATGTTACACTATAAAAAAATTGAAAAAAAAGGGGAAAAAATCCGCGAAACAGCAAGGGCGCGAACAGTGAACCGCGATAGAGCGAGGGATCACTGTACATGTTCTGGCTCTAGTGTGACAGCATCTTTAAAATCGCCAGGCGCTTAATGCTAGTGTCCATGTTTAAGCTACTTCCGTAAACACTGAGCACACTCGCTGCACGTGACCTCGTCGTGTCCTCCAATGCGCATGTGGGACACTTTTGGGGCGTTTAAAGTTCACACTGGAGATCACATACAAGTCGCATTTAATTGGAAATGTGAACGACGTCACAAAAAAATCGGATTTAACAAAAAAATCATTAAGCATTAAGCCCTGCAGTCTGAACCTAGCCCTCTTCCTCCCAATGTTTAACTAATTCAGACTGTGTTAAATTCAAATCTGTCTCCTATTTGCTCATTACTAAGGTGCCCTAAATAATGAAACTCCCTGGAATACAAGTGGACGAGATAACCCTAGCGTCAGAGATAATTATTGTAAAATGAATTAGAAGTGAACGCTTGTTCTTGGTGCTTCCATTCAGCACACACATCTTTGTGCTTTGTTTGCCAAGCTGCTGGAGACTCAGAAATCCCAGTCGGACCCCAGCGACTAAACTGCCAAATGTTTGTGGCTCACTCTACATACTGAGCTACACAGGGCTATTGTGCAGTAATTGTACTTCTGTTAATGGCTTTATCTTGCCCACTTTGTGAAATGTCAGTGGTTCAATTAGTATAGTGTGCATCTGTGTGCGCATCTGTGTGTGAGTGCAGGTAGGCCTTGAATGAAGAGATTTATAATGGCACAAGCACCATCTCATACACTGGAAAGGTTTTGAGACTGTTTTTCAATAGATCTGAGGGGAAGGGAACTGTGCACTGGCAGATAAGCAAACCCACCTTGCAGTTTGTTGCAATGACGTACACCTCGAGCACCTGTGATGATCTGAAAAGATTAATCCGATTTGAACTCTTTATTGAACAAGTCCAGTTTATTATCTATATAAGTAAAAAAAAAATAAAAAAAATAACTGAACAAATTTGGACACCTTGAAATGCTTAAGAGTTACTGTATATGAGCCATATTAGGGTTTGGAGAAAAATCAATACGCACTACCAGATACAAACTGAAACTAAAACTGGTATCGACCTGTGCTCATTTGTTCATATTTGGACCATTCCTGAATTTCCTGAGTAGTTTTAGTGTAGTCGCAGTAGTATAAATACTATACTGACTAAAATGATGGCATATATTTTCTTTGGTCAAGGTTTATTTCACTATTTTAGCCTCCCTACGGTTTCCAGGCGAACGCTCAAACCACTGCACCACCACATCACCATCCTCCCCTTGCTATGATGAAGAAATAATTTGTCATTAAGTATTCCTGATCAGTATTTGTTTCTGTTTTGTCATTAACCTAAAGACTAGTATCGAGCAGGATGCATCCTTCTAAACATTAAATAGAAAGTTAAGGCGTATCAAAAACACCTGTTTTATTAAAGCCGTTCAGGTTATGAGTAATAATAAAGCCTAGGATTACTGTAGAGGAGACTGCTGCTTGCCATATGCTGATAAATTTACTTTATATAATGCATTGTGACAAGCCCCATTGCGTATTAATTACACGATGCATAGTATTTATGTTATTAATTATCCCGCTGCCCCTTAGAATTAATACCGCCTTTATTGCAGGCAAGTGTTAGACATAAATAAAAGAACAGATCATAATGCAATTTGAATGTAATTATGTGGTGCTAAGGGTTAGTATGAGTTCCCTGCAGGGTGGCATGATCCTGCACGGCATGTCAATTACTAAAAAGGGCAGCAGAGAGAATAATTTATGATGTTCATTGAAGATCTACGCACATGCAAAGACACCAGGGGCCACGTTTATAGCATTCAGCTTAGCCGTCATAGAATATGGTTCATACAATAGAGTCCACCCGTGTGTGTCCATGTATTTGTCTCTTACTCTGTTTTGTGATTCATTCTGTTATTGCTTTTGATTAAATAGTTTAATCACGGTAATGGAATATGACAGGAAGATCCGTGTCACTTGTGTTAAATACAACTTGTGTTTGAGAATGGCTGAACAAATGGTTTATATTGGCACTACATGTATTTTTACATTGATGGGTAGCTTTGTCTAATCAGAGCTTTAAAGGTGCACTGCGTAACATTAGTGGAGAGTCTGTCACCTGCTTATCTCCATGGAAATGTTATTGCTTTGTCTAGAATGTTCCACAGTATAGATTAAGACTGCCTCCCATTACCCCTTCCCCTACCCCTTTATCTACGTCTTTGTCTTGCCCCTCAAAACCGAGCTGAGAGGGCTCGGGGTACGAATGTTCCCCTAAGAAATGGGACGCCACTCGATTACCGTTTGCGTCATCATCCCTTGCCTCTACCTGGCTGCTACGTCTACAGAGGCGACAACAGTTGGCACAAACAAACGTAAACAAATGTCAAGGATTATCGGGTCCCTCAGCTCGACAAAAAACTAGCTTGTTTATATATGAAAGTTTGATGAAAACGATAACGTCGGCTAAACAGACATCACTACAATTAAAACTGGAACAACAGTTCACTAAAAGTAACATAGAACATAAGCGTCATAATTGTAAACCTGCTAAACTGTTAATCAATAATTACAACTGCTGAAAATACATTTATGAGACTCCTTGGCTGGTCGATGTGACGCTGCCATCCTGATCCCAAAACCTGCCTGAGCTTGTAGGCGTACCTCTTCGATCCAAGTCTGGTCGAGAGCTTATTTCATTTCAAGGGGTATGTAGCCCTCGGTCGTGGCCCTTGATCAAAATTAGAATCAGGACACCCCTTGGCCTCACATGAACGCACAAAACCAAGGGGTAGGGGTAAGACGAAGGGGTAAGACAGAGAACTGGGACGCAGCTTAAACGTACATATCATAAGGGAGACAAGCAGGTTACAGCACTACGCTACCCTACAATTCAAATCTGTGGAGAGTCGCCGCCAGTTCACATAAGGAATAATTGTATTTTTAAGCAATAGATACACCGGAAATGAATTAATGCTAGATGGATATGTTTAATATCATACCATGGAACATTCCAAGCAAAGCAATAACATGTCCATGGAAACAAGAAGATAGCGGACCCTCCCAGAAAATTTGCACAGTGCACCTTAAATTATATTCTATGGGGTATAATCAGATAGTTGAGATTTGCTTGTTTTTTTAGTTCTTTGGGCAATTAAGATGCATATACTTTCAAACCGCATCTTGTCTTAACCTTAGAACACTTTCACTATAAAAAGTAACACCAGCATTTTTGCCAGTTAATTTTTTTCTTGGGTATATTTCTTGATAATATACCCAAGAAAAAGTACTTGTCATGAAAAATAGATCAAAAATATGACAACACATGATAAATTAGAGTGGTTTTATTTTATTTTCAACTGTGGTATGTGTAACAAAATGGAAAAAAACAGGAAGGCACTAAAAACATGCTCCAAAATTACTGAAAATTTTAGAATTTTAGAACAAAAAATTCTTTAAAAAAAAATAAAAAATGATACTGGAAACTTGGTCTTTGGTGCCCCCATTCCTGGAACATGTGAGACTTCCCTTCCCTGAGACAGCTGCAGGAGAGAGGAACAAAAAATAGTATTTTTTCAGTGGATAAAAATGACCAGTTGACTAAAATATTGTTTTCACCATAAGAATTCCCTTTGAAATCACCACTTTGTGATATTAAGGATAGCATACACATTCCAGGACCACTCTTACTTACCTATTTTTTTTACATCCTCTTACATTAAATTCATTATATTCTTACATTCCTCTTTCACTATTGCTGAGTGAAAATCACCCGAAAGCCTGTAGGAAAAAGTGGGCTTTGGGGTAGGGAAACACAATGGTGAAACTGCCCAGGGACCCATGACACTCAGACACTTGTATAATGTTTTTCTATATCACAGTATTGCCTTATTCTAGTATTGTGCAGCTATAGTTTGCATATTATTTCTAAATTGGTATTATCAGTACTGGCATATCACCCATCTTTACAACAAAGTTTGACTGTCACTAAGCTAGCAGATGTCCCAGGCCCATCTGCGGAGTATTAATTGCAAATTGTATGTTGAAGAGACCCGGGCTACACCTGCTGCTCATCCTCCTCTCCTCATTTCTCCCTGTTCTTCCTAATACCACTCAAGACTCTCCTCTCCTCCAGCCCTCATCTGTGTCCTTTTATCCCCCGCTTCCTTCGTTCCCTTTTTACCATCCTCCGGGCTGTAGCCTCATTTGATGCAGCCCACCTGAGATCGGGCTCCCTAGTTTTTCTCTCCACGCTAGAGTAAGAGGGAGAATTGGAGAAAGTAGTGAGCATGTATTCCCAGAGTTGGAGTGCCAGAATTAGGGCAGGTGGATCGGATGAAGGGCTGAGAGCGAAAAAGCCGGGTGCACATATGTGTTCGTCCATGCATGTGTTTGGGTCAGCGTCGCTAAATGGAATGTGCCAGTTAAAAATGGATTCCCTTCCATTTAAGAGACATGCCCTCTTCTCAAGGCACACAGAAAGCTTTTTCGTACACGCTACACCGAGCAACTGACGGGGGCGGTCTGTATTTTCACCTGTTTACGCTCGATTGGATTACATTTGGCATCAAACGGTTTAGAAATGTGAAAACAAAAATGCAAATGTATGTCTAAATACTTGCCACTATGCCTTTTTTCAACCAAAATTGTTTGTTTTGGCAGCTGCAAATGGTGACAGTGTTGCAAACAGTGACAGTGTTTCCTCTTGGTTAAAAGAAATAATTAGATGTTACGCTTTTCATCATTTGAAAATGCTCCTTGCGGGTTTTGAAAGTAAACAAACTCATATCACCCATGTGTCACCCCTTTCCTACCTACATGCCAGTTCATCCTCTAACTGTTGTCTGTTGGAAAATGCGAAAGCTGAACGTAGCATAAACAACATTTTTTTTCCATTAAATATTCATGCGCACGGCCTTTGATAGTAAAATTTAGAGAATGCCAGTGGCTGTTCTGATTGTTGTGTGTTGATTCAGAAGGCTCAATGGTAAATCCTTGAGTTGTATTGAAATCCAACCCTGATAAATTGCCTACGCACTTGCAGCATAAAAATCAATCTATTGGCTGTGTAAGGCCACTTTGAAACCTTCCTCTTCATTTCTCAAATATTTGTTCAATTTATAATCAGATATCCACAAAGGCACCATATGTGTGTTGAACTATTTCATGAAAACAACCAGTGACATAAGAAATATATTGAGATATATAGGGACAATCCTTGGTACCCGTGGGATGGTATATCTTGAAAGTAAAAAATGGGTCTGGGTCATATCATATCGCTTATGCTGTATTGTTTGATTTGGAAATATGAATAATATTGGAATTTGTTATTACACATGCACTGCAGCTGATTCTCCTCTGTTTCCTTATGAGAAGCAACTAAACTAAACATAAACTCATGTATAAAAAAAGTGGAGAGTGAGTGGATGAGTGCATCAGTGAGTCAAGACAGTGACTGTCTATGCTGTAAATATCTCGGGGTCACAATAGACAATGCATTTACATTTGACCAGCACATCACGGACATCAGAAAACTCAAAGGACTCTGTTTCTCCACATCTGTTATTACTGTTGTACCAATCCATAATCCAATCCATCCTGTTGTATTGGTCCACCTGCTTTTTCAATATGCTCACTGTTAAAAAACGGTCTAAACTCACAAAGGTAACACATACAGCTGCTAAAATCATAGGACTCCCCACACCCAACCTTGCCTGATCCCCTCGGCCATCACATTTTTGAACACCAGGCCCCACTGAGTGTGCTGTAATGTCTGTTGTAATGTGTGTGTGTGTGTTTGTCATTGACCCCTCACCAACTCAGCAGAGCTCTACGATCTGCTGGGCAACATCTGCTGGAGGTCCCCCGGTCCCGGAGCAAACAGTGGGGTGATCGTTCTTTTGCAGTGGCCGGTCCAAAACTCTGGAACTCTTTGCCCACTGAGTTACGCTCCATCACTGACCTGCCTCTGTTCAAAGCCAAACTTAAAACCTATTTATTTAGAATGGCTTTTAACACTTAGTGGTCCTGTGACACTTTCTTTATTTTAATGGTTTATTTTAATTGGTATTTTAATTGTATTTTAATGTGCTTTGTTGACCTATTTGTGTGATGTTTATTGTTTTTTATCTTGTTTTTAATGTTGTACAGCACTTTGGTCGGCTTTGGTTGTTGGAAGGTGCTATAGAAATAAAGTTTGATTGGTTTGATTGATTGATTTGTTGTGCTGTGTTTGTCACTGTATATGTCAAAGAAGCTCTGTGTGCGTGAAAATGAATTTCCCTTTGAGGACAATAAAAGTCTAAAGTCTAAAAAAGTAATAAAGATGATTAATTTTTCAGATCTTTTCTTGACTGCTGTACAGACATTTTTGGTAACACTAGAAAGTCATTGATTTTTTTTATTTTTTATTTTTAATAAACTAATGTGTACTCACAAGGCATAACAAACTGTGAACAAGGCAGCCCTGATTTTCTCTACATCTCGCTCCCTGATTGTGTTTGCAGAGGTCCTTTCGTTCCTTCAGTAACGATGACCGCCACGTCATGGCCAAGCACTCGACCATCTACCCCTCCTCTGCTGAGCTGGAGGCCGTGCAGACGCTAGTGTCCACGGTGGAGTGCGCCCTCAAGCACGTCTCCGATTGGCTGGACCAGAGCAACGGGGAAGTGTACAACCAGGTGGACAGCCAACCAGCAGAAAGCACAGAGCAGGAGGAGGCGGAGCCAAGTGAAGAGGCAGGAGATGAGGCGGAGGAACCTGCTGAAGGATACAGGTATGTGACATTTTGAAGATGTTTGATTTGTGCATGTAAGAATAAAGTTAATAAAAATATAAACTGTTTGATTCTGGTTCGGTTTTAATTGCTGACTGAACTGAATTGTATTTTAAGTGTTAATTGAGTATGAACCTGATTTAAGGTTCTGTGCGCAGCATTTAATATTTTTCACGGGAATATTGTCTAAATTTAAGTCTCTAAAAGGATAATAACTTCCCATGTCTAACTTTTTAACCTCAAGACATGTGAGTTGAGCACTAAAAGCACCAAGTTTTCCCAAATTCATTCTTCAGTGCAAAGAAATGTCTGTCATTTTAGAATAGTTGGTTTGGTTTGACTACAACTACTTCCTAGTAAGTCAAGGAGTTCTACAGCGCTCATGTTTGAGTCAATAAACATTAACAAGGCATGCAGATTATGGATTTTAATTTTGAGTAGATGACCAGGTTCAGTATTGTATGGAGTGAATGAATAAATGCAAGATTGAGGAACCTTCCACACAAAGAAAACCATTTGCCTTTCCAATCATAGGGAAATAGCTGTAATTTAGTCCCAACAATATATGATTTAAAAATACATACATTTGAACAATATAGTACAAACAATTCTGGCAGCCAGGTTTTAAAAATAACTTGAATAATAATAATATTTTGAAGAGTAGAAGCCAGATCGCCATGTTCTTTCAGAGGTGTGAAGAAATCAGCTCTGGTGTGTAATAGCAGCTAAAAGTTGTTAAAGTTCCTTGTTTTGTCTGTGTGTGTGTGATCTGCAGGGAGCCCAGTGGAGGTGGAGGCGTGCTGTGTGGTGTGATGAGGATCGGCCTGGTGGCTAAAGGCCTGTTGATCAAAGGAGACATGGAGCTGGAGCTAGTGCTGATGTGCCGAGACAAACCCACACAGACTCTGCTGGACACTGTCTGTCACAGTTTACCCGCTCAGATCCAGGTTAGACACACCTGCCTCTCATACACCGGGTTCCGGGCATGTATAGGAGGCTGAAGCTAGTGCCCATGCAAAGAATCAGGCCTGCAGTTTGTTTTTGAATACATTGCCACATGGTTATATTTAACTTATATAATTGACATTCATTTCCTGGAGACTCATCTTAATACAGCAATAGACACTACTTGCCTATCCTTAACTTATTTTAAACCATGGTAGAACTTTAAATCATGTTGTTGATATAAGATTAAATAATTTACAATACAGGAAGCAGAGAACAGGTACCCGTGTTGCGAGTCCATATATGTGACCAGCCACGGCAAAACCAGTCACAAGTCGTCCCGGAAATTTTGAGAACATTTGAAGAATTTATATATTTCAAATATATTTCAAAGCAGCACATAAGAAAACAACGAGCTGAGAAAAGTCGTGTTAAAGATTCTCTCACTCTAAGCCTGTGGAGCAGAAAGGTGCTCATTTGCATGACATTAAGCTAAGCCCTCCCCCTGCAGCTCATCACTGACATCACTGCGGTGTGGTGTTTCAGGGCAGGTCGGAATTAGAAGGTACTTTGTTAAAATGGAAATGCTTTTATAACAAAAAGTCCATATAATCATTCAATAATTCAGTAATACACAGGATAATATGTTAAGTCAAAGTCACCTGTATTGTCAATTTAATACAATACAATATGAAATGTATTATACAATGTAAAATGAAAAAGAGAGAAAGAATAAAGATAAAAGTAAAAAATACATTAAAACAATTAGCGGTATATAGGTTAATATAGTATAGGACACTACACAAACACACACACGCACACACATTCTGGATTCTGCTCCTCGCTCTTACTGATTTTACTCCCTACAATGTGATAAATACCCACCTACCACATCAAAGGTGAGACTAAAATTGGAATGAAACATGGACTAGACTAGGACTAAACCAGGACTAGAACTATTCAGGTCCAAACCAGGTCTAAACCAGGATAAGTGTGAATGTAGCTGTCACTGTGAGGTCAGAAAACATATCATATAATCTGCACCATACAGATACTGTGGCTATATGTAGATACCCAAAAACTAAGAATGAACAATCCTCAGTAACTGCTGTTTGAAATGAATAGACACTCGTCCACCTACTTTATTACACGCGCAGATGATTACCTGCAAGGTTCTCGAAGAAAGTCTTTCTGACATTTCCATTTCCATCCTCTTATCAGCTCTTACCTTACTATGTATTTTAATTCATAACAATGTAATTATAAGGTATAATGACAGAAGTGTAATGCTGGATACTGATGGTGTTTGCATAAGGAGATGAAGGCTAGTGGTAATATCATTAAGTGGGTTCTTGGGAGCTATTCTATTATAGATGAGTCATGTGTGATTACTGCTCTCGTCACCACAGCAGTGTAGAGTTTCTTCATTAACAAGTCACAGCATTAAGTGAAGCTGTCATTTTTGCACACACACACACACACACACACACACACACACACACACATATGACGCATACAAAGAGAACAGAGGGAAAATATTTGGTGTTTAGGCTATTTATTATGGTGTATAAAGCATGGTTAATAAATTAATAATTTATTTTCAGAATTCTAAATCATTGATAACTCTGCATTTATAAATCTTTCACTATTCAGTAAAAGCAATATATTGAAAACGTATTAGCTTAAAGCCCCAGTGTGTAGGATTCGTGGCGCATAGGTGGATGGTGCTATTGCACTTTCTGTTTTCGCTACGGCAGACCTCAAGGGTCACCCGGGCTCGCCGCTACTGTATAAATAAAACGCGGTCCCGTTTTGTTTTGTTTTTTTTCTTTTCTCATGAAAACACACATTCCCGATCATGTACCATGACACTCTACACATCAAATGAAACCTTACAGTCTCCTCTTTTTGACTATGCAATTAATTTCCCTGCACAATAATCACTCCCTGAGCACATGGGGCTTTTATACAGAAAAGCACAAAACGAGGTTAGCTTACCTTAGAATGCTTTGCACAGGTCAAACTCTGTTTTTCACCATAGACTTGCTCTCAATTTGTCCGTAAGGATCCAGCGAATAAAATCCAGTAAAACAATTTAGTCCAAAACACGTGTTAGATCCATTATGAGTCTGATCCGGCAGCATGCTTGTCGTTGTTTACCCAAAACCATGAGCCTTGCCGAAGGCGAAGGTGGAGCCCAAATGTCCTTCTGCGGCTCTCGTATTCAAAATGGCTGCCTCTGCATGGGGAAGATCCCCCTTTTATGTGACTATATCTAAGTCCAAAAGAATACTTTGATTTCATGATGGAAGTGAAAAGGCTTGGAAAACAATGTATTTTTGAATGGGTATCTTCAATTTCAGTAATTAACGGGTAAAAATCTTACACACTGTCCCTTTAATGACAATAAAGGGATGCACTGATCCAAAACTTTTATCAGATATCAGCACGATACTGAATACATATAAATCGATGTAATAAGACTGTTTACATGTTGCAGTTTGCCCAGAAGGTGTCATGATGTTTAAACTTTTATTTATACAAAGCTGCTTCGTAGTTACTTGAGGGGTAAATAACAGATACAGAAAACATTTGGAGAGGTTTTGTCTTATTTTATTTCAGTTTAAAGGACATAAATGTTGTTTTCAGTTCCTATACTGGTATCAGCTGATATCTGCAGATACTTAAAGCTAGTATTAAAATCAGTATCGGGACTGAAAATGCTGGATTAGTGCATCCCTACAAAAAACTTAAAGACACAGAATTTGATCTGGGGTTGGTAATATTTAACATTGTTGACACAATCTCGATAACTTGTTTTTTATTCGTTTCTAGCTTGGATAAATTTGGAAGAACATCTAGCATAAAAACAAACACCAAATGAATATAAAAACACAGGTGGTATTTAGCATTTACTTCAACCAATGGTATTAAAAATGTACTCCATTTTTGTCAATGTTTTTAGCAGAATTAGTAATTAGCATGTGTGTTAGCAGCCAAGTGGTGCACAGAGCTGGACTACAGCCTTGTGTTTGGTCTGGAGTGTGGGCAGGAGTAATCTCTTCTATCTCAACCCAGTGATCATAGTCCGATTTTCTCATCAGACTCAAAGTGAACGCAGACGCTATTCACTGCTCACTGCTCACTTGGGCAGCATCACAAATATTCTCACAATAAAGTTTATTTATAGAGCTCCTAAACGGTGTCAACATGTCTCATTTGAACCTAAATGATATTGCCTTAAGTAACATGAGATGAAATAAGGCTACTGATATTTTACTCGCTATAAACGTCTAACAAATTAATTCCCTAATAAAAAGCTGTGCCATATAATCAATCAGAATTTTATGCTATTGAATGCTGGACTGCTTGATCAAACGTGTGCTGAAAATTCATATCCAGTGCCCTACATTACACAAAACTGACTTTTGTGAGCTTTAAGCCTCCCGGCAGCTAGATATAAGCAGTGTCTAACCAGCACAATAACCAGAGCTGACGAAGCCTGTCGGATGAGCGGCGAAACGTTTTCAACCAAACAAACTTTGTCCAGTTGACAAATTGAACTTCTCCTTTTATCATGTTAGAATCTCCACAAAAACATTTGTGTTTTGTGGAGATTAATTATTCTGCCTAGCTCTTCGAAGCTCAGAATACTCAGTTCCACCTTGTGATGTCATGTAGAGGTAGTTTTGAAGCTAACAGCTACTTTTTACCTTTGGTTTAGGCACTTCCAGGGCTGAAATCATCCAAGTGACTCTAGTGAAGGTGTATGGAGTTTAAAAACGAGGTGGTGCACGTCCGGTTTTGAGAGGAGAACTCAGCCTCAATATGCAGGATTGTTGTGCTAAACATGAGTCAATGAAACAAAACATGAGTAAATGACACAAAACATGAGTAAATTAAGCAAAACACAACTCCAGGTATGTTTGTGATGAGGAAACAATATTATAAAATGGATCAGAAAATGGTGTAATTTAGGCCATTTAAGAGACATATAAACAAATCATGTGGCCTAGCCCGAACATTCAGTGCAGATTAACACGACTACACCCTATAATGGATGTATAGAGCTTGTACTTTCCTGTGTTCGGTCCTTGTCCCCTGACCATCACTGCTGTCTGTTTGACACACTGCAGAAGCTGACAGAAGAGAAATATGAGGTCACAAGCTGTTTGCCTGAGGCCGCCATCTTGGTACAAACGACGACAGATCCCAAACTCAATCTGAAGATCACGCTCACCTCGCCTGCCATGAGAGACGACCTGGATGATGAAGAGCTAGAGGAGGAAGAGGAGGAGGTGGAGGAAGAAGAGGAGGCGGAGGAGGGCGAGGAAGGAGCGAGGGAGGAAGAGGAGGCAGTGCAGGAGGAAGAGGAGCAGCCGGACATGAACAATGGCCTCGGTATGGACACTCAGCTACATAAATCTTGAGTTAGTCACTGGACACATGTACACTATATTATTTCTCTCCCCCATACTGACTTAAAGGTGCACTAACTTCATGGCGCGTCCTCTACCTGCTTGTGTCTATGGAAATGTTATTGCTTTGCCTGAAATGTCACACGATATGGCATTAATTGTATCTATCTTGCATTTAGTCAATTACAGGTGTTTTTACTGCACAAAAATAGCTTGAAAAAAAGTGTATTCTTACTGCTCAGGGTGGCCTCTTCATAGATCTGACCTGGCTTTGTGGAATCAGCTGCTTGTCTCCTTAGAAAAAGAGACATTAAGGCTGCGTCCCAGTTCTCTGTCTTACCCCTTCGTCTTACCCCTACTCCTTGGTTTTGCACGTTCGTGTGAGGGCAAGGGGTGTCCCGATTGTAATTTTGATCAAGGGCTAGGGCCACGACTTCAGGCTCTATACCCTTTGAAACGAAGTAAGCTCTCGACCAGACTTGAATCGAAGGGGTACGCCTACAAGCTCAGGCAGGTTTTGGGATCAGGACGGCAGCGTCACATCGACCAGCCAAGGATTCTCATAAATGTATTTTCAGCAGTTGTAAGCATGGTTTACAATTATGACGCTTATGTTCTACGTTCCAAAGGTTGGTGGTACGATTCCAACTCCCACAGATAAATGCTGTCATTGCCCCGCGACCTGAAGACTCGGAAAAAGTGGATGAAAATGAATGAATGAATGAATGTTCTGTGTTACTTTTAGTGAACTGTTGTTGCGGTTTTAATTGTAGTGATCTCTATCTAGGCGACGTTATCGTTTTCATCGAACTTTCATGTATAAACAAGCAAATTTTTTTGTCGAGCTGAAGTACCCGATCATCCTTGACATTTGTTTACGTTTGTTTGCGTCGATTGTTGTCGCCTCTGTAGATGTAGCAGCCAGGTAGAGGCAAGGGATGATGACGCAAACGGTAGTCGAGAGGTGTCCCATTTCTTAGGGGAATTTTTGTACCCCAAGCCAGAGTAATGGGATGCAGCCTTAATGCCATACTGTGGAACATCCAGGCAACTGAATAATATCTCCTTGGAGACATGAATGTGGCAGACGCTCCACCAGAAAAGTTACATCATGCATCTTTCATTGTGCTAAACTACTTTGTAATGATTGAGCTTAAACCTTTGATAGCCTATTGAACAAGTTTAGGTGGTGGAACTTTTAGAAATACTGCAGGTTCAGTAATGTTGCGTAGTCTTTCCTGTTATAGCTTGTGGTTGATTGGTCAATAACTGTCATGTGATCCAACAGTAACTCTTTTGTAATAACCTCAGATAACATTCTCATAACTAGTTTTGCCTCCGTCCTGCTGTCCCTATCGGTTGGCCTTGTGATAATTGGTTGTTGTTGATGCCGTGGAGAAGTGTGGCTAGCAGGCAGCCTTAACCGAATCAATAACCAAGCAGTCACCAGCTGCCCATCCATCCTGCAACCCCTTCCCCACATAGACACTCAGGGCTCAAACTGGGATGAGCAATAGCGCGAGGGCTAGCCGTACATCACGCCAAACGCCTCACCGAGACGAGGATGACTGCTCATATATTCCCCAACCCTTTGGAGACATGCACAGCCCCAAGCAGGAGAAATTCACACAGCCATATTTTGTAAGTGACGAATAAAGATAGCAGTCACTCTGTGGTAACCATCTAATTGCTCAGAATTCATTAGCCCAGGAGGAGATGGAGAGGTACTTTGTCTCTGGTAGTTAAGACCCAGGACGGAAGACATATCTTAAAACACTCAGGTTGACACGCAAATACAACTATGGCAATAATTAAAGTGTATTTTATGATGTTGATCAAGGTTGATATTTGTGGAGAACTTGCTCTTTAAGCGCTGAAGATCTGAATGGATAGCACTTTAAAGGCTTATGCTTATATCCATTGAGATGCTTTATAATCCTTTGCCTGGAATATTCCACAGTATGGCATTAAACTTCTCTATCTCCATGGAAGACAGCACCAGGCCAGGTTACAGGTCAGTTCTGTACATGTACACTCTACTGACGATAAGAATCCATGTCTTTTAAGATATTTTAACAATAAAAACACCAGAAGATACATTGGTGCTAATGCCATACTGTGGAACATACCAAGCAAATCAATGACATCTCTATGGAAACAAGCATCCTACACCAGAAAAGTTAAGTAGTGCACCTTTAAATACTTTAAATACTTAGGTTAGGTTGTCCGTATAGGTTTTTCACATGTTTATAGTTCAATGCATGAATCACAGCTGAAATGTTAATTTATCCAATATGCAAAAGAGTACACACACACACACACACGCACACAGCACTGCAGCACTACATTATAGAGACTTGATAGTGGGAATTTTTCTGATGAGCCCAAATGATAAGATGCTATCTGCAACACAAAGCAGATAATGAAAAAAGACCCGCGGAGTGAGAGAGTGGCCGCTGACGCCAGGGAGAGGGACGGCGCAAGGGCTATAATGACCCACTATAGCTGCAGAGTGGTCCCACACACAGCTGGCACCCTCCGTAGACCTTGAGATTTACTGTCACCTAGGAACGTGCATTATAATGGCGAATGCACTGTGGCAATAGCAAGAGGGGTTCAGGGATAATGGGAGATTTAAGTTCTACTGCTTCATGGTGTGGCTGTTGATCAATCAGATTTATTTATTTAGCACACAGCTCTGGAAAAATAATAAGAGACCACTGCAAAAATATCAGTTTTTTTTTTTTTATTTTACTACTTATAGGTATTTGTTTGGGCAAAAGGAACATTTTTGTTTGAGTCTATAAACTACTGACATTTCCCCCAAATTCCAAATAAAAATATTATCGTTTAGAGCATTTATTTGCAGAAAATGACAAATGGTCAAAACAACAAAAAAGGCACATGCTTTCAGACCTCAAACAATGCAAAGAAACAAGATCAATTTCATTTTAAAACAACATAATACTAATGTTTACACTTAAGAGTTCAATATTTGGTGCAATAGCCCTTATTTTTAATCACAGCTTTCATGCGTCTTGGCATGCTCTCCACAAGTCTTTCACATTGTTCTTGGGTGACTTTATTCCACTCCTGGTGCAAGAACTGAAGTAGCTCAGCTTTGTGTTTGTGTTGGAATTCCAACAGACGCTGGAATGGAATGGCTGTAATACATGTAGAGATGCTGATTTCAGAAAAAAATGCAGTGGTCTCCAGAGCTGTATATCAACAACAATGACATGGGATGAGTAGCACAAAAGCAAATAGAAATGTCTTCATAACTTTGGTCGCAGGATTGATTCTCCAGTGTGGTTTTTAAGTTGTGTTCGAGTTGATCATGGTAATCAGAAATGGATATCTTTGTTTCATATCAGCTTGAAATGCATATTTTCTTTAGCTTTCTGAATGTCTAGAATATTCTTTTGAGAACCACAGCGTAACCACACACTCATTCATTTATTATGTGTTGTATTTGGCGCTCTGTACATAGCCATAGTGATTTGATCCAGTTGGTTGTGTCTGTGGGGCATGATTCAAACTTGCATATACACAAAAGCTCTGTACCAGACACGATACTCTGACTAAACAATGCCTTGACCCCTCCTGTCTTGTGTTTGTCTCAGACTTGGGCCAAACTCTTGTAGACTTCTCCTTCTTTTTCAGTTCTACTTCAGGAGCGCTTGATTCTGTGTTTTTGAATTACTCACTGCTGCACCATCTCTTCACAAGCGAAATCAAGTGCACCTTAAGTAATCCCTCTGAACAGCAAACTCATATTTTGACTCCTGCCTGGCGAAGACTGGATCAAAATAACTGAATCCTCTTCAAATACATAAAGAGGGGATTGATTTACCGCACTGGGCTGTGTCTCGGCTGCACCCGCATCTGTGTAAATCAAGCGCTCTTTTAGTATTTGTTTGGTGTATGTCTGTGGGGCGCTCATCATCCCACAAAGTTGTCTCTCACCTCGTGATCCAGGTTCCTCCCATTCACTGACTGACTTGGCGCTGGTTAGATGGATGAGAACGGGAAAAATCCGGGCTGAGTAATGTCGGTTATTTTCAACACATCAATGCGCGCCAAAGTACAGTGCATCCTGTTTTACCTTGTACAGAGGATGTGACGGGGTACCGCACTTAACTGGCCCAAGATTGATCACTCCGTTGAAAATGGCACTCCATAAAAATGCGAGGCAACCTTTCCAAGCATTCATCACACATTGTAGAGTACGCACTTCTGTTCAGGCGAGGGGGGCAACTTTATGGCATGAAAAGCACCTTGTATGTACCAGATATCCATGCATGTGTGTGTGTATGTGCGCATCCACACGCCAACTTCATGTGTGTGTGCCTACATATACACACACCATTTAAAAACACACACCGTCTGACTGTCTGAGCGGACGTGTGCGTTTCACCTTCTCTATATTGGGTTGTTATTGTTTTGTGGCAGTGTTTGGGGCTGCTGCGCTCAGAGTGGAGGCTGAGGAGGAGGAGGGGGAGGTGCTGGATAGACACAGATGTCTGCTGGCCCTGGCAGCGCTGCGACACGCCAAGTGGTTCCAGGTCGGCACCCACTCACTTCCTGTCTTCAATGCCTGATGCTTCTTGTAGCCTGACGGATGTAGCTAGGACAGTTAATTCTATAATGGACAGTTAATTCTACCTATGACCTATATATAACCCTAATTACACTGGTCTACAAGCAAAATGCTTCCGGAACAAAAGTAGCAAAATTTTTCTTGTCTTAGGTCACTAATAAAGAAAAAGTAAGTCAGAAGTGCTGATTGGCTATAGTTTCCAAGATAGAGTATTGGGTAAAAATAGGAAATTTATGCAAAATAAGGCAAAAACTGTAGTTTATCAGAAGGTACAGTGTGTCTACAAGCAACCAGCTCTATCTGAAATCCTGTCTGCACATTCACATACATTCATTTTAATATGTTTAGAGTTTTAACAACATATTTTTTGATTTCACATAAGAGAGATGCCTCGAAATCGTGTGCACCTGATGTCTTAAGATATTTCTTGTATATTTCTTGACGAATAAAGAAGTGCAAGTTAAATATTTTCAAAATATAAATATTATTTTTAAGCAAAAATGCCTAAATCTGTTGTATAAACAGGTGTGATTTTGATGTAAAATAATATCATTAAATATCTTGAATACATTAGCTAACCAGCACAGTTATCAATCGATTTTCAGTTTATCTTATCAATATAAATGAGATTTAGCCACTTTTATCTCGGAAGCAGATTGAGTCCAAAAATGTGTAGACCAGTGTAATACAAGCACATGCTATCCACCGGATCAAAACTTATTTGAGTTATGTTACTGTTATATCGTAAGGCTACAAAAGCAATGGTTGATATTCATTTTTCTTTTTGCCTATTATGTGAACCTGCCTGCTCTGTACAGTATGTCATTGCTTCCCCTATTCCCTCCAACCATCCCCCCTTTCCCATCTGTCCGCAGTGCACTTACCTTACTTACAAAAAACATACACATAGCCAAAAAAATAGTCAAGAGAGAAATAAGATGAGGATAATAAAAGATCTAACCAGTTTTCCGAGGGAAGTGGTACACAGCTCAGATCACTTCATTACAACTGTGGCTTTGTGGTGTAAAGCAGGCTGTTATCTGTATGTGTTTGCACAAATGCTGTTTCTTTTTCACTCTGCTCGGTTTACCGTCTCGCCCCGGGTTTAATCTTGTCTTTATCTCCCCCTCTCTCAGGCTCGAGTGAACGGGCTCAAGTCCTGCGTTATAGTTCTCAGGATACTTAGGGACATGTGCAATAGACATCCTGCTTGGGAACCTCTCAAGGGATGGGTAAGTTCTCTGTAATTACCTGCAAGAGAGTCTTAATCCTATAGACAGTGCAATTACATTTTTCTTGTACTTCATTTATTTGTGACAGATATTTCTTTCTGGACCTCATAAACCGTAATTTAATAGTTATACTGTATAAATGCTGTATACTGGAAGCAAAAATAAATCCTACTTAATGGGCCCGTGTTACGCTCTTTTCTGATCAATGTTATAATGTTGTTTCCTCATCAAAAACAGACCTGGAGTTGTGTTTTGTTTCATTCACACGTTTAACACACAAACTGCATATTTAGGTGTTCTTCTCTCAAACTGCAAACTCTCTTCCACCATGTTACGCCATGTGGCAATACAGGAAGTGCTCCACTGTGTTTTTAATCTCCACACACCTTCACTAAATCGTTTGGATGATTTCAGCCTTGGAATTGCCGATCTCTATTGTACTAAAGGTAAAAAGTAGATTTAACTTGAAAACTACCGCTTCATGACATCATAAAGTAGAACAGGGCATTTTGAGCGCTGGAGATGTAGACAGACTAATAAACATAAACATAATAAACATAAAATAAAGATTATGTGTGAATGAAACAAAGCACAATTCCATCTGAGGAGGTAAGAGCATTATAATATGGTGTCAGTGTTGTATAATATAGAACCTTTTATAATTTACTACTGATTGCTGGTCACACATTATTATTGTTACCATCTTAATTCATTAATAACACTGGACTACAAATTTTTGGACTTGATCTGCTTCCGAGATAAAAGTGGCTAAATCTCATTTATATTGATAAGATGAACTGGAAATTAACGTATTCAAGATAAGATATTTAATGATATTGTTTTACATCAGAATCGCATCTGTTTATACAATAGATTTAGGCATTTTTGCTTAAAAATAAACAAGAAATATCTTAAAACATCAGGTGCACACAATTTCAAGGCATCTCTCTTATGTGAAATCAAATATTTTATGTTAAAACTGTGAAGAATCCCTCAGTCGTCCAGGTAGACTCCATGGCAAAGGAGAAATTAAATTTGTCAATTTGGACAAAGTTTATTTGGTTGAAGACGTTTCGCAGCTCATCCAAGCTGCTTCTTCAGTTCTTCTTCAGTTCAGAATTGAAGAAGTAGCTTAGATGAGCTGCGAAACGTATTCGAACAAATAAACTTTGTCCAGTTGACAAATTGAATTTCTCATTTTGCTATGTTAAAACTCTAGACATATTAAAATATTGAATGTATTGGAATGTGCAGACAGGCTTTCAGATAGAACTGTTGCTTGTAGACACACTGAACCTTCTGATAAACTACTGTTTTTGCCTTATTTTGCATAAATTTCCTATTTTGACCCAAACTATATCTTGGAAACTATAGCCAACCAGCACTTCTGACTTACTTTTTCTTTATTAGTGACCTAAACCAAGAAAAATGTCACTACTTTTGTTTCGGAGGCATTTTGCATTTAGACCAGTGTAATTAACAGTGTATTCAGAATGATTCAGGGTTAGTAACTACTTAATACCTAAAACCCTAACTCCTAACCTTTTAATTGAGTTCTCATTAAGTGTGAATCATTTTTCATAAACAGTTTGTCCATTATGAATTAAACCTTTGTTCAGGCTTCAGGAGTGTAGTTTTTTATAAAGTGGTACAAGCTTGTTTCTATACTACGGTGGCACAGTTATTCTCATTGGTATCTTTGGTGTGTTTGTATTCCCACAGCCCTTGGAGCTTATTTGTGAGAAGGCCATAGCGACCTGTAATAGGCCTCTGGGGGCCGGAGAAGCACTGCGTCGCGTCATGGAGTGCCTGGCCTCGGGCATCCTGCTGCCAGGTAAGAGACTATGAACCAAAAGGATGCATAATGGACAGCTGGAGGTGGCTAAGAAAGTGGCCGAGCAGCATATGTGGCTGCATTTGCATTCTTGGCACACACACTGAATTGGGAGAGTGTAAACAAGCGATAATTGGACAACGCAGCCGATTCATTTACACTGCGCTCGGGATATTTCCGAGCGTATTTTTACCTCTTAATACATTGAGAAATTACGAATAAACTGACTTTTTAAAACAGATCATGACCATCCATTTCAAAGCACCTTAAGTATGGTTCTTGTGTGTCATTAAATGTTACTCATAAACAGAGCAAAAACTGTTATTGCAAGAAATATATTACAAACCATTTACCTCAACATCTGATTTATTGTGTAGCTCTAACATGCAAAGTTCTATACAATCTTTTCCTGAATTTGCAGTATATTGACGAAAAGATTGTATAGAATTGTATAGAATAATATTTTCTACACTTATTGCATGGCTCACTTTGCCCCATGCATTTACAGACTGCTTTCAGTCAAGGTCACGACACAAGCTGCATTGTAAAGGAATTATTACTTGAACCAAGCTAAAACGTCAGGCTCCTTCCAAAAACATCCGTGTTGGGTGAATGGGAAACTCAAAAACGCATAAGGTAATGATTAGTTGGTGTAAGACAATTAACTTTTCCAATTTAGATGTCTTATGTTTTGACTTTTACTTATAAATATGATCCACAACTGGTTTTACCTATCAGATTTGAATTGTCAGTATGCCACAATGTGCTGAATGTTGATGTTTGCCATCTTCAGCTTCTCTGACTACTTGAATTATTTACACAACATTTGGCACCGTCTAGCATGGACCTCTGCAAGTTCTGTGTTGGCTGCTGATTAGAATAAACAGAAGAGAAATTTGTTTACCATAAAATAATGTGTAAGTTAATTTGTACAATGTTGACCCTGTTAGACTTAAAGTTGTATGCATTTCTGTGGCGCTTGTGTAGGTGGCCCCGGCTTACACGACCCCTGTGAGAAGGAGCCCACAAACACTCTGGCCCACATGACTGACCAGCAGGCGGAGGCCATCACCTACAGTGCACAGGTACACACCACTCACTCTTAAGTACACTGTTATCGGCCGCTGCACACCGGAGCTGTCAGAGTGCGGGGATCAGCAAGCAACGCTCCTATTACCAGACAGATAGCCCCATCGCTGTGCCGTACACTCACACATCCCGGAAAGCGTCTTAACTGCCACTCTGCTCTGAATTTTAATGATTAGTGTGAGAAACTATTGCCAATGTGAGCCATAAATCCATTTCTGACACCCGGGGGACAGTGCTGGAGTGTGTGTGTTGTCGTCACACCCCTTCCCACACACACATCCAGACACACATGCACACAGATGCACAGTCGAGTGAACAGGGCAGCCTCTGAGCCGCATGGCTTAGTGGATCCTGCCGTCCATTTCCTTTGAAGGCAGGCAGGACGAGGCTGGAATGTCAATGGGGATAATTATATTGGAGCAGATACAAGAGCAGATAGGAGAGCAGAGCTGTTCTGTCAATGAGCTACAGCGCCACTCATGAATATCTGAGACACTCCTCCTCCCTAATGGATTTATATTAGGACAGCCACCTTGCACCTCAGCTAGCCAAGATCAGGAATTAAAAATGAAATGACTTGGCCTTTGAAAATAACATGAAGCAATTTGTATTTTATTAAAACTAATCTCTGCTTATTCTTTTCTGTCTTATTTTAATTGTTTTCCTTCTTAATTGCAGCATGCTCTCAGGCTTATGGCATTTGGGCAAATCTACAAAGTTCTGGAGATGGATCCTCTTCCAAACAACAAGCCCTTACAGAAGTTCCCCTGGTCAGATAAAGAAGGTGTGTAGCTGTCTACCTATCTGTCCAAAACTCCTACGTGTTTGTCAGTGCAGCTGTCTTTTGTTTCCTCCTCTTTGTTTATCTCCACTGGTTTTCAAACTGTCTCTCTGCCTCCTTATCACAACGACAACTTTAGCATGTGCAGGTTTCTGCCCATGTGTGTAGCATAAAAGTCAAAGCTGCCAATATAAGGTGCACATGAAACATTTACACAGATTACATGACCTTTCAGGATTTATTATGTTTGCTTTTTTCTGCAAAGTAGCAGTGGCAGACCTGTCAAAAGCTATTTTAGGATGACAAAATGTTTTGCAAGCCAAGGTGAAACACTGTGTAAAACAATACAAGTACAAACTGAACAGAGCAGAGCATACTAGGTACATAACAGATTTGATTGGATTATTAGAAAAGGATTTATGGAATATGATTAGTTGTGCAGATTTTGCAGACACCTATTTTCCTAAAAATCCTGAAAGTTACTGACACAGAAATGTACCAAATGTAATCAGATTAGGATTTGTGTTTTGTATGTCTTGGCCTTGTTCAGTTGGGAGCTGTGTTTCTGCGGTTTATCTCCCCTGCACGTTATCTATCTTCATGCCTCTTGTGTGTTTAGTACAACATTGTTGTTCTGTCACGCATGAGTGCTACTTTGTCAACTCCTGGAGCCACTGATTAGCCACTGTCTGTCGCCTGTGTCTGTGCAGGCTTAGGTCTGAAGAGGCCCTTTGAGGACAGTATGATGGATGACAAGGACCTCATCAAGAAGATGAAGAGAAACCTGCGGAAAGGTAGAAACTCCAGTTCACTGATTGTTTTGTCGCTATTACATGTGCAAATGATTGGCCTCGCCTGTCCACAAACTAGCTGCATTCCTGGGCCTCGTCCCCATTTGTTTCTTCTTGTTTGCCTCTCTCTTTTACCTTCCCTTCATCCCTTAGAGGAGGATCAATATTATTGATTCCAAACGTTTTAGTAGGCCACCCAACCTTCGCCAGCTCTTTCTTCAAACAGACAAAGTTGAGCCTCTGCTAATGGCAGCAGAGGTGCATTTTTAGATATTGGTCAAATACAGCAAAGTGAAGACGAGAGAGAAAAAATAGCACCTTTACTTATCACAAAATAACCTGCTTTAGTGGCTTGAAAATATGATTTATTCCCAGCAGTATTCCCAAATTGGTGCAATCAGTCCCATTTTAGCTAGATAATTGCTACAACCTTGAAGAACCCTGTTTTAAAATCTATTGTAATGTAATCTGCCTTTGTGCCATAACCACACACCTCTCATTCTTCTCTCAGTCCTTGACAGCAAAGCCATAGACTCCAACCAGCCAATGAACGCCCTGATGCGCTTGAACCAGATCCGGCCGGGGCTGCAGTACCGTCTGCTGTCCCAGTCGGGCCCGGTTCACGCTCCGGTCTTCACCATGTCTGTGGACCTGGACGGAACCATCTATGAGGCCTCAGGCTCTTCCAAGAAGACTGCCAAGCTCCATGTCGCCGTTAAAGTAAGCATGTGCTGTATTTTTAAATAATACAGCCATTTGTGCAGATTTTAAGGAACTGAACTGTATGCCATAAAAACAAAATCTAAAATCCACTCAAATATATCATAAACTATCAGATGGACCAATATCTTATCAATTTGAAAAGCCTCCAAATTACCAATAAGTGTTGTTCAATATATTGGTGTTATATGTGATATATGAGAGAGATATAATTTCAGGACCATTCTTTTATCTTCATTCTCCATCAAAGCAGTCTCTTGTGTGGCCGTGAGTCATTCCCACTTTGCTTTCAGTGCATCAGACTGTGAATGTGCAATAGAAAAGATGAGCACTAAGGCTAAAATGATGCTGTATGTTTACGCAAACGTGCAGCCACAGATAAATACATTTTGTAATTACTTTTCCCAAAGTGAAGCGAAGTTACTTTGTGAACGTTCCTCTAAATTAACATCAATGAATGGGCCATTTTTCTCCAAAATATAAATGTGCATTCAGTGACCTACATATTCTGAAACATGAGAGAAACTTTAGAGAAACCCATCGAGATTTAGATTTTGATAAGATTAGATTTATTTATAAAAAATGTAACAATCACACAATGAATTGGTTTTGGCTTCCTACAGATTAGGCTGCAATCTGATATGTACTTTGTGAGCCCACGCCCATTGTATTTTGGTACATCGTGTGTTTGATTGTGTATGTGGTGCAGGTTTGGAGGTGGTCAAATCCATGTAATCCCGAAGTGATGGTGAGGCTCTCTGGAGCACAGAGCAGGGATAATCCACCATCCGCTCTATTCCCATATAAGGTTCTTTCTCATAGGCCTCTCGTTCTCCCCTTTTCCTCACCCTCTGAACGTTTGCTCTTTCATGGTTCATTTTTATTTTGGTGTAGGTTATTGCTCACCTTTCAGTCCCAAAAAAGGAATTCTGTTGACTGAGATAATTAGGGCAAAACCTTTATGCAGCTGCAATATCTGCACATGTGTATGTATTAATAAAGGTGTCTTCTATGTTTGTCAGGTTCTTCAAGCAATGGGATACCCCACAGGGTTTGACTCAGACTTGGACCCCTTGAGTTCAGATGAGAAATCAGACGGAGAGGGGAAGAGCGAGACATCCACACATTCAAGCAATAACCCCACACACTCCTCAGACAATTCAAACACACTAGAGGCAAGTGAGGAGAGCCACACAATTAAATATTAGGTTTGATTTTTTTTAGGCCGCGGTACACTAATGCTCATGTGCATTAGTGTGATTTGTATGTTTACCTTTATCCCAGGTGAGAACTCAGGGTCCCATACTGACGGCAAGTGGGAAGAATCCCGTCATGGAGCTGAACGAAAAGAGGCGAGGTCTCAAATACGAGCTGATCTCGGAGAGCGGAGGCAGCCATGACAAACGGTTTGTGATGGAGGTGAGAGCCGTACAAGTACAGATTCAACACTGGTTTAAGCAGGTACAAAGAGGAAAGTGTATATGTAGAGGTGAACATTAGAAATGTCCTCTTATTTGTGGAGCTGTGGAGTGCTCCTGTCTCCACCTCTCTGTGGGTGTGCTGTTTTCAGACATGGCTGCCTGCTCCAGTGCTCTGCTGACTGATTAGTAGCTCTGCCTGACAGCAGGGCGGCGCTAAACAAGCTGTCATCTTCACACACTCTGGCTGATTTACCACTAAATACAACAGCTTTGAATGGCAATATTGTGACAATGAGAGTTTTACCAAGTCATAATATAAACAACAAGACAATTAACTATATTGGAAAAGCAGACCTTTAATTTTCTGTGATGCTCACCCCAGGTGGAAGTAGATGGACAGAAGTTTCGTGGGGCTGGCCCCAACAAAAAGGTAGCAAAGGCCAGCGCTGCTCTAGCAGCTCTGGAAAAACTGTTCTCTGGGCCCAACGCAGCAGCAAACAAGAAGAAGAAAATCCTGCCTCAGGTGAGAGACTCCACACATGCATTACATGCACACAAATCTGAATTACTGCAGTAAGCCGTAATTCAGCCTGTGGATGGAAATTTAAGATGACATGATTGGATTTTTAGGCTTGACTTGTGTGGAGGATTTTGGAACTCATCAGTAATCAATGCACTGTGTTGCATAAGTGTCTTTTCTGATCAATGAGGCATTCATTAGATGAGCACTCAGCATGTAGTCGATACCCTTTATATCTCCATAATGACTGTAGAACTGCAGTTACAGTTTCTGCATGTTCTTGTTGAATGTGACGCAAAATCATGTCTCCTATATGATTATTAATATTCAGTCTGTTTCTCAGGGTGTTTATTCCCAGACCAAGAGTGCGTTGGCAGCAGCAGCTGCAGCCTCGGCGGTGGCAGCACAGGTCGCCAGAGGACGAGGACGGGCGGCTCTGGCCAGAGGGGCCTTTGTGAGCGCGGCAGCTCCAGGCTATGTCACACCAGGTACACACACTGCATAGTGTATACTGAGGATTTTTTTACATGCTATTTAATTTACACTCCGCTTCTGTTTTTTACATGTTATGTTTACACACATGCTTTTGGGAATGCGTAGACTCTGTGTAACATTTGTGTTTAAGTCTGGAGGCTCATGTTTCTGGTTTGAAACAGTCTCGGTTCATTTGAGCAGCAAATATCATAATTGGGTCTCCTGTAGCCCGCAGTGTATTGCAATGGCAGACACATTTGCTGCAGTGAAAGATAATACTTAAGAGCTATGGTAAAATGTGTGTTCAGTCTGTGCTTTACTAGGATATAAACTGTGTGACCTTTGACCCTCAGGTTTTGGAACTCCGTATGGATACAGTCCTGCTGCAGCTGCTGCCCCTGCCTATGGTGAGTACTACTGGGCACAACTAATGCTATTTAACACCACCTCTTTCGCAAAGCTGCTAACCATGCAACCACTACATTCACAAATCAGAGACATATTAATTCTCCTGTTAGTATTCATGATTCACTCTCTCTCCCATCTCTAGCGCTGTTTGCATTTCGATAATAAATTCAATCTCGCCTCTCCTCCTAATCAGGGTTTAGAATTTGGCAGCCTGCTGTTGTGCAAACAAATCTTTCTGTGCTTTTGCTAATTGTCTGTTCTTGTCTTTTGTTGAATTTTCTTAATCTCTTGATCAGACCACTGCTGGCAGGAAAGCACTTTGTCCGCCTTCACCTTTTGTTAACCCTTCCAAAACTGCCATAAGATCTCATATTCTTTGGCAAAACAAAAATAAAAAGTGGCGTGTTGTAGAGCTGTAACTGTTTTTCTGTTGGGATTACTCGACTGCCACTTCTTCGCTCCACTCTTATGTAAGACACGGCGGCATGGCAGCTTTGCACTGCTCCTGCTTTGTTGTTGCTCCGAAACGCGTATCCCAGGGCACCAGACACATTGCAGTAAAGAGCCTATAGCGAGCTGTCAGACTATAGGTAAAAATACAGCTCAGCCATTGGTCCAAAGTCAGACCCATACGTCCTCATGTCCCCCTGCAGACACCTCAACAGACCAGGCCTTGTGGACAGTGTACACGAGCAGCATTGACCGACACTGAATGCCTCTATGTGCGGGTAGAAGGTAGCCTCAGATAGAATTTACTGCCCCCCTGAGAGACGTGGATATGAAGAAGACGTTGTTTTTAAAGTAACATTGGAACGTTGTGTTTCTTGACCCATCAAAATATCACTGCGTACTTATTCTCCAACTAAACAATTGACAGTCCACAATGTACTTTGAATAAATAAATCTAGGGGAAGGGCGTCAGGTGACATTAAAAAGTGATTTGTTGCGCGTATTGTACATAATGTAGAAAAGGTGTGTACGTATAAACTGTAGCAAACTGTCCACCCCCGTGAATGGGCAGAAAGTACAGGGCTTTGTAAGTTTAGGAATAATAAATATTAAAGTGAAACTCTAAGTACGTTTATGGAGAGAGAAATTTCACCCTCACAGCAACTTTAACCTTGCTGTTATGACATTTATTCAGCGCTTACTCCAGCTTGGTGGCTGAGAGACCCTGGGATGAGGATTTTTATTTTATTTTTGCCCTCTAGTAGTTTTCTGTAACAATATTATGTCTTGGCTGAGTGCATTGAACAAGTGAAAAGTGATGAAATGTATACGTTTATAATCACAAGGTTTACATACATTATAAACTTAGACTTAGACAAACTTTATTGATCCACAAGGGAAATTGTTTTGGGTACGGTAGCTCACTCATCAAATATAATATATAATATATAACAGAGGGTAAAAAGGAAAGAAAGGAAAAGAAGTAGATGGAAATGAGGAAAAAATATAGATGGAATAGCAACCAAAGAGCAATAGACCAGTGTCAGATGAGACATAATTATATACATAAAAATAATGATAATAAATATATATGTACAAATCAGATTTAAACAGAAAAGTAGTTGTCAAATATAAAATTATAATATCAAATCAGATGTACAATACCAGCTGTATACAGTTGTCTTGTATATTAAGCTTATACATTATGAATTGTATGTATTTAAATAAGCAATGAGACAAATTTGTGCATACAAGAAACTATACCACATTTAAACCACATGCTGCATATTTTGAAGTTGCCCTAAGTCAGTATTTTCATATTTGTTTAGTTTATGCATTTGTCAAAAACAGTCCAATTAGGTTGAAATAAGAATTAATTTGATCAGCATGGCCAAGAGATAAAGTCCATACAAAACAGATAGAAGTAATGAACTAAAACGGTTATGTTTATTGGGAAACCTTTACCCTAGCGTTCTCCATGTGCTTACCTCATCAAACCAAACTTGCACACTCAGACCTGTGTGTTAACTGGCTTAATGCTCGTCTTCCTCATTACCTCTCTGCGGTGCTGGGCTGGTGAGGGCTGACACCTTGTTCACGCTCCCTGCTTCTGATCTGACACTCTGGCACCTCTCGCTCCTCTCTGCCCCTTCACCCCTTCTGGGAGCTCTGTCTGCGATGGCACTGACCTGTAGCATATACGAAGGGGTACTATGGAGATCATATAGACGTAGTGTTTTGCCCTGGAATCATGCAGCATGCTCTTCTCATTGTCTCCCTCTAGGTTTGCCCAAGAGAATGCTTCTGTTGCCTGTCATGAAAGTGCCTGCCTACCCCGTCCCCCACTTCCAGTTCTTTTAGCACAGGGGGAACTAAACGCACCTACTGTATAGCTACTTTGTAAAAGGGAATTGCAGCCTGGTTTTTCTACAATATCGTGGGAGGGGATATGGAACTTGAGTTATAAAGATTTTGTAAAAGCTTTTTTTTTTTTTTTTGCTTTTTTTTTTATATATGTTCAGAAAAGAAAATACTTTTATGAAATTCAAATTACTGCAGGTTTAAGTTCCTAAAAGATTAAACTTGAAGGATTGAACTGTGAAATGTTACCTCAGTCTTATATGTATATTGTGTTTTTTCTTTGCTTTAATGAGAATCGTCTTTGCAATATCCACACAACACACGTCTCTGTAAAATATTTACTGTGTGCTGTGTGAAGTATAGATTTTTGTTTGAATAAAGTCTATGTCTTTTACACGCTGAATACTGCCTGTTTTATCTCACACAAGGCTCAGTTCAGACACATGGAGCTAGATGATCAAGTGGATTGGTTAGTCAGAGATGTCATGTTAACAACAATTAACATTGTTGAAATGCAGTTCATAGTCATTTTTGACACATATTAAAGGGACTGTATGTACCCCATACTCTGCACTGTTTTAAAAAGGTTTCTACAATCACAACTGGACCTGGATTGCTTGGTGCATTAACCTGCAGTCAGAGGACATATACGTTTTTCTCATTCTCAGTATGTGGATAGGCCTCATGTAAAAACTCAAAGCCTCCAGAATTCACTCACATCTGAGCTGCAGATGCTGCACTAGCTCCGATTCATGATTGACTGTGGGTTATGTAGTGAGGATTCAGATCGAAGAGTTCTTTTAGGTTTAAACCATGTGGATTTGGAAGAAACTGGCAACCCACATGTGAGGCTCATTTTGCTTTCTGAGTAGAGAATTGTCTTGAGAACCAACACATCAAATTATAACATAAATAACTTGGTCATCATGTTCAGTGCTTGCGAATAAGAATAAATCAGCGTTACAGTTGGCAAAAGGAGAAACTCAATTTGTCAACTGGAACAAAAGTTTATTTGGTCGAATATGTTTCACAGCTCATCCAAACGCTTCTTCAGTTCTGGTCAGACGCTGGTGGACACTGCCTTATATCTGTCTGAAGGGAGGAGCTAACTACAGTGAAATTACTTTGAAACTATCCTATTTGTTTCAGTTTCTGTTAGTTAGGTGAGCCTATTAAAGGAAAAGTAACGTTATTTTACAATCTGAGCCTTCTTTCGGTAATAAAACAAGTCGTTTGACTCACCCATATCACGTTCGTGTCATTTGGAGCTGTTTGAAGAAAGTTACGTTTTGGCGTTTCTGTTAGCATTTGTTAGCATTTGTATTCGGGGCATTACTTTGCGGTCTCCAAATAACACAAACGTTAGCACTTTTCAAATCATAGAAGCCCGATGTCTTAATGAAAAATTTCGTTTGAAGCAAAAGTGGCCTGTAATCCGAGGTTTATCCATAGTTTTCAGCTTTGCGTTTCCTATTTGGGTCCCCGCAGCAGTCCGCGCATGCGCACTGGCGTCCTCATCTACTCGAAACTATGGCTAAATCTCGGCTTCTATGATTTGAAAAGTGCTAAAGTTTGTGTTATTTGGAGACCGCAAAGTAATGCCCCGAGCAAATGATACAGCACCATGTTAACAGATACGGGATCATTAGTAGAACAGAACGGCTCAACATAAGTTCTGTGATACTGCTCCAATTGACAGAAAAATGCTATGGGTGAGTAAAACTACTTGTTTTATTACCGAAAGAAGGCTCAGATTGTAAAATAACGTTACTTTGCCTTCAAATATGCAGTGGGAGTGGAGTGTGGGGTCTTGTTTGCAGAACCACTCAGGGCCATAATGGGTGTTTTCACATCTCTGGACCTGACTTGGCTGCCCTATTTTCTTTGTTTTTGATTTAGGTTTGAGGATAGAGTTATAAATGGGAGACAAATGATGTCTGAGACCTCCATTTCTGTTCAAGGAAGGATTCTCTTTCTTGACAAAAAATAGCCTCTTTAACTCCCCTCTCAAACCTGTTCTTTTCTCTGGCCAACCTCTACCTCTACCTCACTGTTCTCAAAGGAATGGCCTGTGGCTTCTAAGTGGAGATGCCGTACATCTCCACCAGAACTGAAGAAGCAGCTTGGATGAGCTATGAAACGTATTCGACCAAATAAAATTTTGTCCAGTTGACAAATTGAATTTCTCCTTTTGCCATGAATTCTACCTGGACGACTCAGGGATTCTATACACAGTATTATAATTGTTACCAATGAGCTACTGTATGTAGGATAAGGAAATATAGATCATATTTATGAAATTTAAAATCCAGATATACTGTCTCTTTGCTACTATATGTGGCATTATCAGTAGTTAAAATAAGCCACAACATACTCAACAAATTGTACTAGTATGCAACCAAGATACCAGTGAATCAAATTGTACAGAATATATAGACAATATTTAGTAGTTCTGCCACCATTAAGCACTCAAGTCCACTCATCTTAGTTGATATAATCATCTGAATGTGCTTTGATACAACACTTATACACTCAAGACATTTTACTTTTTATTACTGTTCCAAACCAAGATTAACTGGATTAACATTTGCATCAGGAAGGACTTTTGAAAAGCCTCTGCCAGATCAATGCTGTTCGCTGCAGGCAGACGTTTTCTTGGATGAACCTGGAAAGAAAAAGACCACAATTCTTCATATTTTTTCATCAATGCTTTCCCACGATTAAAAAAAAAAACTCATTCAGTCCCGGTTATAAGATTCACAGTAGATATTTGAATCTGCTTATATTGAATAGAAATCATTCCACGTTTTTGGATGGTGCGTCCCTGTGACCCTGGGTTTTGTGCATGCGGAGACAGATGCGTGGAATGGTGAATGACTAAAGCACATGTCATATTCTGCACCGGCACGATCTCATTACCACGCCAAGATTAGAGCCTGACGCATGTTCCTCCTGCTATATACCCTACCACTCTATTATACATCACTTGCTATAGCTGTTATAATGTAAATGTTTTTATATGAACCAAAAACTCCATTACCCTTTGTTAAGTTTGCATAGTAATGATCATCAGTATCTACAAAAGGTCAGTGCCTACCACGACGGACTTGTCCTTCATCACATCATCCATCACGTTCTTATATTGTCTCCATGGTTACAAATAAGAGGCGCAACTACAGTATTCGTCCGCTACATACAATCTTTGTCAACAGCGCTCGTTTTCTGTTAATGGACTCCACTTAATGACTGTCATAGAAAATTGAATGCTTTAAATGAGTGTTGTTAACATTATAGTATGCTAATGTTTATTTAATTGGATGCAAACTATTAACCAATTAGGGAAACCTGCCACTAGTGCACTGGTCAATAATAGAATGTTTTGAGCACCCTTCTTCTCACATCTTCAGGATCTAAAAAATACATTTCCCAACAGCTCGAGAGGATTGCTCGTTTTATCTGAGACTTGAAAGGCTTTTGAAAACCAAATACAACTGGATTGCTTGGTTCCCTGTAGGAATATGTCTAACCTTCACAGACCCACAGACGCAGAATTATCATTTTGGACTCCATCCATGTCTGTTTAAATGACTTATCCCGAGTGTGGTGTGTTGAAAGTTGTGGATTGATAAAATGGATTGGATAAAATGGGGCTCCGTATCTCTACAAAAATAATATCTGGCATTTATATTGATCCTAAAATAATGCTTTTATGTGACAAACTGTCCCAAGCATCTGCAGAATTCATAATTGTGAACTTTTGTCCACTTATGTCACCACATCAGACTATTTTTGGTCATTTCTTTCACAGAAAAGTAGAACTTACAGATGAATTTTAAGCCAAAAGTCATACAGGGCTATATTTAAATCATCAATCTTATGTTACACTGGTCTACAAATTTCTGGACTCGATCTTCTTCCGAGATAAAAGTGGCTAAATCTCATTTATATTAATAAGATGAACCTAAAATAATTTGATAACTGTGCTGGTAACTAATGTATTCAAGATATGAAATGATATAATAATATATATATTATATATTGATATATGTTAAAACTCCAGACATATTAAAATGAATGTATGTGAATGTGCAGACAGGCTTTCAGATAGAACTGGTTGCTTGTAGACACACTGTACCTTCTGATAAACTACAGTTTTTGCCTTATTTTGCATAAATTTCCTATTTTGACCCAATACTATATCTTGGAAACTATAGCCAATCAGCACTTCTGACTTAATTTTTCTTTATTAGTGACCTAAACCAAGAAAGATGTCACTACTTTTGTTCCGGAAGCATTTTGCTTGTAGATCAGTGTATCAAATGCGGTGTAGGTAAACATTTGGAGAATGCAGTTTGTCTATTTGCCTTGTGTTGTCTATGTACATGCGTGATAGTGATCTATTATTTGCAAACAGTTCAAATAAAATTATCTAATGACTTAAAAAGAGTTCCTCGGTTAATTCCTTGTCCTGGTGTAGCCTTCCTGTCTGGAATTTGCATGTTCTCCCTGTCTCTGGATGGTAGGCCTGTCACAATAAATACTATATTGACTTATCGTTCAATATATGAAACCTGGCGCAATATATTTTGGTACTCGGTGAGTACTTTTTCTTTGCAATAGTGAGGAATTTTTGCCATTTTTATGAAATAATGTAAGATTTAGCTGTAGAGCGTACAATCAAGAACTTATTTTCTATTAATGGGTCATTCTGCCATCTATCTGTTACGGCTCATGCGGTTTAACGATACTGTCTATTTAAAAAATGGCATTATAGCGCTTTGTGTCAGTGGCATAAAGCAGTTTCACTATTTTTCGCTTATCATAAAATTTCTCTGTAGCAATGTATTGTTCTTCAAAATTTGTTATTGTGACAGGCCTACTGAGTGGGTTTCTTCTGGGTACTCCTGTTTTCCTCTTCAACCTAAAAGCACAGTCCCCCAGCTAACGTAGTCCTGACCAAGCCTGCACTGTAGCTCAAGATCTGGAGCTGGATCCCCAGATGCTGCTCCTGACAAGTTGTGCTAGCGGCATTCAGTGATGGGTTGAATGCAAAGGACTCATTTCTCAACAAAGGGACAACAAAGTGTACCTTAACCTTACATCATTATGTGCAACATTATTAAGTTGTTTTCATAGGGCTCATTGCCTAATTAGAGCTTGTCACTATCTGATTGCCTCTACCTTGCATCAGAATATCTTCATATTGAATCATAATGCAAATCCATGCATATAACCGTGTTTGATAATATTTAAATAAATTTAAAAAAATCTTAATTAATTCCTCCTTAAGCGCCTTACAGTGATTAAGGATATAGTCTGTAACATTGTCTTGGTGGTGTGTTTCCAGGCGGCCTCTTCATCGACAATCCCTTCTACCAGCCCCGGACCCTGGCCCCCTTCATCATCCACCTGGGTCCACAGGATCTCTTCTCCGACTTCTAGACTCTGCCGTGGGGTGAAGCCGACTGGCCTCTGCTCTCCTCGCCCGCCTGGCAGACGGCGGGCCGCCTTTTTAATCCAGCTGAACCATTTGAGACTAGACCTGACCAGCTGGACGCGCTCATGGCCCGTTAACCGCAGCAACCGGACCTACTGACCATGACGCTTTTGAGTTTTGTTTTCCCTTGGGCTAATTATCACGCCGGAGGGCCGGACTTTACCAGAAGCAATACTTGGAAATGGGGAGTACAATGTTGCTGCAACCCTTAACAGACTGATTTCTGTCTTTCTTATAGCAATACATGGAACTTCTTATTAAGGAGATGTGAATGTCTAATGGATTTTACCCAACACAGCGTCGCAATATCTCATTTGATTGTATACTCATTGTATGTGTGGTACGTGTGGCTATATACAGTACAGACTATAAACACATATATGTATGGTGTATGTTTCTATAATGCCGTGTTAACAATAATATTACTATATGATGTATTTATGTAAATACGCTATCAAATCTTATTATTGTTGTTATAAATTATTTTAGGATTATAAAGTGAATTGTATCTGTAATATCACAATATAGCTTTCTTCCAATTTTATATACACTGAGCAATTGAAGCTAGTCCTAGGAGATGCAATATTTTCGTTGTGATCCCTTTCGACCTCTGCTGTTAGATGTAGATTGTACGCGCAGGGAAGAATAGCGGACCAGAGAGAGTTAAGTTTTTGGATTCTTGTGTCTGAAAACCTCTCTATATATTGTGTAAGGACAGATGTGTGCAAAAAACTGTTATTTAATGTTGCCACGAACACATGTTTTGGTTTGTTTTACCCATACCCATAAGAACAATCCATAAGTGGTCCTTACAATTAAAAACAAACAAAAATAGGATAAATACACTGGTCTACACATTTGGACTCGATCTGCTTCTGAGATAAAAGTGGCTAAATCTCATTTATATTGATAAGATGAACTGAAAATCAATTGATACCTGTGCTGGTTAGCATTCAAGATATTTAATGATATTGTTTTACATCAAAATTGCATCTGTTTATACAATAGATTTAGGCATTTTGGCCTAAAAATAATATTTATATTTTGAAAATATTTAACTTGCACTTCTTTATCCGTCAAGAAATAAACAAGAAATGGCAGGTGCACACAATTTCAAGGCATTTTTCTTATTAAAAAATGATGTTAAAACTCTAGACATATTAAAATGAATGTATTGGAATGTGCAGACAGGCTTTCAGATAGAACTGGTTGCTTGTAGACACACTGTACCTTCTGATAATCAATCAGCACCAATCAGCACTTCTGACTTACTTTTTCTTTATTAGTGACCTAAACCAAGAACAATTTCACTACTTTTGTTCCGGAAGCATTTTGTTTGTAGACCAGTGATATCAGTTTTGATTGATACATTTTGATGGTAGTTAATATGTCAACTATGATTTAAAAATTAATTTCATTTTGCATTCACTGGTCTGCTATTCTTCCGCTGTTGTAGTACACACAGTAACGCTTTTTTTCTCCGTGTCCTTCAGATGTCTCTTGTATCTTCGATGTCTTTCTGAGCCTTTCTGAGCATGCTCTCTGCAGCCTTGGGTTTGTTTACATGTAACCTGGCACAGAAGCGCTCCTCATGTCCACAGCCCAGCCCCACCTGTGCACTCTCCCTTTTCCCGTCAGAAAGCACACTTTCTATAGCCTCACTGCTGGCAGGAGACATGCTGTTGTCACAAATATCTGAGTGTACATGTATATGCTCCCGTGTCTCCGCCACTAACTCAGTAATCGTCTCATATAGAGCCACGGTTCGCTCTGCCCATGACCTCCAGGAGCACAAGCACAGCCCACTGTCAGACATTACTTGTACTTGTCACTTGTACTGCAAACACACACCAACTCTCCCACTGCCCTGTACCAGCCTGGCCCCAGCTTTAACCCGACGACCATATTCAAACGTGCATGATCTGAAAGAGAAGCTATACTCTACTTTTGAATGTAATCTAATGTAATCTCGAGCAGGGAAAGAATAAGTTAGCTATTCTACATGGTAATGTTTTGCATTGTGTTTCATGTGTAATTTATGAATTTTAAAGCGATAATTTATAGCTCCTTTTGCCAAGCTAATATTGTGTTTTGAGATTTACAAGCAAAGCTAATATGTAGTATGCCCCATTGTGGTAAATCCATTTTTAAAAAGTAAAGGAACAAACGTTTGGACTGGCAGCAGGGATGTAACTGAAAATGGAGTGTGAATTCATTTACATTTACAATTTAGAAACTGATTTACAGTTTTAAAATTGGCTCCATTTAGTGGTCAAATGTATAATTTGTCTATAGTATATGTGTGAACAGCTCTCAGACCCCATGTCACTTCTATTTAAAAGATGTTTTTGCTATAATATTATTTTGCAACCTCAAAAGTTCAATTTGGGAGGCAGTACATATAGATTTTAAAGAATGGATATTATCTGTTGTGGAAATTACTCAGGAAAGAATACTTGGTATAAATATAGCCTTGTGTATGTATTATGTACAGTGGATGTTAAAGCAATAGGAAAGAGGCAATATATTGGGAAAACTATAACCTGTTTTAGACTCAACTTTTATGTCATTTTTATTCTCCTAATTATTCCCAGAAGGAACTATCTGGCTGAAAGCAAATCAGTGTGTCCCAGAACTGTCCACAGTCTCAAAAATAGTTTTCATTTTTGTTTGTCTTTTTATAGCAGCCCTTTTTAGTCCACACATGAACGCAGTCTGCAGAATCAATTCCTCTCACGTTTACCTTGATCTGGGAGTTGGTGTGAACTCTGGTGTTTGTGCTGGCGTGGATTCAACTCAGACCAGCACGAGTTAGAGCTGCAGGTACATCTTTTGAGAAATGAGATCTATTCAGTCTTACCAATGAACAGGCAACGACTCTGCAGGGCACCCTTTGTATTCTCCCTTCGCAGTCGGGTCATTTTGGTTTAAACAGTCAGGTCCTCTGTGCCAAAAGAAACGTCCAAGAATTTTTAGCACACAGAGGCGAAGTCTGGATCAAGTTTAAAAAGTGGAACGTTATGTCAGTGCGGTATTTACTGCTCTCACTCAGTTAATACAGTCTTCTCTCTTCAAGGCTAAAACTTGCAGATGTAGAAAAAAAGAGTTTGATAATAAAAGTGGATCAAGTTTGGAAATGCATCAAAAAAAATTTAAGTTAAGCAGTTCATTTGTTTTAGTTTCCTGTTATACGATGCCATTTTGAGGATGGTTGACCGTTCAAAAGATGTATGTATTTAGTTTTGTATTGTTAATAACTAATTCCCAATTTGTCATTCTGAAACCTGAAACCATTCTGAAATAGTCCTCTTGTGCAGCTTTTGTTTACAGTTATATTTTCGGTCATTTTAATTGACATCCCTTCTTTCAAAACCCACAAAAAGTCTAATTCAAATAACAAAATAATTTGAATATAGCCAGGTTGAAAATAATGAGTATAAATGATTGCATGCTACATATTATCCTCCTCGTGATACATTTTGTTTTGCAACCTGAGCAACCATTTAGACCTCTGGGAATTTCTAGTCCACATATTTCTATTTAATCTGGCAATCTTCGCTTACCTATAAGAAACATACCCAGCTAGAATTTGCATGACTCAATTAGCGGCGGGGTCATCTTGCGTCACTGGGTTAAGTTTATCCCTGTGCTAAGGCCTTTTCGTGTAACCAGACCCTTCCGTGTTTGCTTATGGCCGGCGTTTTGATCACATCTGTTGGTCTCATCTGTAAGGAGCCAGGTTTCTCTCCCTGCTGTTACCATCTTTGTACAATCTAGATACAGATCTTTTTTTTTTTTTCATGGCCAAAGAATCTCTCCTAATTCCCCCCTTGCTCCTGCCCCTGCTCCTGCTCCTGCTCCTGCCCTTGCTCCCGTCTGTCCAGATGGCTCACATTAATAAGAGACAGTCACATCGCAGAGAGCAATGTTTTCATTTCCCTGTAGACTGAAGCCATTCAGGGAAGCGGTGGGCCTGGGCACTGACCTCCTATGCTCTGCGCTGGGCAAAAAAAGTGGTCTGTGCTGTCGAAATGTACGGAATTTTATCACTGCGCCTGCTATTTAGTTTTGCTCTCAGTGGATCTATCTATCTCTTAGCAATTACTTCAGTTACCCCATGGTTCAAAGTAAGATATGTTTTAGAGAACTGGACACTCTAAACTGCCTTTTGGGTTAGTAAATAGTCATATTTTTTGTATACATAATTCATTATCATGTGTCTTAGAATATAGTGGTAAACATTTAATTATAAACACAATATAGTTTAACAATTTACAAACCATTTTGAATTCAAAGAGATGTATCATATTTTGGATATGAGGCATTTTCTATACACTTATGGTTAACATTTTATTATGAGTGCACTTTATTTAGTCTTAATAAAGCATTATTTAGTCTTAATAAAGCATAAACAAAGACTTATTCATAACAAATACTTTAACAGGAGTGATTCAGGCTACGTAACTATTAACTAGTACCCTAACCCTAACTTCTATAACTCTAATCCCTTACTGAAGTATTTCCTAAGCTTTAAATCAATTTAAAAAATGTGTTCATGTTTGATTAAGGCTAATTAAAGTGTAGTTATTTTTTGTAGTACAGGTAAAGGGTACAAAAACGCTTTAAAGAGGGGGTATTATGCAAAATATATCATTATATTTTGCTTTCTATCATATTATAATGTTGTTCCCTCATCAAAAACATGCCCGAAGAGGTTTTAGATCCCACACAATTCTCTATAAATATATAAAAGTAGCATACAAAACTGGATGATGCGAGATTCTGATTTTGTTCTGATAAGTGTAGTGAAGTGAAGTTAAAAACGTTCATGTAAATACTTTGTTTTTGGCATTTACAAAACAATAGAAGGTGATACTGTATGATGATCTAAATATGTTACATGTTAGCAATTAATACCCCTTAGATACAAAATACCCCCTCTTTAAGAAGTTAATTTATCAATGATATCTTGTATTTGCAGTCTGTTTCAGCCCTACCCTCATTCCTGATGGGTGATTGATTATTGGCAGTTGATTTTTGGTAAAGTCTTCAGATTACCAAACCTTCACAAAATCATATTTGGTATATTCACAGCACGCATATTTTTACCCGTACTCTGCCGTCTCCTGGTGCCTCTCTGACAAATTGTTTTCTCACAAAGAGCAAAAAAGGAAACGTTTTGTAACAACTTTGGAAGTGTAGAGAGCTCTGTGCTGTTCCCGTTCTAACAGGATTATCACTACAGGGTGAGAGAAAAAATGGGAGGAAGGAGGAAATAAGTTCTGCTCCACAAACCAGCGCACTTTCATTTGAATTCCGTTGTATTTCAGAGACTGGACGCTCACATGACTAAAAAACATGTATTCTCCACCTGGGTTGTTTCAGTGTGTAAGACATTTTGAAAGATCTTTAGTCAAACGGCGCAGTCTTGGCCCTTTTAGGAGCTTTGTCGTTAATGGCAACACAGGGCTCTCAAGTCTCACGCACTGAGAGTGTGACACACGCAATTCGACGTGTTCACACGCTCACACGTGGCATTTCTCACGCTGATTTTTTTTTTTTTTTTGTGCCCAGAAAATCGGTCTGTGTGGCTCAGTTTATGCAGGCACCGCGCGTTTTCAGCGAAAAAAAACTCCCCCCTCCTCCCCGCCCCGCTCCCCGAAAAAAAATCTCAGTTTCAGCCAATCAGAAAATAGATTGTTCTGTTGTTGGGCAGACTAGTTTCAGCTGCTAAGCGCACACAGCGACTGACGGTGATGATAAAACAAACTGAGAACCATCAGGTAATAACTTCATTTATATAACTCTCATTAGTTGTTTTGTAGTTTAAGTTTGCTCTTTAGACAAATTCAACGCAATTCGACGGCATTTCTCACGCAATTCAAGCGCCCTTCCCCTCCCCGCGCTCCTCGGAAATTACGCAGTCTCACGCACGACCCCGCCCTGCAACATCAATATCTTTTTCGGAGAGCAATGGCTGTTGTTGCCAGATTGGACTTGCTTGGCGGATGACTTTTGCGCTCCCGTTTTCCTCCTTTTCAGACCAGCATTTGACCCATTAAAAATGAACGTGTAAAAAAAGTAATAAAAAAGCACAAACCAGTTCTACCGGGATCATAACATAACATAACACAGAGACACATGTAACTCAGGGCTACCTACCTGACACACACTTGTATGCAAAGAGACACCACATGTAAATATTGTGCATTGTCAAATCTTCTATAACAGCTGAGCACACTGACTGCATGGCATATACCTTGCTCTGTCGTTTGTATAATATAACACATATGATTGTACTGTATTTAGTGAAGAGTGTTTGGCCTTGTTTGTAATTTTTAGGATTTGAGCCATGAGATTTCACACTCCCATTTGCCCCTGCTCTGTTATCTCGGTGCTCATTACACTAAGCAGCACTGGATATACCGTAGGCCTAGCTAGATTTCAGTTGTTTGCCATTTGAGCCGGCAGATACAGCAGATATGTGTACATAACTCAACGGATATTGGAGGAAAATAAAACTTAGTGAAGTTTAGCTGGCAGCCAGTGTAAGAGAGCTGCTCTTGCCTTCATCTAGCGAGCCAGAAGATGCCATATGTTCAGCAGTTTAAAGACTTCTGCGGAGTAGGGGTGCCAGGTAGCTTTGGCGTGATGGACTATCCGCTTTCCCCGTGGTACTTTTTCGTTTCCTCTGCCAGGTTCAAAGGGTAAGGTAATTTGAGGAAGATGATGGGGACTGGCCATGGAGAAGTCCCGGTGATTGGGGAGTGAGCTATAGAGGGCGAATAGGCAAAGCTTTCTGTCGGATGGATCCAGTGGTGGAAGCAGTTTAATGATATAATTGTGAAACAGGAAGATTGTGGTTCTCAAGAGGTGATGGGGAAGTTTGGAAATTTAATCCAGTTTGAATCATGCGTAGATTAGTTCAGGTCCCATTTAGTCCCAAATTGGTGCCTGTTTAATTTTGGTTTAAGTTAGACCTTCTTAAGTTCCTGATATGCTTTGTTTGGATGTGGTTAGACTCAGTTAGCCCAGTGTGGGTCTTGTATTCCCGTTTTAAAGGTTCACTGTGTAACATTTTTGGTGTGCTTGTCTCTTTATTGTTGCTTTGCCTGGAATGTTCCACAGCATGGTATAAATCTTTCACTTATTCAATTATTGCAGACATATTGCCAAATAAGTACTTGGGTGGGTGGTCACCTGCTCGTCTCCATGGAGATTACAAAATGTGCCGTTTTGTGGAACATGTCTTTCAAAACAACAATATTTCCATGGAGAAGAAATCGGACTGTCCACCTAAAATCTTACATTGCACCCCTTTAAGTATCACTGGTCTACAAATGTTTGGACTCGATCTGCTTCCGAGATAAAAGTGGCTAAATCTCATTTATATTGATAAGATTAACTGAAAATCAATTGATAACTGTGCTGGTTAGCTAATGTATTCAAGATATTTAATGATACACATGATTTACATCAAAATTGCATCTGCTTATACAATAGATTTAGGCATTTTTGCTTAAAAATAATATTTATATTTTGAACTTCTTTTGCACTTCTTTATCCGTCAAGAAATAAACAAGAAATATCTTAAGACATCAGGTGCAAACAATTTCGAGGCATCTCTCTTATGTGAAATCAAAAAATATTTGATGTTAAAACTCTAGACATATTAAAATGAATGTATTGGAATGTGCAGACAGGCTTTCAGATAGAACTGTTGCTTGTAGACACACTGAACCTTCTGATAAACTACTGTTTTTGCCTTATTTTGCATAAATTTCCTATTTTGACCCAATACTATATCCTGGAAACTATAGCCAATCAGCACTTCTAACTTACTTTTTCTTTATTAGTGACCTAAACCAAGTATTTACACGGCGCTTCTGGAACCCAAACGTTTTCTGCACGTGAGGGTGAAAAGTTTCAGAATTACCGGCTGGCCTAGTTCATACCACATTCAGTCGATTAAATGTGCAAAGCCTGAGTGTGTGAGAGAAGGAGAGAGTGCCTCCCTGAGTTCTTGTGAAGCGTGCTGAACTGCAGAAATAGACCAAGGATCACATTTCCACCGGCCATGCAAAGTTAACCAGACCAACAACTGCTCAGCGCACCTACTCTGTGTGAGTCCATACAAAACTCTCTCACACACACACACACACACACACAATCTGCTGCGTACTTCCTGGTCAATATCCGTTTATAGTAGTCTAAGCGTTTTTTGGGTTGGGAATGTACACTGTTGTTATGTGACTGTAGCCTAGAATGTATTTACTCATAGTCAGAGTAAAAGCTTTCGTAGAGAAGCATATATAAAGAATCTATATATATGGTCTCATACATATATATACATCTATATATCTTTAAGACTATTTGTGTGTGGGAGCTATTTTGGGCGCATCCAACCTTTTTCAATCCATTTTTTTGTTTGTTCAATCTCACATTGAGTCTTACAAGTGATGAGTGCTTCTTTCTGTGAATTTTATTTACTTTGTTTTGGTTTGTTTTGGTTTTTTTCAACTGAAGTGAAATTAAAGATGTTTTATTATCGATGCTGCCCAAAAGTATAAAATGATTATTATTAAAAGTGCTATATGTTCAAAGCATCTGTTGCGTTATCAGAGTATAATAATGATGTGCAATGCTTATTGATAACAGGGTGGGGGGTCTTGTGATTCAAAACTATTCAGATGCCAATGATACAAACAGAGAAGCGGGAGGTGGCTATGTACTGGATTTATAGTAGCAACATTCACCACAGTGGCAATCCATGGTTGTTACTGTTCTTAACATAATCTATGCTTGACAAACTGGGAATAAAAAAAAAAACATAAAGAGAAAATGAAATGTCTCATGCTGATTTGTTCTTTTTATTTTTCTTATGGATTTTATTATAACTGTATTCATTACAGCTAAACATAAAAGTGCACGTCAGAGCCCGAACACACTTTGTACTGCTAATTCAGCTGAGAATGCCTGGAAGAGGTTATTTTTATATTTTGGTAAACAGCTGGTATTGTTTATTTACTGTATATTGATGTTCATGAAACTTTAATCACAAAAGTTTGTAGAAAATGTTGAATCTACAGCTCTGGAAAAAAAATACTGCAAAATTACCCGTTTTTCTGATTTTACTTCTTATAGGTATGTGTTTGGGCAAAAGGAATATTTTAGTTTGAGTCTATAAACTACTGACAACATTTCCCCCAAATAAAATATGATCGATTAGAGCATTTATTTACAAAAAATGACAAATGGTCAAAATAACAAAAAAGATACATGTTTTCAGACCTCAAACAATGCAAAGAAACAAGATCAAATTCATTTTAAAACAACATAATACTAATGTTTACACTTAAGAAGAGTTCAGAAATCAATATTTGGTGCAATAACCCTTATTTTTAATCACAGCTTTCATGCGTCTTGGCATGCTCTCCACAAGTCTTTCACATTGTTTTTGGGTGACTTTATTCCACTCCTGGTGCAGGAACTGAAGTAGCTCAGCTTTGTGTTTGTGTTGGAATTCAACAGACGCTGGAATGGAATGGCTGTAATACATGTAGAGATGCTCCATTTCACAAAAAAATGCAGTGGTCTCTTATTTTTTCCCAGCGCTGTATTATAGTAGGTAATGTAGTCTTTTACACAACTGGAGTAGCCAAATTGTAGAATATTGTTTGTTTAATAAAACAATTGTACGCATATAATTCCTCATACAAAACACAGTGCTCTGCTTTGCGAAGTACAATCTCTTCTTTAAAAAATGTGTCCTTACTGTGAGTGGGCTTGCATCTCCACAAACTCCATCTCTCCTCTTATTTGGCCTGCTTTCTTTGCATTCTTTGGATAAGGATACAAAAAAGGTAACTGTATTCCACTACAGTTACAGGGAAAGAAGACGTACTCAGATTACAGGTACATTTAGTGAAAATGGGGATTATTTAGCAGGATTACAATTTGAAAGCATTTTATGTTATTTAATTTTTTCATTTAAAGCTGGAGATGGAGAGAAATCAGAACAAACTGTTGTACTGTTGTGTGGCAGTACTATGGAACAAACTTGCAACTGGCATGGCTTCGACCGAGAAGAACGCATTTAGCGGGTGGAAATTTCAACATTATTTTACTTTTAAAGAAGACAAGGGGATTTTTTTTCTTAATAAACTGCCCTATGTGGTCAACACTTGTGCACTTTCATTGTAGGACTAAACTACTGTTCAAATGAGCTTTCCTCAGTTTCTTTTATAATGCACAAAATGTTATTGTTTTCTTGTTGTTATCAGATATTTGGTGTTAAAGTCATCCAAAAGTACCTGAAAGTAATCAAGTGACATTACTTTAATATTATGGTTCTTGGATTACGTTACTGAATACATGTTTTAAGAAGTAACTGTACCAGAATACATTTCTAAAGTAACCCTTCCAACCCTGCATGTTGGTAACGTTCTTCCACTAAAAAGTTACACTGTGTTGCTTTAATTGTATGTAGATGAGGAAATAACTTGGTACTAGCACCTCAGCTTTCATCGTAACAATTATAATGATTATTGAAGATTATTCTCGGCACTCAGCGATAAAGTGCTGATGAATCATTTGACTCTGTGTGCTCTTAACAAAAGCTCAAGAACAATAACTGAAGTGGGCCCATTATCGACATCCCAGCAGCAGAGTGTGATTTTGATAAGATGCACCGCAGGCATTTGATTAGCAATATGCTTAAACAGCTGCAAGCTCTGCCCTCTGCAGCCCCAGCCCTGATCAGAGGCAGAGGTCCTAACGCTGAAGCAAACACAGCTTCACAAATGCGACTGTAATGAGAGGACTTTTAATCCAGTTATACAGCTCTGGAAAAAAAAAGAGACCACTGCAAAATGATCAGTTTTTTTCTGATTTTACTACTTATAGGTATGTGTTTGGGCAAAAGGAACAATTTTGTTTGAGTCTATAAACTACTGACAACATTTCCCCCATATTCCTAATAAAATATTATCGTTTAGAGCAGGGTGTCAAACTCATTTTGGTCCAGGGGCCGTATCGAACCTATTTTGATCCCGAAGGGGCCGGATCAGAAAACTCATGGCAAATATACCCCAAAAACAGCAATAACTCCAAATATTTGTGCAGAGAAACGCAAATCTATTACAGAAGTCTTTATTTGATGAACTCTTTCTTTTGCAAAATATTATGTTATGAATAAACTGAAACTTTAAGAAAAATGCAGTTTCAACAAAAGCATACAGGTTTCCCATTCACCTCTGTGAACAAATTTTTCCTTCGAAAATCCTGCACTCGGCGTCCACTTTTCTCATTTTTGACATTTTGCTGAGGGTGTCACGGTCAACAGTTGAAACAATGGTCCTTTAAGAGTGTAGAAAATTAAAATATAATTAAAATATTTTAATAGAAAATCAGCCGAGGGCCAGATTAAAAGTCTTGGAGGGCCGGATCTGGCCCCCGGGCCGCATGTTTGACACCCCTGGTTTAGAGCATTTATTTGCTGAAAATGGACAAAAAAGATACATGTTTTCAAACTTCAAACAATGCAAAGAAACAAGATCAAATTCATTTTAAAACAACATAATACTAATGTTTACACTTAAGACGAGTTCAGAAATCAATATTTGGTGCAATAACAACAAACAATAACAATCACAGCTTTCATGCGTCTTGGCATGCTCTCCACAAGTCTTTCACATTGTTCTTGGGTGACTTTATTCCACTCCTGGTGCAAGAACTGAAGTAGCTCAGCTTTGTGTTTGTGTTGGAATTCAACAGACGCTGGAATGGAATGGCTGTAATACATGTAGAGATGCTGATTTCAGAAAAAAATGCAGTGGTCTCTTATTTTTTCCCCAGAGCGGTAGATGTCAAATGACTTCATTGCTTCCTTGTGGAACCATAAGGGATACGATGATTATGTTTTTGATGAGGAGTGATTGCTGCTGTAGCTGTCCATGTGAAACTGTACGATGTTATTCTAGTTTCTTTCACAGGTCCTAGAGTCTAAGTCCATGCTTTCACAGTGATATTTCTGAACTTTTATCACATGTGAACATTTAATAGTGGCAACAACTACAATCTGATCAATCGTGACAAAATTCAAATAGTCAAATAATTAAAAAATAATCTGATAGAGAATGTTTTTCAAGCAATTTTTGAGCAATAAAAATCTATGACTCAACAAATGCAAGATAGTTTTATGTCGTAGTGTAACATTTGACATTTGAACATGTGTCTCTCTACATCATCCAGACTCCACTTGGCCTTGACACAAATAACACAGTTCCGCTTCAAAATGACTCTAGAGTTAACGTAGCATTCTCACACCTCCCTGCTAATACCGGGGGCATTATATCACGGGGTAATCACGGAGGCAGGGGTTATGGGCGATAATTGGCGAGTGTGTCTGGGAGGACGAGGAGCGCACGGAGGTTCGGCAGCGTGACCTGTCAATCAGCTGCTGCTCCCCTCCACAGAGCCTGGTGACGGGGCTGTCTCCTGACATCTGCACCCAGCCTTCAGCGCTCCAAGACAGACACAGGCATAATGGAGAAGCTCTGTGTGTGTGTGTGTGTGTGTGTGTGTGTGTGTGTGAGTGTGTGTGTGTGTGTGTGTGTGTGTGTGTGTGTGTGTGTGTGTGTGTGTGTGTGTGTGTGTGTGAGTGTGTGTGTGTGTGTGTGTGTGCGTTTCTAGACACTTATTAAAAGTCTTTATGATTGAAAGATGTACGAGGATTACACTCCAGAGGCAGAGACAGTTATTCAGGCAAATTCAATTCTGTTTAATAGATAGAATCTGCATCATTGTCATGTCAGCAGAATTTTCAGATTCTGTAACTGGAAGACTAAATGTGATTTTTTTTTGGTAGTGTTTTTATTTTTAATTGATCATATTTTTCATTTTTAATTGATCATTTTCGCAGCTAGCCGTAAAGAGGACATATTATGCAAAATTAACTTTTTTTTTACCATTCATCAGACAACGTGAAATCCCAGTCTATTTCAAACACACAAACACTTTAAAACAGAAACTGGTCCATCCAAAGGACAGAACGCAGAGCCACAAACAAAGCAATGTGGTCTACTCCATTCAGTGTACTGAAGACTGCAGTGGGCGCTACATTGTAGAAACAAAACAACCACTTCACAAGAGGATGTACCAACACAGACGGGACGGGAGAGCCAGAGTGGACCTTCATCTGCCGTACATCTCCACCTAGAAGCCACGGGCCACTCCTTTGAGGACAGTGAGGTACAGCTCTTGGCCAGAGAAAAGAACTGGTTTGAGAGAGGAGTGAAAGAGGCTATTCTTCCTTGAACAGAAATGGAGGTCTCAGACATCATTTGTCTGCCATCTATAACTCTATCCTCAAACCTAAATCAAAACAAACAAAGAAAACAATAGGACTAGCCAAGTCAGGTCCAGAGGTGTAAAAACACCCATTATGGCCCTGAATGGTTCTGCTAACAAGACCCCACACTCCCACTGAATATTTAATAGGCCCACCTAACTAACAGAAACTAAAAACAAAGAGGTGTGGTAGTTTCATAGTAATTTCATTGTAGTTAGCTCTTCCCTGCAGATAGTTGTAAGCAGTGTCCACCAGCACTCTAGCCAGAACTGAAGCAGCAGCTTGGATGAGATGCGAAACGTATTCGACCAAATAACTTTTGTCCAACTGACAAATTGAATTTCTCCTTTTGCCTTTTTCATCATTAGTTTCAGTAATACAGCATCGCCACATTTGACGCTTGAGTTCTCAGACAAAAAAATCCATTTTCACCTAGTCTCCATCTCCACTCACAGCCCTACATGTACTTCAAAACTATTTAGACTTGTATAGGATTCAAAAACATCATATAGCTTTATTTCAATAATAGAAATCTGCTACTTTTGCTAGAGTGAAATCCCACTGTGAAGAATCACGCACTTTTAAAGGTCCTATATTATACAAATTGACTCTTGGGAGCTTTTAGTCATGTTATAATGTTGTTATTTCATCAAAAACATGCCTACAGTTGTGTTTTGTTTTCATTCACACCCTCCATTCTTAGTCTTCAAAGTAAAAGTTTTTTCTGATTAAGCTAAGATCAATATTGCCGTTTGCAATGAACAAAATGTAAGATGATGATCTATGTATGTCAAAGTTTTATACCAATTACTTTAAAGCATAATATAGATGTTGAAAATGCCTGCTTGGACTTGACGGTTATATTTTACCCCTGGGATTACACTGTCTGCATGCTCCACATTGATGACCCACATGGGCAAATGACTTAAGGCTGCCACTGATGTTTGATGTCAAAATTTAGAGTGGTCTTATCTAAACATTTCACATCAGTTAAGCAGTGATAGTCCAGAATATCCCCTGCAAATGTACTGATTAAATAGTTGTTTCTTCCTCTATAGGAGTACTGGAAGTGAACTTTTCTTAATTGTGTGACTAATTTTCACACTTGTATACCTATGTGCACTGTTAGCACTGTGTAACCTACACTTTTAACACTAGAACACTTTCGCTATAAAAAGTAACACCATCACTTTTGCCGGGTAATTTTTACCTGATATAATATATCCAACAAAAAGTACTTGTCATAAAGAAATCTATCAAAATATGACAACACATGATAAATTAGAGTGTTTTTATTTTATTTTCAACTGTGCTATGTTTAACAAAATGGGGAAAAAACTCATAGGAAGACCCTAAAAACATGCTCCAAAATTACTGGAAAATTAGAAATTGAGAACAAATAATTCCTAAAAAGCTCAGACTCCTTGACACACGAACAGTTGCAGGAGAGAGGAACAAAAAATAGTATTTTTTCAGTGGGTAAAAATGATCACTTGACTAAAATATTGTTTTCACTATAAGAATTCCCTTTGAAATCACCACTTTGTGATATTTATTCATAACCACTCCACTAAATAAGGATAGCATACACATTCCAGGACCACTCTTACTTACCTGTTCCTTACATCCTCCTACATTAAATTAGATTCTTACATTCCTCTTTCACTATTGCCGGGTGAAAATCACCCAAAAGCCTGTAGGAAAAAGTGGGCTTTGGGGTAGGGAAACACCTACAGCTTCAAAGATGTCAAAAACAATGGTGAAGCTGCCCAGGGACCCATGACACTCAGAAAAATGCAGCATATTGAAAATCATGGAAAAACTTTTGCTCGGATGAAAATCACCCGGAGATAGTGCTCTAGGGTTAAAGAACCCCCTTTATTCAGGTTTGCTGTGGCTGCACCTTGGATTTATTTTATATTCAAAACTCTAATAATAAGCGTTTTACAATTCACTACCTTCACTTCTGTGTTTTTATTTGTTTATTCACTAAAGCCACAGCGTAACTGAATTACTGATACTCAAATCAAATTGCTATTTTGTTCATATTCTGTCAGCCCTTATCAGGTTCTGAGTCAATGACTTTTTAGAAGAAAGAGGTGGTTTTAAGTTGTTCCACAGTATGGCATGAAACAGATCTATCTTATTGCTCAAAAATACAAAATACTGTGAGCTGGGCCACCTCTCCACAGATCTGACCTGTCACATTACCCGGTGGCATCTCCTGATTGTCTCCATGAAAAATGTAATGCCATATTGTTTAGCATTACAGGCCAAGCAAAAATATGTTCATAGCAGTGTTCCCTCTGTCAGAAAAGTTACATAATGCCCTTTTAATCCTTTTGGAGGACTGTCCCTGAATAAGTGTATAGGGCTCTTACAAATTGCATGAGATCTGGTTTAGGTTGCGTTGGCACTTACGGGGTTCAGGCTGTAGATCCGCAGTAATTATATTATTGTGTGAGTGCGTGAGTGTTTGATGTCCGCTTAAGTGCACCACATCTAAATTCTTAACACGTCTTTGTACCCAGCTTTAGTTACCAGCCTGCTCCTCTCCGGACGACCAACTGTTTGCAACTCACTGGATCATGTTACGGTAAGCATGTTATTCAAACATATCACGATGACAATTCTGACAATTTATAGTGGCTCACAAGTCACTGGGAGTCACAAAGTTGGAAACGTGCCTAATTCAGTTTAAGTAAATACAAGACAAAAGAAAATGATCAACAAACTATAGCTTCCATAAAAAGCTCTAGATCAGGGGTGTCAAACTCATTTTGGTCCAGGGGCCGTATCCACCACACCTGATCAGAAAACTCATGGCATATATACCCCAAAAATAGCAATAAGTCCAAATATTTGTGCAGAGAAACACAAATCTATTACAGAAGTCTTTTTTTATTTGATTTAAGATTATATTCCTTGAGCACCACCACTTGTTGCAAACACACCAAGCATACAGGTTTCCCATTTACCTCCGTGAACAAATAGGAATTAGCCCATTTTTCTTGGAAAATCCTGCACTCTGTGTCCACTTTTCTCATTTTTGACATTTTGCTGATGAGGGTGTCACGGTCAACACTCAAAACAATGGTCCTTTAAGAGTGTTTGGAAAGAGGCAAGTCTTCATTTGTGCTGCTCTGGTGGGAGGGGCCATGCACAGAGGCACTGGAGACGCTATGCTAAGCTACACAGAAAAGCTAAGCTAAGCTAAGAGGTTAAAATTACCAATATTTTAATAGAAAATTAAAATATAATTAAAATATTTTAATAGAAAATCAGCCGAGGGCCAAATTAAAGGTCTTGGAGGGCCGGATCTGGCCCCCGGGCAGCATGTTTGACACCCCTGATCTAGGTAAAACAAATAAAAGTACGAAAAGGCTACAACACCACATATTATAGGTGCTGTACCTGATTTTACAGTGTTAAAAATGGGTTAATTTTAAACAGCTAGATGTAGTTCGACGCTCTTCCTCGTCACTTGCATACTTAATTCACTTGCATTCTAATTATTCACCACAATGACTTCATAAGCACTTTTTATAACTCTCAGAGGCCAGAGCTGAGTTTTTCAATCACACCACTTTTAATGACAACAAGCATGCTAACGACACACAGCGTTATTTACTTAATGTTATGTTTGCAGACGATTAAACACAATTATAATTAAAGCCACTCGCGGTGATGATGGCTCTCACCCCGGGGCACGCGCTCCACCCTTTAAAAAAAAATTTTTTAAATTATTTTTATTATTACATATCACCCTCACCACCCTCACAACTGCCCCGGCATGTTATTGACCCGCCCCGGCATGTTCAACTTTAATGTTTTTTTGTTTTTTTTAATTAATTCATAGAATTTAATCCCCAAATTTGGTACAAATCTGATGAGCTTGATGTTTCATGTCTATGCTAGGGGGCGCTATAGTGTTTTTTTTTGTGAACCTACGTGTCTAGATGTGACACGCCAAGTCTGAGCTGGTACAAATCAGTTCTTTCCTCCTCTGTTATAGACTGTTGCCATGACAACAGTGGTTTGTCTGTGAGCGGATCCAGTTCTATTCACATATTCTGTAATAAATAATAAAAGTAAAATGTAATCAACACTTTTAGTTACAGAGTTGTTTTTAGATCACATTCGTCTTCTGCACAGACAGGTCGTGGCTCCTCGGGGGGGAACCTTGACCCCTGTACAAATGAGATGACACTGACTGCAGCACCTGAGGCTCACATGGGTAAGTGGATTCACCCGAAGGTCCTGTTCTGTCACCCACTCCTTCAGGTACACTGACAAATACCACAGACAGGCTGGAGAAGAAATAAAACTGTAAGCACAAATACTTACTTAAAGATGGAACTTTTGCCTGAAATGTTCCTCAGTATGACTGCGCTCACTGAAATAATGTTTTTCCAGGTGTTTCTGAGCAATTAAAAATGCATTTTAATGTATGTATAATACACATGTTTAATGCCATATTGTGGAACATTACAGATCAAGAAATGTTATCTTCTTGGAGACAAGCAGGTTCTGTATCAGCACAACTATTTAAATCAGCATAACTATTCTAGGTGCTCACGTGACAAATAAAAAACTATTACATGTAAATGGCAAAAGGAGAAATTCAGTTTGTCAACTGGGCAAAAGTTTATTTGGTCAAATATGTTTCGCAGCTCATCCAAGCTGCTTCTTCAGTTCTGGTCAGACACTGGTGGACACGGGAGGAGCGAACTACAATGAAATTACTTTGAAACTACTACACCTACATAATTTCTGTTCAAGGAACAGAAATGGAGATCTCAGACATCATTTGTCTCCCATTTGTAACTCTATCCTCAAACCTAAATCAAAACAAACGAAGAAAACAAGAGGGCAGCAGGTCAGGTCCAGAGGTGTGAGAACACCCATTATGGTCTAGAATGGTTCTGCTAACAAGACCCCACACTCCACTCCCACTGCATATTGAAAAGGCTCACCTAACTAACAGAAACTGTAAAGTAGGTGTGGTAGTTTCAAAGTAATTTCATTGTAGTTAGCTCCTCCCTTCAGGCTGATGTAGGCAGTGTCCACCAGCGTCTGACCAGAACTGACGAAGCAGCTTGGATGAGCTGCGAAACGTATTCGACCAAATAAACCTTTGTCCAGTTGACAAATTTAATTTCTCCTTTTGTTTCTATTGTAGCCACAACTGCCCTGGGGCAGACTGACAGAAGCGAGGCCTTTTGCCATGGATTCTACCTGGACGACTGAGGGGTTCTACACATATTACATGTAAAGTATAGTCAAACTGGAAGGTACACAATGCTGCAGTATTATTACTACTACTATATTACTATATTACTACTACTACAGTTACTATCATTGATGTTAATGTGCATCACCTGCTTTTCCAGTGACTCAAGGGGCAGTGAACCTACGGCACCCACTGAAAGAGGTGCAGCCATGTTTCTGTCAGTTAGCCCCAGGGCAGCTGTGGCTACAGTTATCACCACTGTGGGAGGACTGAACGAATAAGCCGCCGTAACACACCTACCTTTAGCGTCTAGAAAAGCACTACATACATCCAACAAAAAATACTGCCTCAAATATACAAAAAGAAGAACGTCTGTATGCCTTGAATCAGTTTGCAATAAAAAGTAAAAATAAAAAAATACACTTCTATAAGCTCTTTCAAATATCCATTACTGCATAAGAGTTTTTAGTTTGGTTTCCTTGCCTTAGTTTACTTTTTCACAGACACTGTTATGGGGTAACGGAGCTTTTGAATTCTATTGTAAAGGCAGTGTGGAAAAACGCTTTGAACTTTGTGTCTGTGTGCACTCTCGGATCTCTTCACTTTATGAACAGAATCGTTTTTTATTTATTTATCTGTGTGTTTCTTGAGTCTGTCTGTCCAAATCCTTATCTAAATGGAACCACTTTTGGAAGCCTAGTTCAAAGAATGTAAACAAACCAATGGTATTTTGGTATTGCATGTGACATTTGGGTCATTATGGCTAAAAGATCACCTCTGTGCCATCGCAGGTTTGATAATTATTCTGCTAATGGGCACATGTTCAGTGGATAATATGTACAGTTAGTGAGAGCCTATTCTCCTGAACTAGCCAGTCTTGACAAATTTAGTTTCTTTTTGCTTTGTTTGTTTCTTAATTTCAATTAAAAGGCCCATATTACTCTATTTTCCAGTCTTTGTTATAATGTTTTCTCATCAAAAACATACCTGGACTTGTGTTTTGTTTCATTCACACATGTTTAACACACAAATCTGGCATACAGCTCTGGAAAAAAATAAGAGACCACTGCAAAATGATCAGTTTTTCTGATTTTACTACATATAGGTATGTGTTTGGGCAAAAGGAACATTTTTGATTGAGTCTATCAACTACTGACAACATTTCCCCCAAATTCCAAATAAAAATATAGCCGCAAGCGGCGATGATCGGCCCTTGCTTGCACTCGCAGGGGGGGTGGCGATAACGCGCCATTTTCCCTTTTTTCTAGCTGGATGCATGTGTGACTTTGTGTGTTATCTGCATGTGTGTGTGTGTTGAATGCCTGGGGGTGAGGTGGGGAGGGGTTATTTGTTTCGCCTTTTAATTTCAATTATTTTAAGAGGATGCTCACTCATAAGCCTTTCCTGCACTGTTCTGTTATTTTCTTTTTCTTTTGTGTGTATTTTTGTTCTTTTAAATGCTGGGTGCAAACATTAATAAATAAATTGAATAAATAAAAATATGAGGACAGAAAATGGTGCCTTCAACACTAGGTCACATGTTCTACCCAATATGGTTGGTTGCCTAGCAACAGCGTAATATATATTTTTTATTCCTATTCCCATGATGCATCTATGTTCCAAATTTGGTGTGGCTATACCAAAGATTTTGTCAGGTGTCCATGCCATGAATATTGGTACCAAATCTTGCGTGAATTATCACTTGTCGAAGTTTGACAGGAAATGACGCCTTTGCCACCAGGTCACATGGTCTATCCAAAATGGCTAGTTGGTTGCCTAGCAATGTTGTAATATACTTTTTTGTTCCTATTCCCATGATACATCTATGTACCAAATTAGGTGTGGCTACATCAAAGTTTTTGCCGGGCATCCTAATGGCGGGGACAGATGTTTGGCCTGTTACCATGGCAACATGATGCAAGATGGAGTGGGGATGTCACTGTGTTTTTTGATCGAGACCATGTCATGAATATGTTGTCCAAATTTGGTGTGTCTACGGCAAAGTAAATTTTTTCTGTTCCATGCAATCTCCCTAGGGGGCGCTATTATGGCCATTTTAGATGTTCTTATATCAATCTGTTTAGGGTCGGGGTGTCCACCAACGATTAAAGTTTGAGTGAAATCGGCCAAAGTATGTGCGAATTATCACTCGTCGAAGTTTGACAGGAAATGGCGCCTTCGCCACCAGGTCACATAGTCTATCCAATATGGCTGGTTGGTTGCCTAGCAATGACGTAATATACTTTTTTATTCCTCTTCCCATGATGCATCTGTGTACCAAATTTGGTTTGGCTATGACAAAGTTTTTGCCAGGCATCTCATTGGTGACGACAGATGTTTGGCCTGTTGCCATGACAACACGATGGGAGATGGCGCGGGGGCATCATTGAGTTTTTTGATCGAGACCCTGTCACGAATGTGTGTACCAAATTTGGTATGTCTATGACAAAGTAAAAATTTTCTGTTCCATGCAATCTCCCTAGGAGGCGCTATAGTGGCCATTTTAGATTTTCTTATATCAATCTGTGTAGGGGCGGGGTGTCCACCAACGATTAAAGTTTGAGTGAAATCAGCCAAAGTATGTGCGAATTATCATTCGTCGAAGTTTGACAGGAAATGGCGCCTTCGCCACCAGGTCACATGGTTGGCTGGTTGGTTGCCTAGCAACAACGTAATATACTTTTTTGTTCCTCTTCCCATGATGCATCTGTGTACCAAATTTGGTTTGACTATGACAAAGTTTTTGCAGAGAATCCTAATGGCGAAGACAGATGTTTGGCCTGTTGCCATGGCAACACGATGGGAGATGGCGCGGGGGCGTCTAAGTTTTTTGATCGAGACCCTGTCACAAATTTTACACTTCCATGCAATCTCCCTAGGGGGCGCTATAGTGGTTATTTTAGATTTTCTCATATCAATCTGTCCACCAACGATTGAAGTTTGAGTGAAATCGGCCAAAGTATGTGCGAATTATTGCTCTTCGAAGTTTGATGGCGAGCCGCAAAAACACACCCGTAATTTGTGGCGTTGTCACGGCAACACCGTTCACTCTTTTAGAACGCTTTTAATAACTTTTAATGTCCCACTTGTCTAGAAGATACAGCACGATTCTGGTGAGTCTGGGTCAAAAACCCTAGGAGGAGTTCATTAAAATATGAGGACAGGAAAATGCGCCTTCGACTCCAGGTCGTGTGCTCAGGCCAATATGGCCGACTTCCTGTTGGTCGCCTAGCAACCGCTTAATATACTTTTTTGTTCCTATTACCATGATGCACCTGTGTACCAAATTTGGCTTGGCTACGACAATGTTTTTGCCAGGCGTCCCATTGGCGAGGATGGGTGTTTGGCCTGTTGCCATGGCAACACGATGGGACATGGCGTGTTGGCGCCTTTAAGTTTTTTGATCAAGACCCCGTCACGAATGTGTGTACCAAATTTGGTATGTCTACGACAAAGTAAAATTTTGCGCTTCCATGCAATCTCCCTAGGTGGCGCTATAGCACCCATTTCAGATTTTCTTATATCAATCTGTTCAGGGCCGGGGTGTCCACCACGATTAAAGTTTGAGTGAAATCGGCCAAAGTATGCGCGAATTATCGCTCGTCGAAGTTTGATGGCGAGCCACAAAAACAAACCCGAAATTTGTGGCGTTGTCACGGAAACACCGTTCACTCTTTTAGAACGCTTTTAACTAACTTTTAATGTCCCACTTGTCTAGACGATTCTGGTGAGTCTGGGTCAAAAACCCTAGGAGGAGTTCGTTAAAATACGAGGACAAGAAAATGCGTCTTCGGCGCCGGGTCGTGCACGCAGTGCACGATGTCATGCGTGCCCACAAAACGATTACAATTTTGCCGCCGTAGTGGGCACGGGCGGTGCCACCATGCCATGTTAGCTGGCACAAGTCACTGACATGAATGCCAATATGTTTGGAAAAGGCAGAGCGCTTCGCGAGATTACAATTTTGCTGCCACGGGCGGTGCCACCATGCCACCATGCCAGGTCAGCGGGCACAAGTCATTGACATGAGTGCCACTATGCTTGGAAACAGGAGAGCGCTTCGCGCTCTGTCTCAGCTCACACGGGCTCACACGGGCGATGCCACCGTGCCATGTCAGCGGGCACCAGTCGTTAAATGGTCACATCTTTATACAGCGCTTTTCCACCTTCAAGGCACCCAAAGTGCTTTACAACAAGGAACCACTCACCCATTCACACACGCATTTACACACCAGTGTACGCAGACACTGGGGGCGAGGAGGGTTAAGTGTCTTGCCCAAGGACACAACGGCAGCATTCATCTGTGGGAGCTGGAATCGTTTACCTGGCCAGACTCCGCGATTCTGATTCGTTCAAAGATGGTGACGTCAGTGCACCCGCCTTTGCCCGCAAAGTCACTCTTAGGCAGCGGAAGTTCCTCCTCAGTTTTGAATCAAGATGGCGCAATCTCTGATTGGTTCACTTAGCTGTCTGTCTAAGCGCAACAGCAGCGCATTCTGGACCAAGCGTTACCAGACTCACCACTGTTACAGCGATGAGTCATGGATTCTTCCAGGCAATGGAATCGTACCAACCAACCTGTGGGTCAGTGGATCTGACCGCTCAACCACTGATGTTTCTTATGTCAAGAGCGGGATTTGAACCGCCAACCTTTGGATCAGTGGACAAACGCTCTACCAACTGAGCTACTGCCGTCCAAATCGTTGACATGAGTGCTAGGTGCTTAAAAAGGGGAGAGCGCCTTAAAAAAAAAGGGGGAGAGGCACCAGAGCGTGCAGAACAGTTACAATAGGCCCTATGCTTTAGCGCTCGGGCCTAAATATTATCGTTTAGAGCATTTATTTGCAGAAAATGACAAATGGTCAAAATTAAAATAAAAAATACATGTTTTCAGACCTCAATTCATTTTAAAACAACACAATACTCATGTTTACACTTCAGAAATCAACATTTGGTGCAATAACCCTTATTTTTAATCACAGCTTTCATGCGTCTTGGCATGCTCTCCACAAGTCTTTCACATTGTTCTTCTAATTAATCCAGGGCTCTCAAGTTTTGAGCGGGGTCGTGCGTGTGACTGGGGGGGGGGGGGGGGGGGGGGGCGAGGGAACAATTTTTGGCGCTTGAATTGCGTGAGAAATGCCGTGTGAGCGTGTGAACACGTCGAATTGCGTGTTGAGAGCCCTGTTTGTCTAAAGAGCAAACTTAAACTACAAAGCAACTAATGAGAGTTATATAAATGAAGTTATTACCTGATGTTTCTCAGTTTGTTTTATCATCACCGCACTTTGTCAGTGCGCGCTGAGAGGGGCGGGGAGGAGGGAGCGGGACATTTTTAACGGATTCATGTAAGAGTCTGGTCAATGCACCGGGCCCGCGTCTCATCGCGTCTCACCGCGTCTCACCATGGGCAGTTCGGCTCTGGGCCGCGCGTATTCCGCGCGTAAGCCGTCGTGGGGGACACGTTACGCACAGACGGAGACACCGGGACCGGAGTCGGTGCGTCTCAGAGGAGACGTGGCACCGGGACTGAGGCTCAGGACGTGCCCGGGGGACGGCGAGCAGACGCGCCGTCCCCCCCTCCCCCTGTTCCCCCTGCTCGGGGGAGCAGGGGGAGGGGGCGGCGCTGAAAACGCGCGGAGCCTGCATAAACCGATTTTCTGGGCAAAAAAAAAAAAAACACTAATCAGCGTGAGAAATGCCATGTGTGGCGTGTGCGCGTGTGAATACGTCGAATTGCGTGTGTCACACTCTCAAGGCGTGAGCCTTGAGAGCCCTGATTAATCGCATTTTAAGTGTGTGTGAGAGAAGGAGAGAGATTGAGAGAGAGAGGGAGAGATTGTGAGCAAGCGAGTGAACGAATGAACCCACTTTGTGATCGAGTTTGTCAGTTTTCATGCTTTGCTCATTCGTTTCTCAAATTCCGTGAGCGTGGTTTGGTGGTTTGTTGGTTTGTTGGTTTGTTGGTTTGTTGAAGTGCGCTCACACTCGCTCTATCACCGGTAACGATGGAACTTGTCTGGACGTGTTTATCGTTCAAATGATCCGTCAGCCTGGAGCAGCTTCAGTGATCAGAAAATTCTTTTTGACCAAAGCTCCAAATCACCACGCTCTTGTTGATCGTCCCATCTACGTTCTTTTAATAAATAAACTTGCTGTTCAAAGGCACTGGCAGCCATTTTCTCACCGCACGCCAAATTTAAAATGCGCACACATTGAATTTTCGCTCATAATTAATTGCGTTAATTTTTATAACACGTTAATTTGTAATTAATTAATCTAAGTAACATGTTAAACTGACAGTCCAAGCTGTAATACATGTAGAGATGCTGATTTCAGAAAAAAAAATGCAGTGGTCTCTTATTTCTTTTTTCCAGAGCTGTATTATTTAGGCTGAGTTCATGTCATGTGGTAAAACAAGACGGGCTCCACTGTGTTTTTAAACTCAATACACCTTCACCAGAATCATTCAACTCATTTCAGATCTGGAATGGCCAGTCTCTAGTAAACAAAAGGGTTTACTCAAACATGTGAATGAATGAAACAAAACACCAGGTATGTTTCTGATGAGGCAACAGCATTCTAACATGGTTTAAAACTCACAAGAGTAAATTTTGTGTAATATTAAACCCTTTAAAGGTCCCATGGCATGAAATTTTCACTTTCTGAGGTTTTTGAACGTTAATGTGAGCTCCCCTACCCTGTTTAGGGCCCCCCCCCATGGTTAAAAGTTGCGAAATGTCTAAACTGAGCATTTGCGATCCTTTTCTGCGTTACAAAAAATCGGAGCTCAAACGGGCGATTTTGAACAAGGAAACTTATTGACGTCAGATCGAAAAAAGAAATGCAAATGCAGTTCCACCCCCGTCTGTCTGAACTCAGCGTCTCTGTAAATCACGCCCAGAGAGTTTGGACTGCGAATGCGCTAGGCAATGCGAAATGCGTTTTTTTATTTGCCTGGAGGCACGTCCGAGTGTTTCTAGGCTCGGAAGTCCTTTATCTGAGCCTCTGGACCTTTGAACAGCAGTGGTTTAATTTTATTTTATGTGGAAATGTGTTTATTTTTCAATGGAACGCTTCAAATCTCTCCCCCGTGCAAAAACAAGGAAATGGATCAGCTGTGGGCTCTGAGCTCTGAGCGGAGAGTTTGGCCACGCCCCCACCCTCTACTATTGGCAATCTGTTTTCTCCTCATTTGCATTCAAGCAACAACGCCCAGAATAAAGAGTTTGAGAGAGATATTTATGACTCTTTCTCATCTTATCTCTGTTTCTCATGCACTGAGTGTTGATTTTGAAGAAGGATTCATTTACAGTATTAGGGAACCATTAAGGAGCCATATAAAAGCATCAAGAAGTACCATGTCATGGGATCTTTAAAGATAGAACTCTAAGTGCAACCATAGACTGTGGTGCTAGCTGAAAAATAATTAGTGATAATATTTATGTAGAATTAGTACTTTAGCCATTATGTCATTTTTTTCCAATAAATACAGTTCTCTAGATCTGATGTGAATCTCATGTGATAGTAACACGGGTTAATTTGTTATCTAAACACACGCAGTAATGTCCGTTCTAAAGTGGCTCTATAAGAATTCCTGGCTCCTCATGTGTAAAATGCAGCATACAGTCCAGTGGCCCGGGGCTCAGGCTGTCAGGAGATCAGTTGACAGGGGTCAGGAGGTCAGGGAATGTTGGGGGTCAGGGAGTAAATCTCCGGAGCCTTCTGTCTCTCTCACACACAGGTTGGGTGTCGATGCTTTGCGGGGACGTTACATTGACTTACATTAAAGGGCCCAGATTACACTATTTTCTGATCTATGTATTATGTTTCCTCATCCCAAATACATCAGAAGTTGTGTTTTGTTCTTCTCTCAAACAGAAAACACTCGGTTCCACCTTGTGATGTCATGTGGTAATACAGGAAGTGCTCCACTGTGTTTTTAAACTCCATACGCCTTAACTAGAATCATTTAGATTTCAGACCTGGAATTGCCACTTTCTAGTAAACTAAAGATAAAAGGTAGCTGTTAAAAAAGAAAACTAAGGTGAAGCAGAGCATTTTGAGCTTTGGAGATGTAGACAGGCTAACAATAAAGGGTTACTCAAACACGTGTAAATGAAACATGAGCAGATAACATTACACTATGGCTTAAAGCTCTGTTTTGTGTAATACAGGACCTTTGCATTTCTGGACATCTTATCAGCAGTTACCATTTGCCCAACCTTAACCTAAACCTTAACTGTAACCTTTTTTTTTTGTTACTCCTGTCTTAGCTTTAAATTCGGTTATTGATCTAATAATAAAGGATTGATCTCATCTGATTTTTGATATAATGATTAAGTACGTCATGAGGACCTGAGTTTTGATAAGGCAGGCAGGTCTCCATGAGTGTGTTAACATTTTTGGCCCCAATAATGTGAAAAATACCTGCCCACTATCTGTGCAGCACAAATGATTAACATACAAGCCTATATGCAGGCTTGGGGAGTAACGGAATACAAGGAACGCCGTTAAGTAAAAGGATACCAAAAAAAAAAGGTAACTGTATTCCACTACAGTTACAAGGAAGGAAGACGTACTCGGATTACAGGTGCATTAAGTGAAAATGGGGATTATTTAGCAGGATTACAATTTGAAAGCAATTTATTTATTTTTTATTTAAAGCTGGAGATGGAGGGAAAACAGAACAAACTGTTGTACACTGTGGCAGTACTATGGAACAAACTTGCAACTAGCATGGCTTCGACAGAGAAGAACGCATTTAGCGGGTGGAAATTTCAACATTATTTTACTTTTAAAGAAGACAATGGGATTTTTTTCTTAATAAACTGTACTATGTGGTCAAGACTTGTGCACTTTCATTGTAGGACTATAAACTATTGTTCAAATGAGCTTTCCTCAGTTTCTTTTATAATGCACAAAATGTTATCGTTTTCTTGTTATCAGATATTTGGTGTTAAAGTCATCCAAAAGTAATTGAAAGTAATCAAGTGACATTACTTTAATATTATGGTTCTTGGATTATGTTACTGAAAACATATTTTAAGGGGTAACTAGTAACTGTACCAGAATACATTTCTAAAGTAATCCATCCATCCATCTTCTTCTGCTTCTCCATTTCTGGGTCGCGGGGGCAGCAGCCCAAGCAGATCTGCCGCTGGGTCCACAGGAGGAAGTAACCCTCCCAGCCCTGCTTATACAACTGCCTCTTCATGCATTTATAAAGTATATTAGCTCTTAGTTCAGGGGTTCTGCTTACACCCTGTCCCAAAGCAAGTACTGAAGTGACTGAAGTGACATACTTTCTGCTCCCCGTGTGTGGGTGTGGCATCATCACTGGATGTGCTACTTTTATGGGCTCACACCAAGTTATAAACACCCCACAGACATATTTAAGACAAACAAATGGGGCTTTCTGTACGAAGTAATCCATTGGAATGGAGCACCAGAAACAATGGGGACAGAAGTGCAGCCAACACAGGAAAGGGGCAGGCCTGTTCCAAGTAGCAGGCAGATGGTTTTTCATTTTTAATTGGGTATAGGAATGTATTTGACTCTTTGCTATATCAAGAGATGTCCCTGATGGATATGTACCGGTAGTTTTTCATTTCTTTTATTCTGAAAAAGAGGGAAAATATTTGGATCAGCTTCAGATTCTTAAATAACATCTTTTGTAGAGTTTTCTGTTTGCCAGCTAGACTCAGGAAGTTTAAAAATATATATGATGTTATGTGTTTGCATTCAAGAGAAATAGCATGAAGAATAAAGACGGTAAGTAGAATGCCTATTGTGTCTTGAAAAGTCAAAATAAGTAGAAGGTTTATACTGTGAACAAATAAAATAGTAGGGTTTGGATGTAGTTCAAAGGCAGATTATAAGACTGAATACACAAGATTCCCCATGTGTGGAATGAACCAAGACAAAGGCAGTTATGTGATCTCTTTATATTTAAAGTCATGATGTATACACAATGCGTCTACACTATTACAATGTCACACGTTGATAATATATTTGTTGTTGAATCATGAAGCTACATTTTGGCATATTTAAACCAAACAGCAGTCTGAGTGAGTAGCGTAGTTCAAACCATCATAAAAACAGAAAAGGTAGATTAAATGGTAGCACGCAGCAGGTAGGTACAAGTACGCAATGTTAGTTATAGTTACACTTTTAAAAAACAACAAAGTCAGAAATAGTTTTTACAACTCAGTGCTATTGGAGGAACTCTTCTTTTTTTTAACCTCCCTTGGCTTTTCTTTTGATTCAGACCAGTCAGAGCCTTCTTCAGGACAGAAGTAGTTTTGCAGTTAAAATATGTGACCTGATATTGGAATAAACAGGAATGTTCTTAAGCCACATAATTTAATAGTGGCTTTGCGGTGTTCAATTTTGAAGAAGAAGAAGAAGAAAAAAAAAAAGCATTTGAAATGTACAATTTTCAGTGCAGGCATTAAGCACAGTGACTATATTCGGAGGACCTAGCCAATAGTTATCGCTGTCGAATTAAAGCGAGTCAGTTTTTGCTGAACAGAGAAAGAGGCCTGGGATTTACATTGTAATAGACACTGTGAACTAATGTTGTATTACTTTGTTATAGGGTCCGCTTTAAATGTTTTATGTTTTAAGAAGAGGCCACTTAATTATTAATGTGTCTTGTGTACGAAAGCTGCATCGGGGCCATGATTTAATCCACTGCAGAGGACTGCTCCTGCTGCTGAGCTCACAAACAAGGGAACACTAATCAAGTACTTCATCACTGATAACTTGAGCATTTCTAGGGAATCCTGAGATTTCACAATGTGAGATCTCAATGGTCAGTATTCTTACACTAATGTGTAAGTTTAATGTGTACGTTTTAGCTGTGGTGAATCTTCAGCCATGACCCAGTATGGAGTTGACGAGCTTGATGGAATGATAGTTGCTGCAAAGTGCCAAATAAAATCCTGACAGGCAATGCCAAAGGTCACAAAGTAACAGATCATTCATGTACTGTGAGAAATGGCTCTCCTCTTATGAATATGCAAGATATGATTTTATACATGTGCGCAGAGTTCAACAGACCTACATACAAACATGCAGCCTTTTGTAAGATTTGGAACTCTTTAAAACTTGTGCTGAAATGCAAACCAAATAAACCTTAACCTGTAATTACAGCATCATTTGCACTTTTTTGCTGTAATTACATGTTGATTTCTTTCCATTCATCTCAAACTTGTTTAAGTGACATTTTCTTATTTCAAGACTTTGACAGTCTTTAGGTCAGAACATTTCTGGGAGCAGTCTCTTCCCTTACTCCTGCATGCATTCACTCATATTCTTAGTGCTTTATCATTCTTGGACTTGCACATAATTTTTACATACACAATAGTTAAGCAATCAGTCACGCTGATTCTCAGGCGCGAGCGCGCGCGCACACGCACACACACACACGCACACACACACACACACACACACGCGCACACACACACACACACAACCGATACTCTCATTCTCTGTTAGCACATTCAGATACAAACATAAAAAAGTCTTGTTCAACGTAAATTAGAAAAGCTCTGTTTGACAAGGAGACTACCATCACTCGTACCTATAAAATGAACCAAACCTAGTTTGTGCCAGTAGTTTGAGGATCACGCAGCACAGTGTGACAACGGAGAGTCCAAGTTCAAATGTCTACTTTCCTCAGACTTCAGCAGTACATAGACACACCAGAGGAGCAGCTGTCCTCCTGACACTTTTTTCTGCGATACTGAAGTAACACAGTACTTCATACTATGTATTCCAGCCCCTCCTCATCAGCGCAGCCCGCTGCAGTCTTTTGGGTTGGGCAAAGAAATGGCTAGGACTAAAATCAAGAGAAATGGATTACAAGAACATTTGAAGGATTTCAAAATGATCTTTTCTGATAGTCTTGGGTTCAATGTCAGTGTTAAAATAATAGCCCAGGGCTGTACAATGCAGGGCTCCACAGGTTCTCCAGATGAAGAGGGAGTGGTTTAGGTTAGGGAAGGCAGGTTAGGAGGTCTCCTTCCCCTGTGTCCCAGTGACTGTCTTGATGGAGCTTAGAGTTCGGTTGAACCAGGTTTTCTTGGCTGCCTGCACCTCATTCAGAGCCAGCCCCAGTGTGTGCTCCAGATCCTGTGGAAGCAGCAGTCATGTTAGGCTTAGTGTGCTGTGTGCTGTGTGTGTGTGTAGCTTACACAAGATCATACCTGGATTTTACACTCGGCCTCCACCAGCTGCAGTTTGGTCTGAGCCAGCTCCAGCTCCATCTCTCTCAGCTGGTTCTTCAGCGCTTCCTTCTCCTCATCAGTCTCCTCTGAGCCTCCAGGGGGCGCTGAGCTTACAGCGGCCCTAACACGGCCCTCTTTGTTGAACAGACTGCTGCACTTTTCACAGTCCTCTACTTTGGACTAATGGTAAACAAATATATTTATTGCTACTTTGTTCTAATTTTAAGTGACACAGAAAATAGCTTATTAAGTGAATGACGTCATGCCCTTAACAGAAGTGTTGCATATAATATAGTATAAGTAATAGTATAGCATTAATATTAGTATAGTATAGTATAGTATAGTACAGTACAGTACTGTATTGTACTTGAGCCTTATCCCAGTATAGACACCATTGTGTGTCCATCACTGCACATTGTGTGATCGGAAAGACTTACCCGGATCTTCTCCAGCTCTCCACGGGTGGCTGTCTGTTGTTTCTCCAATCGTTCGCTCAGCTGAGAGCAGATCTATAGAAATCAGAGGCAAACATTTGTAGAAAATCTGTAAGCCACTGTTTACACACCGTACACTACTGCAGCCTGTATCACTCAAGGCCACAAAATGTGCTGGGAAAGTAAGGCTTCTTAAGGTTTCCTCATTGTTATTTATTAATTTATTCCATATCATTAAAGGTACTTAGAAGTGACCAGATAAAATGACAAACCTCTAAAATCACTTTTAGTAGTTCTTAAATATTTAATCAATATTCAAGTCATTTCAGGCAGGTTTACTGGAGTCTCCACGTAAGCAGAGCAGACTGGTGCAATTCTCTTGTGCTGCTGCAATGTTTTCTGTGCGTTCATCTTTTCTTTTGATTCTAAACACATTGTGGATGCTTATAGACATACACCCACGGCCTGTACTCAGATCAATGTGACATGAGTCATTCTAGCGGGTACATCGGGTCGTCCCACCGCTACAGACAGCTCCAGCTGCTCTCTCTCCTCTTTCCCTGTAGCAAACACTGCACATTTCTCTTCAGCATAGAAAGGTGAGATCTGTGTTCTTTGTCTCCCATCTTCATTTGTACTTCACTGCAGCACCTCCGTCCCTCTCCTGTCTGTCCATCACGAGCTGCAGCCATCATCCTCATCTTACTCCTTTCTTACCCAGAGTATGTTTTAATCAATTCTACCACACCCTGTAAATCTCACTGATCAGAACATTAATACTACTAAATTAAGACCACTCAAATCTGTGAATTGTGTAATATTAAAGTTGACATTATTTTTGGCATTTTGTCTTTTTGTTTGAAACAATTTTTTTCTGTGTGACAAGTGGGCCTTTGTCCCATTTTAAACTCACATTAATTTGTTTCATTTCACACCATTTTTCAATATCCTACCAATACAGTTAGAAATACAATTCTGGGTTCTTTTGTTCAATATTCACAACACATTGTTCATTTAAATGTACTTTAATTTTTATTATTTCAGTTACATCCATATTCACTATATTGCCTGCAACTCCACATGGTCCAGGCCAAAGAGGGGGCATGGGGGGAGTTGTGTCAATTAGGAGAGAAACTTCTTTGTAGTAAGGTGCAATTGGTTGTTGCATGTGATTTAATTTAATTTACTTAATTTCTGTTTACCTGAATTAACAGTTTATTTGTATTTAATTTAGTTTACGATAACAACGGAAGTCAAATTTAATAAAATTTGTCTGGTCAAAGACACTTTGTCTGGTCTGCCTCTTACTTTGACCACATCGGGCGAGCTTCCCCACAGTCTGCAGTAACGTGTTGTCTTGATATAATGCATTTGAAAGTATTACACTTACTTTATAGCCAAGTAGTCATAGGCAAAATCATGAGACCAATTTTGGTTTCTTGTTCAATTATGAATTATAAATGAATTCATAATAAATGTTAAGTCCCAACACTTTTGAACAAGGAGAATTTCAGTTTGAGCTGTACTGTTGACAACTTTCCTCAGTCCTTGGTTCAGCTACATAACTGGTACACAAAACCTTTTTGGTTGTAATCTCACAAAACAAATTCTGCTATTAATTTGCTGAAATAAGAGAATGTCATTTGAACTCTAACTTTATTTTCTCAAGTTTCAACACAGACTATTTTTGGGATGTCATCAATTTGTCAATCCAACAATGAATGCCACCAATATATTTCAAATTTGGTCTCTCAAACTATTTTTGGAAAAACCCATTTTTAAACAAACTCAGACTCAGAGTGACATGATAGCATCCTCTTGTCTCTAATTTTCACATGGACTGTCAGTCCCAATCTGTGCTATTTTAGACGCAGGTGGAGGTAAGGCATGTTCTAAATGAGGCTTAGTGCTATTTCTGTCTGACTATTGCATAATGTTACTGCAATGACACCAAGCATGTGTGATCACGGCAAGTTTAAAAGTGAAGTGACAAAGTGAGCTAAAAAAAACAAACACATGAAAAACAGCCAGAAGAAGAATTATGACAGAACAGAAGATTTGAGAAACGTCTTGGCTCAATAAAGAAACAGAGTTCAGGTTTGGGGCAATTCACAAGACTTACAAGATGGTGATATTTAAATACTAAAAGTTATGTTTTCCAATACAACTATAAACCAATATTATGATCCAATACAAATTTTGCTGAATCGGATATCAACTTCCTAATATTAGTTCAGTCAATATCCTGGTTGGATACATACATTGACATGATAAGACTATTTACTAGTTGTATTTGGCCCAGGAAGTTATATGTTTAAAGCCATAGCATCAAAATCGCTATTGGAACTGAAAAAGCTCTATCGGGATATCCCTACTTTCAATAAGCCCCAGTTTTAAAACAGACAGGCCACAGAACATTATTATCATTAATTCACCCAACAATGTGTGCAACAATAATCCACAGAATTAACTATGTATGCTATAGTTCATTGAATGTAGTTATTTCTAACCAGCAATATGTTTTTTAATTGATAGGCCGATAGCCAGTCCTCTTTGTCAGTAATAGCAAGGTTTAATTAACTGATTGATTTTTTTATGGTAAATTGCAGGAGGAAATCATTTTTTGCCATATTGCTCAGCACAAATGTATTGTTCTGTAAGGTTGATTTAATTTTCTAGTTATCAACTATAAACCAAGTCTGTCTCTTGACACTACAAACGTATTGATTACTTTCAGCATTCTTAATAACATTGTCAGATATTTAAGACCTTGAAATCCCCCAAGAGATTGTATGCTGCATAAATCCCACACGTTTATTGATTGTGTCCAATTTTATAGCAGAAACCATCTGTTACCAGTCAAGGACACTTCTCCATCTGACCTGAGGGCATTGATTAAAATAAACATCCATGATCAAATGCATTGCTATAAAGGCATTTACTTGCAAATTGCTATAATCAATTACTTAATGTTTGTGTTCACAATGTGAGACTGAGAGAGGTGAAAAGCATTTGTCTGTTTTTAAAGGAGATACAACCATGTGTTTTTAGTTTTGTATTTTTGATGGAAATTGTAGAAGTGAAAGTGTAATATAAGCTAGTGGACATGATTCCTGATTCCTTACCTGTTTATATTCTCCAATGATGGAGCCGTTCTTCTTGATCTCAGATTCAGATTTGTCAAGCTCTCGCCTGCACATCTCCTTGAGCTGTGAACACACAGTTTAGGTTTAGTGTGGAGGGCATGGAGCAAGGACACAAGACCCCAGAGACCATGTGACATCAGGCTGATGTAAAGGAGACAGAAAAGACTATTGGCAGGCCTGAAGCACAGACTCATACATCACCCATCTTTTGGACTCAGACATTTGGAGGTCAGGGTGGGGAACCCATGGGACCCAGGAGCAGAAGGTCAGCCCTCTGCCCTGAGGGGCCCTACCTGCTCTGCACATGAGAGACAAGGTGACCTCCACAGCCTTGTGGAAGCAAGATGACCATTGATTATTGTATCATGTTAATTGTTGGCTCATTAGAGATAGAATCAGGGTCTCAATTATTGAAATATCGAGCTATAAGTTCAGCATCAGTCCTAGTTCTCCCCTAGATGATAGAAACAGCTCTGACACATCGTGCAAGTGTAATGTTGCACATTTCTGCTCTTTTAGGAGGGCGTTTGAACTTGTGTGAATGACACTATTCTGAAGGACACTACAACTGCATAAAGCATTTTATATTTCTACAGAGTGCTTTGTGGCCATCCAAAACACACAAAAATGTGTGTATTGTAAAAAGCCCTGTGTGAAGTGTGAAATGGTTTAAATGCATTCTATGGTCTTTCAAAAAGGAGCTCTGACCTGTGCAGACTCTTCCTCCAAACGCCTCTTCTCGTCCTCTGACTCCACCAGCTTCTGTTTGGTCAGCAGTAATTCTTTATTCAGAGCATCAGCCTTCTCCTCGGCCTGAGGAGCACAGCACAGCACACTGTAACCCCCCATGCACAAGGGCACAAGTGACACCAGCTACACTTTGTCCTCACACTTTTCCCTTATATCAAGCACCCTCACACAAACACACTGCCCTTAGTACAAACGGTGAATGTGTAGGTTTATGCTAACACTCACATTGTCCAGGTCTTTACGCAGGGCAATCTTGCTGCTTACTAGCTCATGTGCCAGGTCGTCATTTTCCTGCTCCAGACGCATGTTGGCCTCCTGTAGCCGCCGGTTCTCTCGCTAGACAGAGCCAAGACAAATGAGAATGTCACAAACAAATAAGAGAAGTTAATCATCAGAGACTGAAGAAAATGAAACAGCATGGAAAGAGTGTGGACAGAGTGCAGAGAGGTTCACAGGGGAAGACCACAATTACACAGTAAAGGTTCTCTGTAATGTTTAACTGTCTTGTACATCATTAACAGTACCATGTCGCCTCATTGTAGCTAAAAAGCAAAAGACTTGGCAGAAATGGTGGATGGTGGGAAAAAAATGGATGCTAAAACTGCTGGATTTTTTTGGGCTGTTTATTGTAGAATGAGGGCTTGAGAGCTGTTAAATGGCAGCTCTTATTTCTTGGGTTACAACAGATGCATAAGTAAAGTAATTGACATCAAAATGCAGATGTATCTGACACTTAGACTTTCACAGTTTAGAGAAGAGGATACAGAAAAATGAGATGTTACCTCATATCTCTCGATGGGCGCCTCCTGTTGTTCTTGCTGCTCTCGTATTGTGTGATACTCCTTCTCAAATTTCTTGAGCTTTTTCTGGCTGATCTGTAAATGTGAAGGACAAAGATGAATTATGAGCAAAACAATAATGAATGGAAATATGAATACCAACAAAGTAAACAAATGTGCTTGTGCAAATGTCAAGTCTGCAATTTACATTGATTAAACTGGTGATTTAACCCCACCTTAAATTTGGCTTGTCAAAAACACACTTAAGAATGTACAATTCACAACGCATTGGTGAGAGGGATTTGCTCAGTACATTCAATAATGACAACATGAGCACAGCCACAATACAATTTTCTTGTGTCTCTAATGTAAAATGTAAAAATAAAATGTTGCCAGTATTCATCAGCCAATGACTATAGCACAATAGGGACAGAATGACCCACATGCAACGTGTGCATTCAAGTACCACGTTGTGCTCAAGAAATCATGAAAATCAGGACAAAAAGAGCCTTCATTCATGCCTTTTTGCTGGCCAGGTTAAAGGTTAAAGTGCTATTTGTGTATTTAAAACCTTAAAATCAATTACATCAAAATTATATTAGATCAGACCCTAAGGTCAAAAGGGTTAAGGATACCTTGGATTAGATGTGGAAAAAAGATATGTGTGGTTCGATTAAAGTGTCTCCAGACAGCCAGTAATTATTTCTACAAAAAGATTTGCCTTTACAAATACCAGCACACAAAGTTAGCTCAAAGTCAAGTCCTCTAATCTGGGCTGAGTTTGAATTTAGTTCAGGACACAGGTGTGAGAGGGAGGAACATCCATTTTTATCCTGCGCCAACATTTTCTCAAGGTCCAATACCTCCCCCTAGAGGACGTTTATGCACTTGCAACTGTTAGTATATCCTTAACCTAGATACAAATAACAGATGTTTCATTCACTCACCTTCATGCTACAAGCCAGCTCCATTAGTTTCTTCGCGTTTTCTTCAGAACGGTACCTCTTTGGAACAGGAACTCGAAAGAACTTAAGAGCCCCTTCGAAGTCAGCTTGAATAAGATCATCTTTTGAGGTCTACAAAAATAAATATTAACATGTCTTTAGAACAAAATTGACAATGCATTAATATTTCAATGAAATGCAGTAGTGGACTTACTTTAAGGAGTGCCAAAGCAACATTGAAGATGACACTGATTCCCTAAAAACATATTTTATGAGACCACCACAATATTCATACACATTTGCTCCCTCTGATAAAGATGGTATGTGTGCGCTATTGTTCTCTTTGGAAATGTAAGCTACTCAGAACAATCATCCCAAAACACCTTACTGCTTTTATTACTCACATTTGAAGGTGAAACTTCTCTTAAAGCCAATTAATGCCAGTTTCATCCAAAAACTGGCAGGGTTTAAAATGAGCACAAGCATGCCAGGTGCCTCCCATAGTTGCACTCTGGCAGATGCTACTTCTTAATGAAGGCTTTTGGTGGAGGAATAGTACCAATCACTGAATATTACTTACAAAAATCAAAATAACAAAAACATTTGAAATTCCAATCATTAATATATATCCATGGCAAAAGGAGAAATTAAATTTGTCAACTGGACAAAAGTTTATTATTTGGTCGAATACGTTTCGCAGCTCACCCAAACTGCTTCTTCAGTTCTGGTCAGACGCTGGTGGACACTGCCTATATCTGCCTGAAGGGAGGAGCTAACTACAATGAAATTACTTTGAAACTACTACTTGTTTTCAGTTTGTTAGTTAGGTGAGCCTATTAGATATGCAGTGGGAGTGGAGTGTGGGGTCTTGTTAGCAGAACCATTCAGGGCCATAATGGGTGTTTTCACACCTCTGGACCTGACCTGCTGCCCTATTGTTTTCTTTGTTTGTTCTGATTTAGGTTTGAGGATAGAGTTATATATGGGAGACAAATGATGTCTGAGATCTCCATTTCTGTTCAAAGAAGGATTCTCTTTCTTGACAAAAATAGCCTTTTTAAAGGGACAGTGTGTAAGATTTTTACCCATTAATTACCGAAATTGAAGATACCCATTCAAAAATACATTGTTTTCCAAGCCTTTTCACTTCCATCATATTCTTTTGGACTTAGATATAGTCACATAAAAGGGGGATTGACCCCATGTAGAGGCAGCCATTTTAACTACGAGAGCCGCAGAAGGACATTTGGGCTCCGCCTTCGCCTTCGGCAAGGCTCGTGGTTTTGGGTAAACAATGACAAGCATGTTGCCGGATCACACGTCGTAATGGATCTAACACGTGTTTTGGACTAAATTTTATTCGCTGGATTCTTACGGACAGATTGAGACAAAGCTTATGGTGAAATACTGAGTTTGACCTGTCCAGAGCCTTCAAAGGTAAGCTAAGTAACAAACCTCATTTTGTGCTTTTCCGTATAAAAGCCCCATGTGCTCGGGGACTGATTGTTGTGCCGGGAAATGAATTGAATAGTCAAAAAGAGGAGACTGTAAGGTTTCATTTGATGTGTAGATTGTCATGGTACATGATCGGGAATGTGTGCTTTCATGCGAAAAGAAAAAAAAACAGTGAACGGGACTGCGTTTTTTTATTTATACAGTAGTTCCTGCGCGGGTACGCGAGCTGTCCGCGTTACGGCGCGCCCGGGTGACCCTCGAGGTCTGCCGTAGCTAAAACAGGAAGTGCAATAGCCACTATCCACCTATGCGCCACGAATCCTACACACTGGACCTTTAACTCCCCTCTCAAACCAGTTCTTTTCTCTGGCCAGTTTGGATGAGATGCGAAACGTATTTGACCAAATAAACTTTTGTCCAGTTGACAAATTGAATTTCTCTTTTTGCCATGGATTATACCTGGACAACTGAGGGATTCTACACACAGAATATTCAGTTCATTTGGTTCTGCAAAAAGTACAAATTCAACAATTCTGATTTACTGACATTTTTGAAGATTAATTATTCTGTAATACTTTAATTAAATTATTTAACCCTGTATTTGTGGATTCTTTAACAACATTCATCTTTTCTGTTCAAATGACTGGCAGACCACTAGTTGCCACACAAAGACAATATGTGTTATATTTTACCTCACACAGCAGCAGGTCAATGATATGGAAGACCATGTAGAGCGGGAACTTGGCTGTGAAAAGCGTGAGGAACCACTGGGAGGCGTACATGTGTGCCTCGAGCCCCACATTCAGAAAGTGGGTGTACAGGTCAGGGATGTACTCCTGTTCAACACAGACAGGAAGAGTTAAAATGTTAAAATGATAGAGTGTAGTTTATTTTAGTTCAGTAAGTTATCCAATTACCTACGCATACAGTATGCAGAGAATTTAGAACTATTACATTATAAACAATATATTTTTGTAAAGCAATTATATATTTAACTACATTACACACCTGCATGAGTCTTTCAAGTTGGAAGAACTTGCAATGTAGATCCTCAAAGTTCTGCTTGAAAAGGTCTCTGAGACCATAATCAAACATAATCTTGACCAGTACACTGAAGGCCTGCTCCTCTGGCATCTGAAAAAAGCAATTACACCGTTGTTGGTTCTTATGGTGGCCATCTCTGACAGTGCCTTATGAACTTTCCCACACTTGGAGATCCTCAGGGCCTCCTGCTCATGAGTCAGGACTAAACATGAAATCAGCTTTTTATGAAGACAGGTCTCTACTCTGGTAATGTTCAAATCTAGGCTCAAAACCTTTCTGTTTAGATGTTCATATGACTGAAAGGATTATATCTGCACTCTTTTAAATTACAGTTTATAAAGATTATTACAGTGGTACCTCACCTTACGAGATTAACTCATTGACTGCCGGTGACGAGTTTTCTCGTCATGTTGAATCCGAACGTTGAGTGCCGTGACGAATAAACTCGTCAAGGACGTTTTTCAGCGGGGGTTGCTAGGATACGACCTGGAGCAGCTTTGAAGGTGTAATTCACCCTTCCCAACCTGTAGGTGGCGATCTTGTATCATTATCTGCCGATCGGAGAGGCGGGAGAGGAGAGGAGTGTAGTGTGTGTGTACTGTGGAGTGCGAGTGGAGGCGAATGGAGTAAGATGGTGAGGCGAGTGAACCCGGAAAAGCAGATAACTGTTGATCAGCGCCTACGGAGCGGTTTGATCGCTTTTGGGACCCAAGATCCCGGATCAGAGGATCACAGAGACACGCAGCGATGTCGGGGCAGAGATCTGCTCTGGCTGAGGCAGGGGGCGTGTCCTGATCGCGCTGCGCGGAGCAGGGGGACTCCCTGCTCTGAGAACTACGACAGTGCCAAAGAAGTTTACTGACTTGGATTCTGCTCTCCAAAGAGGCACGAGATGAGAAGAATTGAGTTTATATGTGTGTGTGTGTGTGTGCGTGCGTGCGTGTGTACGCGCGCGTGCGGCGCGCGCGTGTGTGTATGTGCGTGTGTAGCTGTGTGTGTGTAAAGGTTTATGCATGGGCTTGTGTGTATGTACATATACATATATGTGTGTGTGTGTGTGTGTATGTAGGTGCGTGCGTGTGTGTGTGTATATGAGTGTGTACTCTGAGCCTCAATATTGTTGTGAAGTGACAAAGTTCTATTTTATATGAAAAGATATTATATCCTGTAAACATCTCTTGGCACAATTGAGTTGAAGGATTCACAGAGCCTTATATTCTTATATTTGTAAATAAAAAATGTACTTTGTCATCAAAAATCTCTTTCTCTGTTATTTTAGATGTTTGAGGTGTCACTAAATCGATAAATATTGATGTCAAAGTCACTGATCTGCTCGAAATCCTTCTCTGAACTTAACGCTCGTTTTCTCCATTTCTTGCTCAAAAACCAGTGTTTTTGCTGAAACTTCCCTATGTTCTACTATCAGTTATTTGAGAACCGAAAAGGTTAGAAACATAATTTTTTTTCCAGGTGAAAGAAGATAGTCGACACTTTATTTTGATGTGTCCCATGTTTATATAGTCAAAGAACTCAGTATTCTGTGGGTCTTGGAAAATCAGTGAAATTCTACTGAAACCTGTGGCACTCTGGGGTTAGAATTCTGAAAACAGGCCGGCAGTGAATGAGTTAATTTGTTCCAGAAGTGGTTTCGTAACGTGAAAAATTCGTAAGTTGAGTAGCTATTTCAATGGAAAAAGCCTGATTCGTTCCAAGGCCCCGATCCAAGTTTTTTTTTTTTATAGTGTAACTTTTTTTATAGTGTAACATTGTGTTCTGCGTCCTGATTGGTTTCTCAGACTGGATTTAAACTTTTCTCACATTTGTCTCTCGTTTAAACACTCAAACTTTCATAGATTTTCAACTAAATTATTAATAGTGAAGTGTGGGGGGAAGGGGGAGGGGGGAGAAAACTGCGCGGACACGCATGACCCGGCGCGGGGCTGCCAGCAGGTTTAGACCTGGACTAAACCAGGACTGGACCAGGACTAAACCTGGACTAAACCAGGACTAGACCAGGACTAGACCAGGTGGATTAAAGCGCTGCGCGGGTCTATTTCCTGGTTTCGTTTCGAGTCACAGCTGAGGGGAGCAACGAGGTGGACCGCACGCAGTCTGAGCGCATGGACGAGACCCGTGCTCAAACCATGCCTCCTGCAGGTCTAGACCACCGCGGCTCTTGCATGCGTTCGTGGGTCTCGTTCATGCGTTCAGACTGCGTGCAGTCCCTTCCTCGCTGCTCCCCTCAGCTGTGACTCGAAACGAAACCAGGAAATAGACCCGCGCCAGGCGCTTTAATCCACCTGGTCTAGACCTGGTCTAGACCTGGTTTAGTCCAGGTCTAGACCTGCTGGCAGCCCCGCGCCGGGTCATGCTGCACTATCACACGTGTCCGCGCAGTTTTCTCCCCCCTCCCCCTTCCCCCCACACTTCACTATTAATAATTTAGTTGAAAATCTATGAAAGTTTGAGTGTTTAAACGAGAGACAAATGTGAGAAAAGTTTAAATCCAGTCTGAGAAAAGCGTATAATGTGTGTGGCTGAGCGCGCATTATTTAAATTTTTGAGATTTCGCGTTTCGTAACTTGAATTTTCTTTCCTATCTAGAGACCAAAATTTACCGTGAAGGCGTTTCGTAACTTGAAATTTTCGTTTGTTGGGTCATTCGTAAGGTGAGGTACCACTGTATATGATTATTTATGTTTTTATTGAATGATTTTAATATGTCTTCCTGGTTTTGAATAAATGTATGTATAAATGGTCTTGCCTATTATACGTGATTCATTTTTCTTTTATTTCTCTCATGAAAATGCACAGTAGTACAATGAATAACAATACATAATGTAAATGTACATAATAGAAAGTATTTCCATAATTAGATTGATGGTCTAGCCATCGACTTGTAATGCCACATTCTTCCACAAGATGGTACTAATGACTAAAAAGATTTTCACCAGTCAGCATTGAATAAATAAAAAAGCTCTTCACCTCCAATGTCTGATTTTTCAAATCAGTTTTATCATGATATAGTGTTGAAATCTGATGAAAATTTGATTGCCATTATAATTATGACTTTTTAAACTAATATCATTGCAACACCAAAGTTCAAATTTGGTTCATTAGTAACAAAAATTTCCAAATAAAAAAATTGGCAGATACAAATTTTTATAATTTATGTGAAGACATGTAATGCACACAACTTTTTTTCATAATGTTTGAATAGAGCCAAAAGAGGCTTTTGGCCAAGATGGTTAAAACGGCACATCAATTTTAGTTGGTAATTATTGGTGCTCAGTACAGACAGAACAAAGCTTTAAGACAGATATAGGCATAATTTCAAGAATGATATCATTCCAACAGAATGTAAAGGTAGAGATGTCAAATGAAAACAAATCACTCTCTCAAACATGTTGAAATGCATCCTGTTAACTCACATGCAAGAGAAGCACAGCGGCCAAGAAGGATTGTCCCTGGCAGTATCCAATCTCCTCGTCATATACAGAGTACGCCTGGAGAAAATGCGCAGTTACTTTCAGTGAAAATATGACCAACTGTGCTATTAACATAATTAATGTTTCTGAATAGAAAGTGTGTGGATCAATCCCCACTCAGAGAAAAAAAAAGAGGGCCACTGAATAATTCAAACCCACCTAAGGAGTTGACTGCCCATGCACACAGATGAATGTCCTCACCTGAGCTGTGAAGAGTGTATGTGCTGGGAATAGATGAAAGTATACAAGCTGGTGCCAATGCAGGTGAGACCACTTAACCAAACATATAGGCAGTCTTTCTCCAAGCTTGATCACAGCAACCAAGAATGTTTGGTGCACTTTCCAGTGAGAAATGGATGCTATTGAATTGTGTGGTTTATTCAGTAAAAAAAAGCTTGTTCTGCATTATCTGACAGGCACACTGCTATGGACCCAATGAACCCTTTTACAGTCATTGCTGATTTTCTGTTTATCGGTTCTCATTTTAATAATTTGTGTGCATACCACCTTGCAGATCTTGTAGAGTGAATCTTGTCCATCTCCACCGGTGTCCTTGAAATAGTCATGAGCTGGAAATGTCCTGTTAATGTCTCTCGTGATAGCACTGTCCTGTGGAGACTCCTGTCAATGAGACAATTTGAAATTAGTAAAAGAGGTCCACTTTAATACTCATGAAAACTGTTTAACAAGGGAGTAAATTGTGTTATCACTACAAAACCACTACCTCCATGACATCCTCACAGTGGTCAACTGAATTTAACATCTTGTGGTTTAGCACGAGCTCCATCACAAAGAGCGCATGACTAACTGGCACGGAGTGTCCTCTCCCATAGAACAGAGCATCCATTACAAAGGATTTTGTCTACCCTATGCTTCTGGGATCCCTAAAAGCCCTGCTTTTTTGCATTTGCTTGAAAACTGTTGAGAAAATGTGCATGTGCCCATGTGCTTGCATAGCATAATGTAGTCACATCAAAAATGAAAGACCTATAATACTTAAATATTAAGAAAAATGTGGTAATAGTTCTGTGACAGTGACTCGGTTATCAACCAACCCATAGGTTGGCAGTTTGAACCATCCTCATGCTGTTGTTGTGTCTGAAGACATGGCTAATTAAAGATAGAGTCGTGTATGGACTCCTTGGCACTGTGGTGCACTTTTTGTTTTATTATTATTGAGCTTATTTTTAATGCATGCCCTCATTATTATTTTATCATATTACAGAAAACCGTTCACTGACAATGGCAAGAAAGCTTTAACTCTGAAAACACTTTGCCTAGTATGAATATATTTGTGTGTATTATGCACACATTGGCAGCCTTGCTTCTGTCAGTCTGCTGCAGAGCAGCTGTTACTACAAAAGTACCTTATCACCACATAGCATAAAGTGAATTAATCACTTTAGTGTAGCATTTTAAAGGAGAATTAATGTTGTTTTTTTTTACAATCTTATTTCGGTAATAAAACAAGTTGTTTTACTCACCCATAGCACTTTGGTGTCATTTGGAGTATTTCCGGAGATGTTTTAGATTAGCGATATCCGTTAACGTGAGTGATCAGGGCATGACGTTGCAGTCACCAAAATAACACAAACTTTAGCACTTTTCAAATCATAGAAGCTCAATGTCTTAGTCTACACTTTTGTTTGAGTCAAAAGTGGCCTCTAATCCGAGATTTAGCCATAGATTCGAGTAGATGAGGAGGCCAGTGCGCATGTGCGCAGTCACAGCTTATTTCGCTCTCAGCTCTCGGGACCCAAACATGAAACACAAAGCTGTAAGACGTTTGGACCATCGTGTTTGCAGTACCCACTTCAGTCAGGACGATTTTTTTACCAGCAAAGGAAAAGAAAGAAGGCCAGCGGATTCAGCGCACGATTCTGAGAAGTAATGTGAAACCGATGGCTGTTCTCTGCGCTGCTCCTTAAACGGTCTCCGCTTCATTCTTTCTGTATCCATTCTGTCTCCTCATCTGTATACTCAGGCACAAAACGATAGAGACGGCCATCATACTCAAATAACTCCTCTTCAGTCTCAAAGTCCGAATCTTCAGCCATGTCTCGCTCGCAATAGAAAAGTTCAGAGCGGTGTTTATCTGCGAATCAGCTGGGGAATTCGCACATGCGCGCTGTCCTCTCTGATGACGTCATCAGATGAAAATATAGCTGGTTATCGGGTTTCAGGCCGCTTTGGACTCCACTTAAAGTCTACGCTGACACAGCGAGCTTATGTGATTTGAAAAGTGCTAAAGATTGTGTTATTTTTGTGACTGCAACGTCGTTCCCCGATCACTCACGTTAACGGATATCGCTAATCTAAAACATCTCCGGAAATGCTCCAAATGACACCAAAGTGCTATGGGTGAGTAAAACAACTTGTTTTATTACCGAAATAAGGCTCAGATTGTAAAAAACGTTAATCATCCTTTAAGAGGCTTTGTTGAGCCTGTTAAGTGTCCAGAATTTCAATTATTGTTTTGTAGCAAAAACTGCCTAAAATCCAATGTTTAGCAAAATAATTTACAGATACTGCAAAAAAGTAAATTTTCTACTATTTACTTCCTAGAAAATAATATTTTTGAAGAAAATTATCATTATGGTACCCCTATACCTTTAGGTAAAAAGGTAATACCCTGAACTGAAGCTAACTCATGATTGTAATGTTGTCTTCTGCCATGTCAAGCTTTAAAAAAACAAATTTTAAAAATGCTATATGGAGCTATGAATATCAGCAAAATTTAGACAGGCATAAGATCCGCTTTGTTACTTTTCCCAAGGCTTGCAGTCAAGCTAGACTTCCACTGCGGAAGTGAGTAAAACAAAACATAATGAGTATAAGAAGAGATGCAGGAAGAAAGGAGTTTTGAAACAAAGTGAGCTAATGGCACTCAGTCACCAGTGGCAGCAAGCTTATTTTTAAATCCTGACAAACGTCTATTGAAATTCTCTCACCACACCCTGGAGCCCATAGTTACAGGCAGTTAGCAATGGGAGTTCACATACAAAAATACATACATACATAAATACATTTTATTGATTTAGTAAATGTTCTTCTTGTCAGGTTATGAAATTATGGCCAATTTGAATGCAGTGCAATGTAATGAACAGCAAAAATTGTAGATTATATTAAATTACGTCTATGGGTAACACTGCTAATACTATAGCTATTACAACAACCCATACCATAAGATTATCATCTTACTATTACTATTGCCAACAAAGATTTTACTTCAGTAAAAACATTCTATAATGCTTTGTATAGAAATATCCAAGCAAATATTTTCATCAAAATACTTTTCGAAAATAAAGGATATACAAGAATATGCAATAGACAACAAGACTAAAAAGTAATCCATCCTTAAACCTAGCCAAGGAAGAGTCTAAGATAAAGGAGATGCTCTTTGCTTGAGATCCAGAATACACACTTCTCCAATAACTTTACGAGATAATGTGCTGTCTGAATCTGGCTCAAGGCAAGACAGAGGGAGCGGTGACCAGACTGATATCCCTGAAATATTGATATTCTACACCTTCAAACCAAAGGGTAGGTAGTTCAAATTACACCTGAACAAAAGACTTGTCACCTAAAATGCTGCTAGAAAAATCTTTAGCAATAACAACAAAAAACAACAATGCAACAAAGCATAATTTTTCTTCTGGTAAACCAGCATAACTTGTCCAATGATCCCTGCCAAAAGCGAATGAGCTGAAAGAGGAGTTTTTAAGTACTACTGTTTGTAGCTGTGACAATATGGCCAGTTAGCTTCCTTTTTTGTCTGTCCATTTGATAAAGAAGCCATTGAATGAGTGTAGAGTGTGAGGATTAAAAAAACACACATTCAACTTATCCTAGTAGTCTAATGGACAGAAACTAGATGAGGAACTTTACACGTGTGCAAATTCTTACAATCCTGCTTGGCTTTAAGGAGGAAACCATCTTGTAAATCAGACTAAGCTACATGGAAAAAAAATCTAAATTAAATTTTTTTCTTATGAAAAACAAATGAAATTGCGAGTGAACCCTTGTCCTTATAGGCAATAGTCAAGTCTCTGGGTATCGATAATACAGGGCTTCTGTGGGAGGGCTCATTAACCTGTTTCCATTGTTCCATTGTTTTATTTATTTATATTTATATATATATATATATATATATATATATATATATATATATATATATATATATATATATATATATATATATATAAATAAAATAAAATATAGTGTAAAACTCAGTCCTTAAAACCAATGCATGGAACATTTTTCAATATATTTTTATCAGATTAATTTTCTGAGAAGACATTACACAACATCATTTATACCACTTATTCCACTTATCAAGGCATGGCAGGATAAAATGTTTACTGCTCACAGAAAATCATGGTACATTTTTGTATAATTTACATTATTTACACATTAAAACCATACAAACCCATGAATAATTCTGTCTATGTCAAAAACAAACAGCAAATGTCCCAACAATTCAGAGCTGTCTTTTGAAACAGTTGCCAGTCTTATCTTAATTTGATAAAACCACTCCTGAGGTCATGAGTTGTCTATTAGACTAAGTCATGGTGTCTTATTTATGGCTCCTAAAAATCCTGTGAGAAAAAAAAAAAAAAAAAAAACTAAAACAGATAAGAGAAATAAAGCACAGTACAGTGCACACAGAGGTTTCCAGACTTCACCAAACCAAGAGATCATTAGTTTCAGTTAGTTTGGTTAGGTCCACCAAGAAAATAAATAAAAATGTTGTGCTTATTTTATTTGGAATATTATCATTTATAAAGTTCTTATGTTTTGAACAGCTTCTTTACTTTAAAAAGGAACCATATGCAACTAAGGATTTCATTATACATACCATGAATATCTCAACTATTGAATGTATTGTGTATGTCAACTGTGACCCTGGATATGAGGTAGACACGTGTTTTACTCTATAAACATCGGACATGATGTTCCAGTTGTTTGTTAGAATTTGTTTTTGGTTTAATGATGATTATACAATCAGAAATCAAAATGAGTCTCAAATGAGTCTTCCATTTGGGTTGCCAGTTACAATGTCTAAATCGAGTTGAGTTAAACCTAAAAAAAAACAAAAACAACTCTCTGACCCAAATGGTCACTACCAAACCCTCAGCACCTTCAGCCAGTCATTAATTCATGCTAGTGCAGCCTCTGCAGCTCAGTCAGTGAATTCTTGAGGTTCTGCGCTTTCACATGAGGCATGGCCTGTGTATATACTGAGAATCAGAAAAACTTGTGAAAGTGAAGGCACTGGCAACCTGCCTTCAAATTGTATTATTTATATTAAAATGCATACATTTTTTGTATGCTTGCTCATGTTTAAAAATAAAACTAAAAGGTCTTTTGAAAGTTAAATTACATTCACCAGTACAGGCAATATGTTTATTGAATAAAGCTTATATGTACAAGGTTTTTGTAAAGGCATGCTGCTAATTCCATTTGTTGATGACAAACACCACACTGTCTATTAAATGACACAAAACAAGTTCAGATCAACCACATTCAACTTTCAACAAAAAACACTTTCGTTTTTTTAAGTAAGCAGAAAATGGTTCTAACATTTGGCACTGCTTCACATTTCAATCTAACACTGTGTGTATATAGAAAGTCATTGCAAGAACACCTGCAATGTTACCAAAATGTTTTAACCTCACATCCTACAAACTACAATAACAAAAAAAATAAAAATAAATTGTGCCATATTTGTAATTGTTCCATTTACTTTTCAGTAAAACTGCACTGAATGCCATGTGTTTCTTAGAATTTGGTCATTAAAAACGGTCCATCTTAGCCCAAGTAAATTAAGTATTAAAATAAGCCCCAACAATATAACAGACATACGGTAACATATGAGTAGATCTCATTGTCTTAGTGATGGTAAGAAAAGTGCCACATATGGAGTCAAGATGAGTGCACTGACGCGTCATGCTCAGGAAACAGAGGTCAAGCTGCTAGTGCACACAGGGGGTTATGGGGAAAAAGAGCGTCTTGTCTGCTTTGTGCAAATGTGCTTTATGTGTTCAAGTTTGTTTGCACATGTGCACACAGACCTTGCCCTCAGCCACTCAACAGACAACATTGTCCATTTAGACACAGTTTAAATACCAATAGCCATTTGAACATTTCAAAATGTTTTAAATAACATTTTCAACAATGAAATTAGCACAATGTTTATTGCAGGCTTGACAGTGTAAATGTATATTTACACTGGTCCCCAAAAATACATACAACATTTAAATAACATCCACTGTCTCTACTCTGAACTGTTCTGGGAAAGTATAGCACCGTTGGTAGGTCTGGTAGACAACTAATCATGTTTATTGAGAAGACACAGTATCTTCAAGGTTCCTTCTAGCCACCACCATAAGGGTTTGTAGGCCTTTTATCCCAAACCTGACCTGAGAATTCAGTGTGGTTCTTTCCCTCTCTTGTAGACTAAGTACCAGTGCATCTTAAAAGTTTATAACTACACCTGGCATGTTGCACCTATCCCTGTTTCCCAAGGTCATATCCATACCCACGGTCAGCACATCCTTTTTCAACAGAGCCTACAAAAGTCTTTTTGGTGTGTTGGACTCCAAAACCAGTGATGCTACGCTGTAAAGACAAGGAGCAGAGGCGCTTGAGGCCCTTTCTGAAAACCGAATTAGACAAACTGTAGATAAGACAGTTACAGAAACTGTTGCTAATAGCAAGCCACGTGGTAAGAAATGATGCTGCTGGATGGTGGTAGATTCTTGCACTTTCTAATAGGAAGTAGAGAATATATGGCAGCCACAGAATATAGAACACACTGGTAATGCGAAACAGCACCATGGCATAGCGTCTGTCAGGGTAATTTGCTGGCTGCTGATGCTGATGAGGGATGCGGATGTGGGACAGATGAGCAGAGTGTTTTGTAGAGCTGTCTTTGCACGTAGAGCCATTGGCAAGCCCCCGGTACCGGGCATGGCGCTCACAGATCTCTCGTGTGTGCTGCCGGCAGATTTTGAAGATGTTGGCATAGGTAAAACAAACTGTAAGGGCAGCAGGGGCATAAAGAAGAGCTACAATAAAAGAAGTAAAAGCTGGACTAGTCTTCCATTCCACTGCGCACCATTCTACAACATCACCATGGTAGCCTGGTTTACCCCATCCCAGGAAGGATGGCAAAAAGATTAGAGCAGAGTAAAGCCATATTAAAATGATGCAGCAGCGCATGCGACATGGTGACACTAGGGAAGCATAGGTCAAAGGTCGTGTGATAGCAATATAGCGATCAACACTAACACATGCCAATGATGCCATGGAAACAGACTTCAGAACTGACACCAGGTACCCAAACACTTGACAGGTGAGCTTGGGGTCGAGGCCTTGAAGATGATGCAGTAAGGACATGGAGGGGAAGAGGCAGCTGACCCCCACCAGGAGATCGGCATAGGCCATTGTCTTGATGAAAGCACTGGTTGTGTGCTGGTTTAATAAGGGTGCACAGTGAAACACAAAGATCACCACCATATTTCCACAGATGATCAGCACAGTGAGAAGGAGTATAATGGACACTTCTAGGAGGCAGGTGTTAAAGACGTAAGAATACCCAGTCTCCAGCAGGCAAAAGGGGGCAGAAAGGTTTGACACATCCGCAGAGCTCTGATTTTGAGGGCGCAGAGAGGAATTCATTGTCTTGGGCAGAAAAATAATACTTAAATCATCAATTGGCCATATACATTTCTGGAAATAGTTCCTGATGAGTTTTCATTTGAGTCAAAATCCTCCATCCTGCTGGTCTGCATTAAAACTGTCCTCATATGTCACATCCAGAACAAGGATTGATTTCAAAAGCAAGGTTTGTCCTTATTTCATTTATTTAAGTGAAAAAATATCCATGATTTTATCCTTCAGTTTTCCTTAAGCGTAGTGTCTTTCCCAGTTTTCTCTAGATGTTGCTTCAGACAGTTTTAGTCTGGTCCTTCCCAAGTGGATTAAGGTATTTTGCCATGAAGAGGATGAAGCCCATGTACAGCAAGACTGATTTCAAAGCACGCAGAAGCCCAAATGCAATCACAGTTCAGATGTTGTCTGTTAAGCTGAAGGAATGTCTGGAGTAAAGGAGAAAGGCAGGCATGCCTGTGCTGCGAGTCCCTCTGTACACTATTCTTGTGTAGGTCTCACTGGCTCTCTCCTTCTGTCTCCCTGCTGAAAGAAACAGTGGAAACTAGCCCTGCCTCTTTCTTGGTCTTTGACCAATCACTGGGAACAGAGACACACCTTCTCATTTAACTTTTTTTTCCCATAGGCACACTAGATGCAAACTCCCAGTTTTAGACAGGACTTTTGTTTTTATGTCAATTGTAATTGATAAAAGTATTGATAAATATGTATAGGGTAATAATATGGATTTTTAAGCAGGATAAGGAGAAAAGGAAAAACAAGACAAGATTTGATGGTAGCTAGTTTTTAGCTAAGTTAAAAGCAAAATAGTTAAAAAGTCATTGTGAACTTGAGTTGGATTGAGCCAGTACATTCGTGGAAGCACAACATGAATACATCTGTGTCAATGTGATAAGTACTCAGGCCATTATGCTGTTAGATGCCATAGGTCAGCGTTTTTCAACCTTCAGGTCACGACCCCACGTGGGGTCGCCTGAAATGTACGGAGCAGTGCAGTCACAATAACTAGTGATGGGCAAATGAGACGGAGCTCCGGAGCACGTCTCATTCTTTTCTGAAACGTGACCAAAGTATTGAAGTGTCGTTCCCTCCCCCTGCTGCTTCGCTCTGCTTGTCAATCGCGTCAGTGTATTGAAGTGTTTCATTGGCTCAGTGAATGTTCCGCTTTGCGATTGGTTCAGAGTGCTTCAGAGTGTTCAACGTGCTACAGTATAAAAGATGCATCAATATTTCTTAAAAATGTTAGGTAGTGAGGAGTATTGTGTGACGTTAGTGGTGACTTTGGTGACTTCTGGCGACTTTTGGCATTTGTTTCATTTTTGATGGCATCTACAAGTGGAAAAATGCGATCCACGAGTTGTGTGTTGGTTTGCAATGGTTAAATTTGTCCACTAGAGGTCAGTGTTTCTCCGAGGCCTCAGACACGTCAAACCATTTGACACAATATTGTGACTGAGGCTGAGACTGAAACATGATCCAAAAAAAATAAAAGTCTATGGGGTCGCCAGAAATGTGTGATGTCAAAATGGGGTCACAGGCCAAAAAAGGTTGGGAACCACTGCCATAGGTACATGACTAAAAGGTCACACCTCCATGATTTGATTTTGGAACTATTGGCAGTGGAAAGATCTCATGATGAGGTTTCATTTGACAAATAACAGTACTCAATTATGAGCAGCACTAAGAAAAGAAAAAAAAGAAAAAAATAAATAAAAACACAACAAAGCAAAATATGCTTACTTGGTTTAACGTAATTAAAATTAGAAGGGCATTGTGATCATCATTGTAGTTATGCATCTCATGATCCAAACACTGAACTGCTTTTCACGCACCATCTCTGTCCATCACACAAGGAACAAAAATAAGATTCTAGTATGAAAAATAAACAGGGGAATATGGATCAGAGATTGACCATTATGTTTTTCTGCCATCGCCAGTGTCACTTGATACAGATTGGTTAGAATCTAGAGAAATGTAAATTATAAACAATGTGTGTCACATTTTTGCAGTGCCCTTGTGTTCCGATAAAGCTTTTTGTATATTCTTTATGCATATTTAGGCAGGTGGCTGGGCAAAACAAAATATCAGCTAAAAAGTGCAAATATCAGCCAACTGATATATTGTCTGAGTCAGGAAACCAATATATCTTTTTCTAATATGGTACAAGCCAAAGGAATGGTATTTATCTTAAAGTAGTCAAATAAGATTCATAAAAATAATCTACTTTGAAAAGAATAAAAAGGGAGCAAAGTCTTAAAGTTGTTTTTTTTTTTTTATTCTTCAAACAACAATACCCCAGTGTGTGTAACATACTGTAGCATAGTTAAAATACAGACAGCATGTGTTCTGTGTTCTATTCCCTTGAATGTCATAATTAAATTGCCACAGAACTCATGTGTTCAAATGAAGTTCAACTGCCTAATGAGTTTATTTTGCGACTGGCTGACTGTTAATTAGTCATGTTTCTAAGCTCGTATCAGTACTTGTAGTACTTGGCAGCAAACACAACAATGGTGCTTCATAAAAGGCATTATGTGGAAGGAATACACATGCACAAGAACTGTAGTTCTGCTTGGGTCAAAATGGATGAATCGGCATAAAAGAATGTCCTCACTGGGACATGGTGTGCACTGTGTAGATATGTGCATACAGCACATTTCTCCACAAAGAGAGGCCACAAAGCATACAATGCAAAGAACTGGGGCCTGGGAATGGCATGTCCACATGTCAAAAACACATGAGATGATGGGATTCAATTATCAATTAGTACAAAAGAAAAACATACATGTTCTAACAAGCAAGACCACGTGTTCTCCATTTGGGAAAAACAGAACCCAACTGAATTGATCCGGAGCGCTACAGCACCTCCGCCGGCACCACCGGAGGGCATGGCTAGCAGTCTGAGCACCTCTTTCTACTTGTAATAATATGGAATACTTGCAGCCACCGGACCGGAGCTGCACCACATGCAGTCTGAGCCCGGGGTGACTCATACAAGTTCAAACTGAATAAATATGCAAAACGAGGAGCTTTCACTAAAATGTGTGGTGCGGCTATGCTCCAGTGGCCACAAGTATTACTTATAATTCAAAGTGATGAGAGGAGCTCAGACTGCACGCCTTGCAGTCCGATGGTGCCGGCAGAGGTGCTGTGGCGCTCTGGATTAATTACAATGGGAGTCTGTTTCTGCCCTTAATAAATGAACAGTTACATGTGGTCTTGCGCGTGCAGCTTCAAATGCGGTGACTGCAACAGCACAGCAGAGCACTGCTCCTTTTGCGAGTGTTACATCGCAACAAAAGTACTCCGACACAAGAGTCACAACTGAACCAAGTTCAGTCTGAGCGAGGCCTTATTCTACGTGAATTATAGGATAGAGGAGGTATCTGAAGTAACTTAATAGTGCTGTATGTACGGGTCATGTAAAAGCAGTGATCCTTAATCAGAAATGTCTAAAAAGTATTTCATATCAATTACAGTAGCACAATGCTGTAACACTCTTGTATAATCTTGTATAATAAATAGCCAGGTCAATGGAGGTGCCCCATCATAAGGATGAAGCACACGAGATATTAAAATTATTAAAAGGTGGATGGGCAAAACAAAGGCCTTATTTAAAAAATACACAATCTCATTGCTGAGATTGCCAACAAGAACTGTATTGTGCCTGAGCAAAGTAAACAAAGAAAAAGTGAAATATGTCTTACCTTTGTAATAAGAGTACGATATTCTTCAACTAAGTGATCGTTATTATGGCAGCCTGCTAGGAGCTGCCAAACTTCCCCTCGGAGAGCTTCAGGGATGCCATTACGCACCAAGGCAGGCAGCTGTCTGGGACGCACTGACAAATTCAGGTGCCTTAAATAAAGCAGAAAGGGAACATTAAACAAAATAACTGTAATGCACTTAAGGCTTTATAATATAATCATTAAATTCCAAGAGAGTGATGTTATTAGAGGAAAACATAGTGGCCCCATGAACCCACCTACAACCCCATGACTTAAAAGGACACAACAGTTACTAATCATTGCAAGATGTATGTATGTATGTATGTATGTATGTATGTATGTATGTATGTATGTATGTATGTATGTATGTATGTATGTATGTATGTATGTATGTACTGTATGACATTTTCTACACATCCAGTGAGGTGAAAAAGAGCACAGTATATTTATGAGACAGAATGTCATGTAAATAATGCCAAAAGCAGACTTAAAAATAAGTCATTTTTGAATAGGTGATAAAAGTAAAAACAATAAGCCGTATGTTCTGGTAAGCACACACAGGCTAAAAGGATAGGAAAGGATTTTCATAGCAACCGTACCACTTGGATAGCAAATCTCCCCAAGTTTCCAGGATCTTCTCTGCACACTCCTTTGAAACATCTCCAGAGCCACTAAGTAATGGTTCATCATTATCTGACAAAAAAGACCACGAGTTAGCACATGAAAAAAGTTCATTCCAACCTTCAACATATTTACCTCTAATCTAATTTACATTTTCATCTTCTAATTTTTTTATACAATATGTCCAAAACACTAACCAAAATATACAGTAAATAACAAGCCTATCCAAACAAATGAAAAAGTTACCTTCCTCCTCATCATCCTCGGGAGGTGAGGGTGCCATGTTTCCTGGTCCACTAAGCTGGATGCCAGGACTTGCTGTGGTCTTCCGCCTCTCTCTCTCAGTTTCACTTTCCAAACTGACTACCTCGTATAATGTGTCTGATGAGGGACTTTTACGTTCCTTTCGCTCCATCTGAAAGGTGTAAAAGTGTTACATTTTCACAGCACAGAACAACAAGCTTCACATACCTGGCTTCCCATACCTGTCGCAGTTTAAGGTAGAATGTTTCAGTGTAGCTACGCTTGCTAAATGGCCAGAAGAGCCTGTCATTTGGAGAGCATACTCTTACACGCGTCTCCAGCAAAAATCTTACTGGTTCTTCTACCTCTGTTATCACCAAGTCCACTGCAGTTGTCATATACATGAATTTATCTGAAGGAGAAAAAAAAAATTAGTCGTCTTAATAAAGCACACATTCCGACTGATATGCACCAAAGCATAGGACAAATCATATATGTAGCAGTCACCTTTAGGAGTTTCCTCATTCACAGGCTGAAACTGTGGTGTGTTGGGGTTCCAACTTCCTGTGATGATGTAAGATTTCCCATCCGAGCTTTTACCCATTGATTCCTAAAGTACAAAAGTTACAACTGAAATAATAAATGGAAGGTACCCAAGATAAAAAAAAAAAAACAGGATTTATGCTGGGTTCAACAAACCAAATTTAGTACTTTTTAATACCTTTTTAATGCCACAATTCAGTATCTTTAATGCCATTAATAGATATGGAAAGAAAGATATTTAAAGATGCATTGTGTAACTTTTCTGGTGGAGGGTGAGTCAAATGGTTTTCTCCATGGAAATGCTATTACTATGTCTGGAATGTTTCACAGTATGGCACTAAACTATCTTCCATCTTCATGGAGACCAAACCATATCAAGTTACAGGTCAGATCTGTGGACAGGCAACCAAACTCACAGCCAGAATGTGTTTTTCTAGGTAATTTAATAAATGTAAGTTATTTAATAAATGTAAGTTAGAGCGATTTATTGTCATACTGTGAAACATTCCAGCCAGAGCAATGATATATCCATAGAAATAAGCAGGTCATGCTCTCTCCACCAGAAAACTTTCACAGTGCACCTTTAAGCTTTCATCTGGTCAAAGCGACTGTATTATGACCACTCAGCAGAATGACAAGAACGTATTGACGCTTCCCAAACACGTGACCTTCGTAAAAGCAAGCGCCATTTTGGACATGAACATCACCGCGGTATGAACGTGTTTGAATGCGATGAAGACGAGTCGGACACTCGAGATTTGGATTAAACGAAGTGAACGAGATGACACCTCCACTCTCCAGCAAGACAGCACATCTACAGGGTGAACAGAGGGAGAGATATTTTGAAAAGCTGAAAATAGCTGGTTTAGATAGTGATGTCTACCTGCTTCCGCCCGGATTGTTTACGGACGTGAGAAAGTACACCAAGACCTCGTCGTTACCAGACTTCGGTCCTCATGATTTGTACATGTACGTATGTCACAAGTAACCCATCGCCATACACAGGATGTGACCTGAAGGCATACAAGAGTTTGGATGCCTACAAATATTTCGTATCTGGCTGGGTTACATGTCTCTATCAGTGGGTCATCCCTGGAGCTGGTGGTCGTCATCTCATTACCGCCAAGGTTTGTTCACATTTTTAATTTAATATCGGTCCTCTGGACAAACTAAATGTCATTAAATGTCACCGACATAACTTTTTAGTCTGTTGTTCATGGCCGTTATAAATTTGCTGCTACCAGGCAATGAACAAGAACTGTGTTATTAGGCTCAGTGTCTGTGTTGTGTATGTAGGCGATTAGCCGCATCTTCTCCTTCTGTCCGGATCCTTTGGGATACGATAAAACGACATATCCTGCCTACTGTGCTGGTGATTACTACACCCGGGTGCGCAACAATAGAACGGCATGATTGCGAAATAAGAAGTAACTTAACGCAATGGCTATAATCGATATCTGTGTCCTTTAACGGTCCGTTGATCTCTGCTGTGTTGTTGGCTGTGGTATCCCACTTCATGTCCAAAATGGCGGCCACAATTTTGTGACGTCACGTGGGATGGGTCAATAGATATAATTATAATGCAAAACATTTATAAAGCTTATTTACTGTAATATAGTTGGGCGTTTTGAACCTAATTCCACCAAATATCTTTTGTATTAAGATCAATGCATTCATTGAAAATCTTTCCAGCCAAAATTACTGCTCCAGACTCACTATAATGTTACTGGGAGATGCACAAGAAACAAATGAAGCCACACATTACCACTTTTGGCAAAAGCCCTAGAAAAGGTGGTTTCCGAACAACTAACATCTTTCCTGGAAACACACAGCATCTATGACCCTTTTCAGTCAGGGTTTCAGAAACACCACTCTACTGAAACTGCCCTACTGAGAGCGTCCAGTGACATCATGATGTCTGCTGACTGTGGTTCTGTTGGATCGTTCCTCGGCTTTCAACACAGTGGACCAGGGAATACTGATAAACAGACTGTGGGATGTGGTTGAAATGTCAGATACCATTTTAAAATGGTTTAGTTCATACCTGACTGGTAGAACCTTCAGCGTGCTTTCAAACCACATGACGACAGACAATGCTGATCTGTCATGTGGTGTTCCCCAAAGGCTCGGTCCAAGAGCCGCTCCTATTTCTGTTATATGTGATGTTACGTACCACCTTTTTGCGTACAACATTCAACTTTACTGCTTTGTCATATGTTAAACAGTGGCTAAGTGATAGCAGCCTTCAGTTGAACCCAGACAAAACCGAGAATCTTATTGTTGCTCCAGAAAGTGCTGTCCCCAACATTAAACAGCACTTAGGTGCCCTGGGAAATTCAAATAAAAACAACTTAAGAAATCTAGGAGTATTTTTTGATGATGCAATGTCTGTATATAGGTATTTATTTATTATGTTGCACTGCTTTAAGATTTTAGATCTTAGACTTTAGTTTAACCTTAGATCTCAGTCTTAGATAGTTTTTGTTGTGTTTTGTCTTCATATTGTATCTTGTACACTGTCTTTTTGCACTACCTGGCCAGAGAGAAACGAAATTTCGATTCACTGTATGTTGAACACATATGGCAGAATTGACAATAAAGCTGACTTTGATCTTTGATTTGATCTTTGATCTTTAGACCACCACTCTAAGCAACTCACTAAAAACTGCTTTTTCCAACTGCAAAACAAATCTAAACTTTGCACAATGATTTCTAAAGATGAGACAGAGATGGTAATCCATGCATTTGTGTCCTCGAGACTAGACTATTGTAACAGTCTGTTTACCTGCCTGAGCAAGAAGGAACTTACCTGCTGCAGATGGTCCTAATCTCTGCTGCAAGGCTTCTGACCCACACCAGTAGGAGAGCGCAGATCACTCACTGATCACACACCGATTTTTAGGGCCCTACATGGCTAGGCTCTTGCCTATGTGACAGATCTGATAAAGCCATACATCTCTGCCTGTAGCCCAAGGTCTATCAACCAAAACTTGCTCATGGTCCGTCGGACAATGAGCAAAAATGCAAGGCTTTCAAACAGTCTCCCCTAAACTCTGGAATAAACTGATGCCTCACTTACGCTCTCTAGATAGATGCTTTTAAAAAACAACTAAAAACGTTTCTCTTTGATATAGCGGTCCTACCCCGTTAGGTTTAGGGCTGCTATGACTGATTTTATGATGAATGTATCTTATGCCGTTTTTCATCTTTTGTATGTGAAGCACTTTGTGACCTAGGTCTGTGAAAAGCACTATATAAATAAACTTTACTTACTTCACACATTCAGCCTGTGTAAACCACCCATAAATGAAGGATACCTTTAAAATGCTCCTCTTGGAGCAGTGGGTCCCAAACTTTTTGTAATCACATACCACTTCTGATGGCTAGTTACATACTCCTATTGCGACTCTGAAAACTTATTATCTCTAATATTAAGAATATTTGCAATTTGACTTCAGTTAGTCTGCCCCAGGGCAGCTGTGGCTACAGAAATAGTTTACCACCTCTGAGTGTGGAGTGAATGAACAATGAACTGTAAAGCGCTTTGGGTGTCATGAAAGGCGCTATATAAATGCTATGAATTATTATTATTATTAATTATATTAAAGCACTGCAGCTTTAGTTATTTTTGGGCTGACCCAGGAGATTCAAGCTCGAGGTTTCACAAGTGTACCCCCACATCGGACCACAACGTCCACCTCACCTATCCACCTCAAGCGCTCTCTCTGCCCGGCTCAGGGCATTGCTCCTGGACTTGAAGTTAGCCTCTCTAATCAGCAAGAAACCCAGAGACAACTACCCGCCGGTGGGAATAAACAGCTGATGGCATAAGCCTACATAAACGTTCCGGGTCATGCTACATGCAATGTAGGCTACATTTACGACAGCAAAATTAACTTCCTTGAATGTACTGTAATAAATGTTAGCTAGATAAGAGAAATATTTTTGGCATAACTGCCATTTTGTTAATGCCACTTGAAATTAAATGTAATGTCTTTTAATGCTTTTTAAAGCCTTAATTTTGACAGAATCTATTTAATGACTTTTAATGCCCCGCGGAAACAGGACACCCACCAGGTCAAGAAGGTGCATATCACTATTCTTCACATTCTTTCCTGGGCTCAACAGGAGACCAAAACATCTGAAAAATAAAGAGAAAAACAAATGTGGAAAGAGGAGTTAACAGGAACCATATGCCTTTCCTTCATTATTTACTATATCACAAAAAAACATGTTCTCACTTGCACTATAAGAGATGCCTTAGTTTAGTTAACAGTTAACTAAACTTTGGAAATGTACAATTTTTTTTAAATAATTCACATAGATAGGTTATGTCTTGTTATATCAGAAGTAACCGTGTTGATGTAATGTATTATTGTAAACTTCAGTAGTTCAACTTTGTGTCAGGGTCACAAAAAACATACCTTTCGATGGCTAATTCCTTATTGGATGTCTGTTGAATATAAATAACAATTTTCTTGTCCATTCCTGCACGGAGTTTGAAACTTTGCTTGTCTTTGTCCTTTGCTACAGCACTGAAAAAGCATTGATAACCCTAATTATTACACATGTGATATTTTGAAGTTCAAAAATACATATTTTTAATATAAATAGTAATAGAAAGTAACAGTCGTTGCATTTTAACAATATCTTCAGTTATCCCCATCATCACAATACATAACATAAAATGAATAATGTGATCTTTTACTGTGAGGATGGTGAAATCCCTAATAGTGCTCTAATTTGAAAGAAAGCAGATGTTCATACGATGGTCCTACCTAAAGGTGCCTTTCCCATCATCCTCTTTAATCTCGAGGCTGACAGTGAAAGTGAAGAGGTCACTGTCAGGGGTTAGAGGCGGAGCTTGTTGAGACAGCAGGGCCTTTTTCGCTGACCGCCGAAAAGCTGTGGCAAAGCTATACAGTATCCGACTCACCTGAAAAATGCATACAAATGATTGTGTCGTTGTTGTTACATATACAGTGGTACCTCACCTTACGAAATGAATTCGTTCCAGAAGTGGTTTCGTAACGTGAATTTTTCGTAAGTTGAGTAGCTATTTCAATGGAAAAGGCCTGATTCGTTCCAAGGTTGTTGTTTTTTTATAGTGTAACTTTTTTTTTTTTTTTATAGCGTAACATTGGTTCTGCGTCCTGATTGGCTAAGAGACTAGACCAGGACTAAACGTGGACTAAACCAGGTCTAGACCAGAACCAAACCAGGTCTAGACCAGGTCTAAACCTGGACTGGACCTAGATTAAACCAGGACTGGACCAGGTCTAGACCTGGACTAAACCAGGATTAAACTACCACGTGTCGCTCTTTGCTGGTTTCGTGCGGCTGGTTTGTGGCTCGGGCTCCAGAGGACGCGGTCCGGGCGCTGCGGTTCTATCTCGTGCTCGCAGCCCCGGTGCCGGTGTACTGTCAGATTGAGACGCTTTGTCAGTTTAAGACACCTCCTCGAGATCTGCGCAAGCGCGCATGATGTAATGGTTTAAGACGCCTCCTCGAGATCTGTGCAAGCGCGCATGATGTAATGGTTTAAGACGCCTCCTCGAGATGAGCGCTACTGCGCAAGCGCGCATGATGTAATGGTTTAGAAACAGCTGAGCTACAGCTGTGATGTGAAAGCCGTACGCTTTCATGCGCTCCTGCTTAAGTAAGTAACATTTTAACAGTCTATTGGTTTTATTGTATGTTTGAACGAGATGTGAATGTTAGATTTGCGGCAGAATACCTACGTCAGATAACCAAGACGCTTTGTCACTTTCAGACGCCTCCTCGACTCCTCGAGATGAGCGCTACTGCGCATATGATGTAATGGTTTAAAAACCATTTAAAAACCAATAGACTGTTAAAATGTCAAACGGTGCTTGGCCCCCACATTGCTGCTTGCAGCTATATTTACTATTATTATTGGGGCCAAGCACCGAAGGTGCTAGGCACACTGGGGACAAGCACCGAAGGTGCTAGGCAGCATAGTGTTTCTACTGATTCTTATTATTGGGGCCAAGCACCGAAGGTGCGAGTTACCATATAGTGTTTCTACTGATTCTTATACATTATTCTTCGACCCATGGGAGTCTATGTCTGGTAAAAAGTTGTGAAATTTTGCATGCACATTCCAGTCTCCTCATTACCCACAGCAATTTATAGGCCCCCACCCCCAACCGTCTAGTGCCACCAGCAGGTCAAAGCTGCAGGAATTTTCAGGAATTTTCTGTGTTGCTAGGCAACGCAGAAATGTACCTTTGATCTGTCTTTGATGTGTCTTTGATCTAGCCGAAGTGAGCTCATATCTCGGGAACCCTTCATAGGAAGCCTGGGAGCCTGGGAAGCCTGGCTAACAGACCCTGTTAGACCCTGTTAAACCCTGTTAGACCCAGTTAGACCCTGTTAAACCTTGTTAGACCCTGTTAAACCTTGTTAGACCCTGTCAGACCCTGTCAGACCCTGTCAGACTCTGTTAGACCCTGTCAGACCCTGTAAGGGTCTCTAGCACCACCAACAGGACAATATTTGAAGGACATTTCTGCTTATAACGTAGCGTTTGATTGGCTGTCATGACAAAACGATAATACATGCTGAGGCCTACATGCACCTTCGGTGCTTGGCCCCCCACATTGCTGCTTGCAGCTATATTTATTATTATTATTACTACCATATGACTTTGGCAAAATTATGCAGGACTGGATGCGTGTAACATTAAATAAATCAAGAGAACATTAAAGGTTTAGATTACTCTATGTGTTTTGTGTGTTTAGTGATTTGTAGATGCAGTACATCTCATGAACATAATTTGAATTACAAACTCTAGGAGTCTCTTACCGCCTCCTGGATTTGGCAACGGAATACATGAATCCTGAAGATTTCAGCATTGTAATGGCTCTCAGTAAAAGCAAAACAGTCACTCTCTGGGGTACCATCATGGCCTCGCACACAAAACAGAATCTTGTAGATTGGGTAGTTGGCAATTTCAGTGCTGCTGTGTGGGTCTATTAACCTGTACCATGAAAATGACAGCAAATGTGATTTTTTTTTTAGTAAATAATCATCAAAAATAAGATGATCCACATCCTTACCTGACAGTGCCTTCAGAGACTCCTGGCACAGACAGTGTGACATCCAGGGGAAGTTGGCACTGCCCTCGGAGGATACTCATCATACGGAGAGCCTCAACCTCACTGCGAGGGGCGTTAACTGAAGCGCACCCCAGATATGTCAGCTGGCTAAACACAATACTGTCCTCGTCTGGGATTGGGCTGATGGGACTGCCTTCTGAGGACGACTCATCACCTGCACATATACACTACCAGTCAAAAGTTTGGACACATTTTAAAAAATAGCCACCCACTGCCCCCCTGGTGTGCACTTTTAGCATCTCTTGACCCTACTACAGCACAGATATGAAGTGAAAATCATTTCAGGTGACTTTATCAGGAAATTTAATTCAGGGGATTTTTGCAGCGCAGTCAACAGAGCAAAGGGTGGCTACTTTGAGGAGTTGAATATAAAAATATATATTATTTTTTTCTTTACTACATCATTTTATACATCCTGCTTCATATATCTGACATCTTCTGTATGAAAAGTTGTATGAAAAAGTTTGGGCACTCCGCTGAGGTTGCATAATAATTCACTCTGTCCTCACAGAAAATGATCACAGTGGCATGTCATTCATTTTCCCAAAAAGGCCGAGGATTGGGTGCTTTTCCAGACACAAAGGTGAAAAATAGGCTGTGCAAATATGTGGGCACCCCTGTCATTTTGTTGCTTTGAATACCTATAACTAATCAACACAGAGTAACTGGAACACAAAATTGGTTTGATGAGCTCATTAAGCCTTGAACTTCATAGACCGGTGCATCCAGTCATGACAAAAGGTATTTAAGGCGGCCAAATGCAAGTTGTTCTTCTTCTCTTTGGCTCTCCTCTGAAGAGTGGCAACATGGGGGCCTCAAAACAACTCTCTGACCTGAAAACAAAGATTGTTCAGCATGATGGTTTAGGGGAAGGCTACAAAAAGCTATCTCAAAGATTTCAGCTGTCAGTCTCCACTGTGAGGAACATAGTGAGGAAATCACAGGCCACAGGCACAGTTCTTGTTAAGGCCAGACGTGGCAGATCAAGAAAAATATCAGAGAATATCAATAAAGTTGCTTCTTCTTCTTCTTACTGTTTTATTATGATACTGCATTTTATTATTACTTATTTTATTTTTTGCCTGCTTGCACTTTTCTTGTTCAAACTTTCTTTTGCACTAAATTGCCTGGAGCTATTGTGGCAAGTGCATTTCTCCTATGTGAGATCAATAAAGTCTTATCTTATCTGTGGGATGATTTGAAGCAGGCTGTCCATGCTCGGCAACCATCAAACCTCACTGAACTAGAGATGTTTTGTAAGGAGGAATGGTCCAATATACCTTCATCCACGATCCAGACACTCATTAGAGGCTATAGGAAACGTCTAGAGGCTGTTATTTTTGCAAAAGGAGGCTCTACTAAATATTGATAAATATTTTTCTGTTAAGGTGCCCAAACTTATGCACTGGTCTAAGTTTAAAAATTTTGTTTTGATGCATATTGCACATTTCCTGTTAAACCTAATTTCACTGCTTAAATATTACTGTGTCCATTAGTTATTTGATAGATCAAAATGACATTGTGGACCCAAACACCCAATAATTTATAAATGAAAATAATGGCAATTGTCAAGGGTGCTCAAATTTTTTCACACAACTGTATATACAATATACAAGTAAAAACAGGAATGAGGTAGTGTTAAGACTTAATACAGATAAGAATAATACAGATTTATCATGGTCCATAATCTAGTATTGTTGCTTATTGAAGTGACAGACCTGTATCAAAGTTATAACAAAGTAAAAAAGAGTCCATTAATAAAAGGCTAAATTAGACTGCTGACCTCGATATGACCTTTCATTGAGCTCACTCTCCTGTGCAGTCTGCACTGGTAGAGCCATTTCTACAGAGGGTGGGCTGGTGCTGAGGGGGTCACAGCCTGGTGGGACTGCAGACACAGTCAAGTGTCCACTGAGACCTTCCATCCCTGAGTCTGGTGCAGGCCCAGGGTCAGACCCAGAGGGCTCCATCAGAACATCCTCCAATTCCCTCTGCAGCTGCTGCTCACTACCATTCCCAACGATCTGGACACAAGTGGGAAATGCAGACAAAGAGATATCCAAAACACAGAAAGAAAACTTTAGATCATGTCAAAACAGTCCAAACTGTGTAGACTGGTGTAATAGTGTGTTGATAATATTCTTCATCCATGTCTAGAGCACGCAAGATCAGGTTATCATAAATATGAACATGCTCTTAATAACTTACCTGGGTACAGATTAAATAAAATTACAAGTGACAGTAATCACGATGCATGGCAGCAGCAAGAGGACAGGAGAGCACATTTTTGCTAATTAATATATATTTTATGTATACATGAGATTGTTATATCAAATAGACACAAAATCACTTTCACAAAAGCTTAGACATCAATAGAGGGTGTCAATTGTCTAGCCTGAAATTCTATTTGAATCAGCTTAAAGCCAAGGCTTCAGCAGATTATGCCTACATTTGACTCATCTAGGATCAAAGTGTGTGTAAGATACCACCGGTATCAGTCAACAGCCAGCAAATTTACAAGAAGCACCAGTCACAAAGATTCACCAGCACAGTGTGACATCACAGAAAGAACATGTAGAGACTAGAGAGAGAGCGAGAGGAGAGAGAACTGGGAGCAAAGAGACTGACCTTAAAGCTGACCCCTTCCTCAGAAATCACCTGCATAACAAATAATAAGTTTAGACACACTGGCTTCTCTCGCTCAGAGTGGCCTGACTCAAAAGTGCTCAAGATGTGAGGGTCAAAACCAAAATGTGATGTCTGAAATGACTGAGTGAATGGGAATGGGCGGGATTTTCCTTTAGCTTTCTATACATCAACAACCATTACCAGTACAGCAGTAGAGCATAAGTTCCTTCATACAGAAGACTCCACACTTTTAACTACACTGGCATACTTGCACCAGATGCTACCCATTTCAGTTACAGGAGTGTGTTTGAGATGCACTATTGGGCATTCACAGGTTTCTGGCACCATCTTGTGGACAGGCATTCAATTCATAATAGAACACAGTCAACCATAAAGCAGACATGCATGATGCAAGAAAATAAAACATCAGTGAATTTTTTCAAATAGTGTCAACTCAACACCTAACACATACATATGGTCTAAATCACAGGGATCACCGATTTTAAATCCGTATACAACAATACACATTCTAACCCAGTGAAAATACACATGCTCTTTAAGGAACTATATAATCAGGACACAAAAAAGGAACAATAGATTTGTTTATGGTTAACATGAACACAATAAAACACAGGTGAAAGGGAAAAAATGATTGAAGAAGTTAGACTAATTTATGTGTGACCAAAGCAAATATTGTATGATAAAAGCAATGATGACCTTGGCTTTAAACTACTTTCAGTGTACAAACAACTGCGAATGAAATGAAATAAGTTATTCTTTTTTGGTATCATGGTAGTGGATTGCTATAGGCCTAAAAATACAGCCAGTGAGTGCAACAGTATTACAGTTAGAATAATCCAAATACTAGTTACAGTCCAATAATAGAGATTAATTAAATTCACTGTTTACATTATTCAGACGATAATAAATATATTTTGTCCACATCTACTCATACACTTGCCTGACCAGCCTTACCTTCAGTCCTGTCTTTTCATCGTCACTACCATTATTAGTGGACGAGGGTGTGTCGTCCCCCAGCCGGGACACAAGCACAAAGTCCTCACTGTTGAGCGTGGACACTGAGTCTGAAGACACACTGATCTTCTTGTCCTCCATGGTGGCTTCACTTAAAGCCAGGCACACAGCTCATGAATGGAAGACAGGAGGAGGTGGGAGATGATGGGCAAAATCACCTGGAAAAGGAACAAATCAACAAAAAGAAGCAGGGAAGAAGAGCACATCCACATTGTCTATTTTTGTTGAATGTTAAGGTTAATTGTATTTGACGACTCTCTACATTGCATTAATAAAAAAATGATTCAGTCTACTATGATAATATGGAAAAAGAACTGAAAAAAAGACCTTCAAATGCTTACAAGCTGATAGGCTGATCATGGGTGAGTTAGTGAGTCAAATTCAAAAATAAGGACCAACTATATAAAAAAAATAAAATAAAAAATAAAAAATCAAGACACTGCAAAGTCACATAAGCTACTGGACATCTGGACCACTGGATGACCTGAATGATTTAGATTTGATTTGTGACTGAAGACTGAAGTTCTGTCGGCTTATCTACTGCAGAACCTCTGAAGTGCAACATATGCATTGATTTATTCATTATAACAATTGAAATGGTCACTTTGATTCAATTTCATTTCATTGTTCAGATGACATACTACTGTATAGTTAGACCCTAAACCGGTTTCTCTAATATAATGCTATACCTTTAAAAAAAAAAAAAAAAAAATACTTGCCATTACTGATTCTTGGTCATGTGCTTTAATATCCTCTTACATATTTTGAGGCCAAACAGATACCCTTAACCCTTTGTGAAATGATATATTCGTTGTCACCTGGAGCCACATCGTGCCCTGCCAGATCAGATAGTGATTCCAGGATATGGGCTCATCCTATATTATGTTTGGACTTAAAGTGACCATTTACTAGTCACTTTTGACCACTTTGTTTTGTAGAGTAAAAAGTGGGCATGTAGTGAGCTCACAAGACTATTTAGAATCTCTTTCATCTGACAACTGCACCCAACGCAGTGAGGTACTAGTCCTGTACCAGATTTGACACATCATTCAGGCTCAAATGTCCAGATAACTCACTCTATGCCTTCTCCTTCTCTGATGTGATCCCAATATTAATCTTTAGAATCCAAATAAAAGAAATTGGTCAACTAAAGAAGACTAAATGAAAAATAAATGTGTGAGAGTCGGTGGTGGTGGAGGGGCCGGTGGTTGACAGTCTCGCCCCAGGGCAGTTACAAAGGTGGCCTACCATGAGCATGAAATGAAAGGAGCATTATGGAACTTTTCTGGTGGCTTTTCTCCATGGATATTGCTCTCTTCATGTAAAGCATTTGTGTCTTTAAAGGCACTATATAAATCAAATACATTATAATTATGTTGGCTGGAGTACTATTCCATCAACTGATTCAATGACTACAGCCCCTACACCACATTGGCCTTGTTACCTGTATTCTAACAAAAGCTGCTGCCAACTAGTCCTTATCAACCTTTTATCAGTTTTGTAACAACTTTCCCATGTCCATGTCAGTATTTTCAAATATTGTTTTGTTAGTCAAAAGTGTGCGTGTAAAGTGTGCCATTCAGAATGTAGCAGTAGACAGACACTTGACAAAAATAGACTGAAAAGATTTCAATTTTAAAAGTTGCCACCTGAACCATACTAATATGACACTTGTCATAAACCAAAACATAGAACATACCAATTGCCTGGTCAGCTAAGATTACACCCTTTTCCAACTCTCTCTCCCGGAGCTCAGTAGGGTGCAATCAACAGATAGAAACACAGGGTAAATTTTAAGTAAACAAATGAGAGAGAAAAAAATAACAAAGGACTCAGAAATATTATGAATATCTGCAGAATCAGTGTTCAAAGTATTAAATTTTGTTAAACCAAGGAAAGGGGAGTTTTACATAATTATATTGTCAATAATTGTTTCAGCCAAAAAAAATAAAAAATAAATAAATAAAAAAAAGTCTTGCTGGTCTTGTTCCAGACCCTCCTAGATTCAAATAGAAAGTAGGTGGGGCTCAGCCAGACAAACAAACCAGTATGCCATTACACCAATGTACTATTATTTGATTCAAGACTCAGGTGATATGTTGAAAATGACACGAAGTAGTGAGTTCATACAGACTGAGGACATCACACTAGGGAGAATTCTATCCAAAAGTTAGGCACAATTTATAGATTTATAGAATTTATAGACAGAATCACGCTTTTTTCTGATGCTTAAAGCATGATTTGAACAAAATAAAAGTGTTTCCTTATATTTGTATCAGATCATATTTTGTGTACATTAGACTTTTGTTAGGTAATGATTATGGAATTCTTTTGTGTGATGTCATGATTTCCAACCAGGAAGTAAAATTTTAAACATCTAAAAAATTGCCAAATTGGGCAAATGTGTGTGAATGTTTTTGCAAAAATGTTAAATATAATGATCTTCATTGTATTTTACAAAAATCTGTAGTCGAACCTGTCACTTTTATTGACAGTTGTTGACAGTGAGACCATCACCAAACTCCACATAGTTTAATCAGATAGGACATCATTGCTTTGTAATAGTTAGTATGTGAACTGCCTGAACAGTAGGCTGATGTCACATCAAAGGGCACTTTATTTTGCATCTAAAATTGTCTAATATATTATGACTAGAATAATCAAGATTTTCAATTATCCAAATACTCACTCATTTAGGCTCTGAATGTGCAGATAAAAAGGCCAGTGTCATGTAAACTTAAACACTCTCTTAGCCCTCTCTCTTTCCCTCAGCTGAACGCTCTGTTCTAGGCTGCCAGCTGAGCCCTGTGTGTGCAGAGCCACACACAGCCATGGAGCATTCAGGCCTGTGTTGTGGTGGGACACTGTGCAATTCATAGACACAACAAAAATGGAACAAAAAGTTACAAATAACAAAGTAATAAGAAGCTAAAAGTTCACAGCAACCTGGATGCCTAAGGGATTACAAAGACAATATGAGTCTTGGCACTGTGTACAGACTAATCACAACAAAAGAATGACAGGCCATAGCAGTTGTAGAGGGTATAGATCGACCAATATGGGTTTTGTCATGGCCAATGCCAGTTGTTTGGAATTCAGAGGAACCAATGGCTAATAAGCTCTGCCAATGCTTTTGGGCCGATATGTAGGACCAATTTGGATTATTTTTTGCCAAATTATATTACTGAAATTTACAGAAAACTCAGGCCACTGCTCTTTTTTTACCACACATTTTAAGAGCACCGTCACATTTTGTACAGTTATATCTTTGCAAAGTGTTCAAATAAAACTGTATGTGTATTATTTAAGCAGCAAAAATAAAATATTGGCCTGTGCTGGAGGTATAAGGCTAATGCACTAAAAAGTGCAAATATCGATTCGGTATACTGGCCAACCGATATATCAGGCTATCTCTAGTATGGGGGTGATTATAATTGTTGCCTTAAGGAACACAGCACAGTTCTATCTGAGTGGTCTGTGTGAAACACAGGAGGCTGGCATGGGCCAAGACCATTCTAACAAACACAATTACTCACCTGTACATAAAGGAATGCAGTCCATTTAAGACTACAAACCACACCTAGACCATATCACATAATAAACATCTCCTTTTCATACACACTTTCAGTGTAAAATTGGACTACTACTTTGTACCACTAGCCACACAGTGTACCATTTTTCGTAGACAGAACAAGCAAAACATGTTTATACAGATATATCTGTGGTTTTAGTTTTCTCATCATAATCATACTTGTCTTTTAACATTTGGTACGTTCAAAATCTACACAGCTCAGTTCAATATTGTCATGTTGGTTTATTTAGATTCTATGATCTTTCAAAGATGCCACACATCAGAGAGCTCTGTCCACTCACAGCTCTGTCACTCACAGCTCTTACGCTGCTGCTGCTGTCAAGTGGATCTCTTGAGAGTAGCACAGGGTTTCTATTCGGTGCTCTGCTGTAGCTACAGTAACAGTGATAACTGGCTTCGCCCTCACCTGCGCCTCCTCATCACGGCCTGAGCAGCACACCTGTTAGGATAAACTTCTCCAGACATGGCAACATCAGACACCACACACAAGCAGGGGGCTCGATCTGACGCGCCATATGAAATATGCTTTTGACAATACGACAGAAAGTGTTGTTTGTTGCGATTTTTAATAACCAGCTACCAGTGTCCATGCTTTAGTGTCAACTTCAACTAGTAACGTTAAGGGTACAACGTTAGCTTTGATGCTAACACTGTAGCCATCACCGATCAAAGGTCCGACAGTCCACTCAAAATAGACACTAAGCTAATGTGCTATAAATACACCACACAAATATGGTAATAATTAGCTTGACGATGTCAATTAAATGACTCTATAATGCAATTCTCCTTGCAGAGATAAAGGCCACTAACGTTAATGTATACTGTGGCTGCTTGCTAGCGACTGCTAGCCATGCTACCTTAATAGTTAGAAATTATAACAAGTATTTTAATTCCTAACACTATACACATTAAACTTTGAAAGCATGAGCGTGTATTGTAGCATACAACTTACCTTTTCCCCACAAGTGTTTTATTCCCACCGAGGTTGGCACAACATTGCACTTTTCCCGTATCATCAGCAGCCAAGTGCATCCCAGCCGAGCTGTAAACACAACCCGCTGACCGCACGCTGCGCATGCGCGGCTCAGCTGCGAGCAGAAAGGCGTTGGCAGCAGAGAATCAAACTGCACCTCTCATTTTTGACACGGACTCGTTATTACTACTTCACAAATGGAAAGAATCATCTTCGTCATAGTACATGTAAGTAGCATATATTCTATTATCAATTAGGTAAATAATTTATCTAAACTTCTCCTTGATATTCTTGTCTGTATGGCTTTAATATAGTAAGCCAGTGTACTGTTTAGTCTATCTTGATAAACGTCTTCGGCGAAACGTCTTCAACCAAACAAACTTTGTCCAGTTGACAAATTGAACTTCTCCTTTTATCATGGATTCTACCTGGACGACTGAGGGACTTTTCACGCATCTTTAGTTTATCTTATTAAATAATGGTGAAAGGAACCAAAAGGTATTTCTCTTTTTCTTAAACATTCTTTATAATTTGTTTGTATTATTTTTTGTTAATGGAAATAAAAATGTTTTGAGCTTAAAAACCTTGCCCATGTCTCTGTTACTATTATCAGCGATACATTACGTCAGTGTTTCCCAACCAGGGTACAAGTACCCCTAGGGGTACGCGAGCACATTGCAGGGGGTACTCAGCAGTGTCGCTGTCAGGCGCAGGGGGAGGTTTTTTTTTTTGTTTTTTTTTTAAATTCTAATTTGAGTAAATTTGAGTTAAAGAAAAGAGAGCAAATGCCAGAGAATTACATTTTCTAATTAAGGAGATGAAATAAAATGATTTTAATTTAATAATCTGTTGTGTTACGTTCTACTTTTGGAGAATTATCAACACGTATGAGTCAGGGGGTACTCGAGGTATGACAAAAAGTCTCAGGGGGTACACAAGACAAAAAAGGTTGGGAAACACTGCATTACATGCACACAATATTTTTTTTTAAATATATTAAACTAAAATGAAAGTTTTGTAGCCCTATTAATAAATGAATATGAAGTTGACAATGACATAATTTGTATTGGTTTATTGTAGCATGCAATTTTGTATGCTTAATTCCTCACTGTCATGTTCACTGTTCCAAGAGCAATGCAATAAGAAGATGCCTCATGGACATAATGTTGGTAAACAGTATAACACAAGTAAGCAATCCATTATAAACACAGAATCAAAAAATCATCCAAATATTGTACAATTCATCAATTATTAAAAGCATGGACATCTTGCTATAATTTGGTATTATAATATAAGTAAAAGGCAAACCTTTCACATGTGGTATTTCCAAGGAAATAAATTGAATACATAACAGTATTATTCATTACTGGAGCTTGCTATCTCCTTCCTCATAGTAAAAACACTATACAGCTGCCCAATTCATTGAACACAATTAAATATAGGCTATAACATCTTATTCTCACATGTTTTATAAATGCAGCTATACTATAAGTCCATCTAATGATGGTGCCAGACTGTTTACAATGACGGTTATGTACCATCTCTTAATTCACTTTGCCTACATATCCATTGAGCAATAGATTTTCAAAATAAATGTCTAATACAGACATGAAGTCATAAAACATTAGTTCAGTCTTTTTTCACAATCAACAAAATTACTATACCACAACAGCAATCAAATGTGGTAATAACAATACTAGTGTATAATTCATATATTTCAGCAAACAATAATAATGCTGCAGGCAAACTTGAGCATTGACGTGGCCACACAGTGGGCATGTGCAGAACTCTTACAGCGCTGGGTGTGTTGTATCACAACTACAAAGTCATCAATACTCCTCCACCATTACAAGAGGGGCTATGGCATGCATGACAACAGAGCAATTATGCTATGCTTGGACAAGGTGGGCTTGTACACTCTGCCAGTGAAGTGCTGGCAAAGAATGCGGTGCAGTTACCAGTACAGGCAGCAGTACAGTTACTTCACCCCTACAATGCTGCTACAACAGAACAGTTGGGTTTATAATAAACATTTAGATAATCAAAACACTGAAAATACTCACTCAAGCAATAAAAATACAGTGAACTAAATCCCCAATAGGTAAAAAATTGTTGTAATAACATTTCCCCTGATCTTCCCTGAGCAACTTGCGCACACATGGATCTAGCAGCCTCTACTGGAGAATAGCACAATTGCACTGAACTGCTAAGTTTGACTCAGTCCCATTCTTTGCATTTTTCCAGGTGACTCTGTCAAAGTAAGGGGCAGTGCAAGGCAGAAACCATACAGTCAAACTGTACATCTCATGGCACTTAATGTTAGTTGTAAACAGATGCAAATGTAGTTATCGCCTAATGGAAATGAACTATAAGGTCAACTGTAAAATGCATCGACATTTCTTTCAAAACAAAAAGTAGGCTTCTATAGTATAACTATATTTCCTTAAATCTTTGAAACTGTTAATTTAAGTCATTATGACTAAGGAGTGTATTTTCAATGAAAAGAATCAGGTTGGGCAGCTTGAAAACTCATTGTACAGTACAAAGTGTGCTGTGTCTAGAACAACAGGGCTTTGAGATCCCTACAGGTAGAAGCAATACTATACTCAACAAAAATATAAACGCAACACTTTTGTTTTTGCTCCCATTTTTCCTGAGATGGACCCAAAGATCCAAAATTCACTCCAGATACACAACACTACCATTTCTCTCAAACATTGTTCACAAATCTGTCCAAATGTCTGACAGCGAGCACCTCTGCCCCGCCGAGACAATCCACCCCACCTCACAGGTGCGCCACATCAAGATGCCGGTGGACCAACATTCCACAGGCCACAATTGACAATCTGATAAACTCTATGCGAAGAAGATGTGTTGCACTGCATGAGGCAAATGGTGGTCACACCAGATACTGACTGGTTCTGAGTCCCCAGACCCCCAATAAAGAAAAAAAAAAATGCACATTTCGGGGTGGCCTTTTATTGTGGGCAGTCTGGGGCGCACCTGTGCACTGGTCATGATGTCGGATCGGCATCTTGATGTGGTGCACCTGTGAGGTGGGGTGGATTGTCTCGGCGGGGCAGAGGTGCTCGCTGTCACACATTTGGACAGATTTGTGAACAATGTTTGAGAGAAATGGTAGTGTTGTGTATCTGGAGTGAATTTTGGATCTTTGGGTCCATCTCAGGAAAAATGAAAGCAAAAACAAAAGTGTTGCGTTTATATTTTTGTTGAGTGTATATAAACAAATTATATGAAAAAAAAATGGTTCACTTAAGTGATTTAAATCTTGAAGACACAATAATATCCTGATACAAAAATACTTACAAACAACTTCACAGAAGTTAGCAAAGCACATGCAAAAATAGTTTTTGTGGGATGAAAATGCTTACAAAACAAAAACAATTAAATTAACAGTTTGTTCAGGATTTGAATATTTTATGTTTGCCATAAGTTGTCCGTAAAGTAATTGTGAAGCTGGAGCAGACATATTTGCTGAATTCATTTACTTTTAAAAGAAAACCAATGGCACATAACTAGTATAATCATTGAATAATTATTTTCAAAAAGCACATTTTACTAGTTATCTTACAGCTCTAGTTAACACTTTACTTAATTCTTAAATAACGTCAAAATGGTCCCAAGGGCTTGGTCCCATGACTGCAGAGGCAGTTAGAGCGTCATATGATTAGCAAAGACAGAAGCGCTTGACTATGGAAATAAAAGTTTCGATTGAAGGGATTAGTCTTCATATTTTAACAGAACATCAAAGAAACTGTTACTTCTTTGACATCACCATTATGTAAATATTGATTTAAATAGCTATAAAAATATTATACCTGTATATATAGTATATTAATCGCATAGAGTTTTATTTGTATAACTAGTGCAAGATGGGAAGGAAGAGAGGGAAGCTAGTCAGAAGTGTTAATAGGCACGTTACTATTGTAATGTCAGTACAGACATTTGTACTATATTGTACAAGTATCTATTTGGACAGAATACAGTGTATTTTAAGCAGGATGTAAAATGTTCAAAATCTTTTAAGTACTTAGAGACTGGGGTTTGTTAGCGAGGCTACATATTTGTATTCTGTGCAGTGTTTGAATTTTGAAACATTTAACTTCCATTGAGCAGTACTGCAGTAGTCGCTGACATTTCAGAACAAGCACAGGAAGAACTGTCACCCAAATGTGGAGGTCCTGTTCGGAGTACTAATTTTCCCACAGCCAACCCTCCTGATACTATTCCACCAGGAGAAACTGACTTCCTGTAAAACAAAGTACAGTATTAAGGAAAACAGTAATCAAAATGCAAATGTGTTTGAATGCACCATTTATATTATTTTTAATGGTGATACCTAAAGGCCATCTTTTTTAGAAAATTAATGTCCATCTTGTCAGGTAAAGATATATCAGCTTCTGGTCGTTCCTCTGTTACCGATGTGAGCAGTGGTGAGGGGCAGGAAGGAGACAGGAGGTGCTGGGAAGTCTCGTCAGCCCGGGAAGAGGCGAGGTCTACTGACTCCTGAAAAAAGAGAATCATGTTTGCATTTCAATTCTATTAATTTGTCCTTACAGCTGATCTAAGTCAAGAAAAGCAGTTTAAAAATAAGCCCTCTTTGTGGGCTTTTCCACAGAATGAATAACTCTGGTGAGCAGACAAAAGCAAAAAATACCTATATTTGTTCATGGGTATTATTTGAACCTTTTTTCATTCACCCCTTTAGCCCCTCCTAGAAAAAAACTGGCAGGTTTTGTTTTGAGTGAATATAGTGAGTCTGGTAGCACTGTAGTGGTTTGCAATTATCGTGTGGAGTTGTTGCTCTTACACTGTCCTGTGATTTGACATCCTGCTGGTCTGAGTCATCCATGTCAAGAGCACATAACTCCAGCTCAATGTCCCGGTCAGGCTCTGGTTCACTCTCACAGGGTCTCTCCTCATCCAGACCATACACAGTCTGATAGAGCTTCTCCCCAGTCCCAATAGAAGTTTGGCTTCCTCTTAGATCAGATGAACAAAGCTGCTTACTAGAAAAAACAACAGAAAAACACACAGACATTTATCAGAATCATAAAGGTGAAGAAATGTGTGAACATGTCATACAAAGCAGAGGGCTTCCCCCATGAGCATGTGGGTTCAGCAAGTGACTTTATTTTTAGTGCACCCAAAAATGGAGATGGCAGGACTACTGTGAGAAAGCCCAGAGGGGTTACATCACACATTTTGCTTCTGAAATTGCCTCTACAGGTATGACTGTATGTGTATGAGGTATTTTTGTATGAAGGGAACATCACAGCTCTTACACAGATCTGAATATGAATATGAAGATAATAAGGCAAAAAGATAACTGGCAATTTTAAAATCTAAAATATTACACATTTAGGGGCTAAAAACACACATTTTTTGTACATTAAATCCCAATAATTATCATAATCAGAAATTTAGTTGCATCCCAAAAGAGAAAATGAGAGTCAAAAATCTCAACTGCACCAGATCACATCCATGAATCTGTTCACTCACCCCCGCTGACCCTCTTGAACTTTCAGCCTGTGCACCAATGCTAAACAGAACCAGAAGTTTACCCGTCTAAAAAACTTGAACGGCTGGAAGAGTTTGATCCTCTCGAGTTCCATCTGTAGTCCCTGTGGTCCAAGTGGGCACTGTAGTCTGTGTAAACAAACATTAGCTGATTAGGTGAAAGATTACAAACAGTATAATACGGATTAAAAAACAGTGCTTATTCAGTGTAAACAGCATCTTGCCTCTAAAGTTGATGGCAGTGGTACTGGCACTGGCCTGGCAGGCTGTGGCTTGGACCGGGTCGGTGGTGTGATAGCCAGTACGTGAGGCTCGAGATATGGCTCCCCACTTGGAGATAATGGGCCCCTCACTAAAAGGAATGATTGGATCTTCATCTTTGAGGCGACGGTAGTGGTCTAATGAATGCAGCCATGGTTTTGCTACACCATTACCGCTGCACCCATTCTCATTATTTTTCAACTCCTACAGGGAAGAAGAATGTAGCATATGCAAACAGCAGTACAAATCAATGATTATGATAGAAAGCATAAAGCACAGTTCCTCACCACATGCTCGGAGCAGGAGTGGGCTGATATATGTGTGAGAGAGTCAGGCTCAAAGGAGTTGAGACAGGGGCCGAGGGAACCACAAGACCAAGGAGTGTAGTGCGCTAAACTCTCCTCTCCACTGAAGCGACAGCCCATACAAGGACTTCCACTGCCCTCAACATGCTGCAAACACACAACGCTTCCATTGTAAATGGTACTTGCGACTGATATCACTGTTCATTCTGGCATTTGTGTTCTACGCAGAAATCTAGACAGCATCTTTATAGTCCTTGCGGTTCTTTTATGTGTCAAATCTGCATTAGTAAAACAAAGGGTGCCTAATTGAGTGCAAAAACATTTGAGCATCCCATAAAGACCACAACGCAAGAAAATGCTTAGGAACTCAAATGGGACTCTTTGCTTCAAATATCACCAATATTTAGTTACACAAAACAAGAAATATTGATGATAATCAGTGAAACAAAGGCTTAGTTGTCTAAAAGCCTGAGTCACCATTTGTTAAAGTCTTGTGCTCACTTTCTCTCACGCACATTACCACATCTACACTTGCTGTATAATCTTCCCTCTCAGTTGCTAAGCAACTATCCCCAGACTTAAATAGTACTTGGTGCTGCTATTACACTTAGTACATAGACTAGATGTTACATTTAAACAATTTTAAATGTATATGTAACCCTCATGAACAATTGCTGCATTGTGTATCAGCTGTAGATGTGTGATAAGGGACTTGGTCAGCTGAGAGAAGTACATAAAGAATGTTGGTGTACAGTTGGTGACTTTGTACCTCTGTTCCAAAGTCGATGGTGAAGATGGGGGAGGACTGAGCTGGTCGGTTGGCATTATGATGGTGGTGGTGATGATGCGCCCACTGCTCCTGCTTCCTTCTAAACAGATCCTCATAGCCCAGAGGAGCACGTCCATAGTCCTGATTTAAATTAAATTTACATTAAATTACATGAATTCAGATTATCATTCTGAATAATGTCAATAATTTCGACTGTTAAAGTGTTATTTACTCGATGTACCTAGAATATTTAAATTGTTTCCAGATATTTTTTACTTGTTTCAATACATTTTTTCAAGCTTAATTGCTTACCCTAGGGATCAGAAAATTTACAATATTATTGCAAGCAAAATTATAATAGAACCAGTCAAATGTTATGAAACAGGTTCATCTAAGTCATAAGCAATCCAGATGAATAATCTGAATTCAAATAATTTTAATCAAGAAAGAAGATACTCACTTAAATTTCTGGAGAGATTTTCATGCAGAATATAGTTATCAATTTAAATGTAAATGGAAAGCAATCATAATTTTGCTTTGCCCAATTCACAGTTGTATCATTGGTAAGGGTGGTTTTACAGTGTAAGCGGAATAGAAAGAGTAAGTGAAGCAGAGACATATTTGGGTGAGGAGTGGGAGGACGGCGGAGGAGGTTACAGCAACACTGCACACTGCAACGCACACTGTAGAAATGCTGCAAAGGTAGAGGTGAGAACGTGTGGGAGGGAACACAGAAACATAAATGAATGTGTGCTGGGATTAGTTTGTTTTCCGCATGTTATGTAGCTTCTATGTGTATTAAAAATAAGGCTTAATGTGTACAATGGGAAGAATACTAGGAAAATGAATTTAGTGCATGCATTCAAATATTTATTTTGTATATGTTGTATATGTATATACAACATATACAAAAATAAATATTCTATTATATGGCCAATCAGAGTACTTTTTTCTAAAGAACACTGAGTTGCATTGTATTACAGCATAAAAATAATTACAAATGCTTTAGGTTTGTTTCACTGTTAGCTATACATTATTTTATCAGTTGTCCCCAATTAGAGCACAAAAATTGCTCATGCACAGACCACAAGAGTATATTTTTTTTAATTTTTATTACTAAGATTATGGTATGCAGTTTGAAAAACTTGTGTGATCAAATACTGTAATTATTTCTCTGATTTTAGGACAGTAACTGTAAAGTGAAAATACAATTAGTATTATAAGTATTAGTTAATAAATCAGTATTTTGAATATGTATTTTTGGTATTAGTTCTGCGTTTTGTAAAAAAAAGAAAAGAAAGAAAGAAAAGCATGATCCATTTACCAAAATAATGTGACAAAAAATACACGAAAAGAATAATGCTGATTCACTTACCCTGTGCAGTCCTCTGTGCTCTGCTCCTGAGCAGTAGTTGCTGTCTAAAGAGTTAAATCTCTCTCTTAGTGGAGCTTGATAGACTGTGGAATGCAACACCTCTGGGGGGAGTGAGTTGCTCCGTGCATCTTCTCTGTGATACAGCTGTGATAACAACATAGGTAAAAGGTAAATTGACTGTCTACAAACAATAACACTGAGCTCAGACGAATGCTTCAAGACCTCTTCCATCACACACACTGTCATGTAGTTAAAGCTATAGGCCATTTATCAGATTGTCATTTATCAGAACCCCGGCAATTTAACTCCAACTATGGCCATGCGCTCTGGGTCATGACCAGACCCCAGACACAGGCACACATTAGCCGCTTTCAGACTGCTGGGCCAGGCCGAGCCGGGCCACTAGGGGGCCACCTCGGTGCTAATAGCCCCGGCCCACTAGCCCCATGCCCTGAGACCGGTTGTGTTCACACTGTTGGGCTACTAGCCTCTCCGTGTTACTCCCCCATTTGCGGAAAGGTCACTGATACAGCCCATTTTAAAACAGGATAGGCGGGCAATTCAGTAGCACGATGACAGAAGATTTATTTATTTTATTTACTTGTTTATTTGAAGGACAATGTGCAGGTACATTAAAAAGATGGCTGCATCAGATTTAGCAGAATGCTAATTTCCATCTGTAGTCCTTAACAAACATTAAAAACATTAAAAACAATTACATATAAAAGGTGCAATACAAAAAGACAATATACAGGCGTGCAAAATTTTCAATACATAAGTCAAATTTTCGATACCTAGGGTTAGGGTTAGGGTTAGGGTTAGGGTTAGGGTTTTAATAACTACAAGTTATTAAAATGTGAGACATTTAAAATGCAATAAATTTCAGAGTAAATTTCGATACCTAGTGCAAACTACAAGGTATTAAAGTGCAAAACATATAAAATGCAATAAATATCAGAATAAATACAGTGTTGTCGCTATCAGATGATACCCACAAGGGTAGCATCCGATAGCTCCGTACCTTATTGGTATTATAAATGTAAACAAAACAGTAATATGACACTAATGATCTTGGTATTCTAGTGGCCATCAGATGGTACCCACGAGGGTAACATCTGATGGCCAAATACCCGTCTGGTATTTTTAGTGTGAGCAGGACTGATGGTCAAGAAGCCAGTTTTTAACAGCCCGTGAAAAGCTGAGATAATCTGCCATGTTCTTCAAATTTTCTGGAAGCCCGTTCCATTCCTTGATGGCTTTATAGGAGAAGGCAGATTGAGAGAGAGCGGACTTTCTTTTAAGAACATTGCAGTCACCCCTAGACACGGACCTTAACACTCTGCTTGTTATTTGAGAGCGAGGCTGTACATAGGTCTTTAGTGGGGGTGGGGCAGCGTCATGCAAGATTTTATGTACCAGGCGAATATTAGAGTACCTGATCAAGTTGTCAAAGCTTAATATTTTAAATTTGTCCAATATGTAGCAGTGATGGTAGCGTCTAGGCTTTTTATCAAGTATTTTCAGTGCCTGATTATGCAATGATCATTTGTATATGACCAAGTACACTCAACAAAAATATAAACGCAACACTTTTGTTTTTGCTCCCATTTTTCCTGAGATGGACCCAAAGATCCAAAATTCACTCCAGATACACAACACTACCATTTCTCTCAAACATTGTTCATAAATCTGTCCAAATGTGTGACAGTGAGCACCTCTGCCCCGCCGAGACAATCCACCCCACCTCACAGGTGCGCCACATCAAGATGCCGATCCGACATCATGACCAGTGCACAGGTGCGCCCCAGACTGCCCACAATGAAAGGCCACCCCAAAATGTGCATTTTTTTTTTTTTTTTGCTTTATTGGGGGTCTGGGGACTCAGAACCAGTCAGTATCTGGTGTGACCACCATTTGCCTCATGCAGTGCAACACATCTTCTTCGCATAGAGTTTATCAGATTGTCAGTTGTGGCCTGTGGAATGTTGGTCCACTCCTCTTCAAAGGCTGTTATGGATGAAGAACACAGGTGCATTTTATTGATGGCATTTTGAATGCACAGAGATACCATGATGAGATCCTGAGGCCCATTGTTGTGCCATATATCCATGAACATCACCTCATGTTTCAGCAAGATAATGCACGGCCCCATGTTGCAAGGATCTGTACACAATTCTTGGAAGCTGAGAATGTCCCAGTTCTTGCATGGCCAGCATACTCACCGGACATGTCACCCACTGAGCATGTTTGGGATGTGCTTGACCGGCGTATACGACAGCGTGTACCAGCTCCCACTAATATCCAGCAACTTCGCACAGCCATTGAAGAGGAGTGGACCAACATTCCACAGGCCACAATTGACAATCTGATAAACTCTATGCGAAGAAGATGTGTTGCACTGTATGAGGCAAATGGTGGTCACACCAGATACTGGCTGGTTCTGAGTCCCCAGACCCCCAATAAAGCAAAAAAAATGCACATTTCAGGGTGGCCTTTTATTGTGGGCAGTCTGGGGTGCACCTGTGCACTGGTCATGATGTCGGATCGGCATCTTGATGTGGCGCACCTGTGAGGTGGGGTGGATTGTCTCGGCGGGGCAGAGGTGCTCGCTGTCACACATTTGGACAGATTTGTGAACAATGTTTGAGAGAAATGGTAGTGTTGTGTATCTGGAGTGAATTTTGGATCTTTGGGTCCATCTCAGGAAAAATGGGAGCAAAAACAAAAGTGTTGCGTTTATATTTTTGTTGAGTATATAAGACCAACAACTACTGCCGATACCTCTGACTACGAACACTACAACACTCATATTGAACGCTATGGAACCTCTGCACGCGCTCATCATCATGTTCCGACGGAGACAGGATGAGGAGTTCGATGAAGAAAGAAAGAAGCTGTCATGGACATCTTCAGCTGAGCAGAACTGGCGATCCATCTTCTTACTTTTTTTGTGACAGTAATCAAGGTACAGGTAATACTCTGCCATCTTCCCTTTATTTTGCTTCCAAATGTTGGCCCTGCCCCGACCTCTGCCCTGACCTTGACACCACCTCTGGCCCCTCTTGGCCCATCGTTTTGTTCGGGCCATTAGCCCCAAGATCCTGGCCCCTAGCCCCTGTTAGCTCCTAGCCCTGGACGTGTGAAAGCATTTAGCCCCGATATGCCCCTGTTGACTCGGCTTTGGTCTGATAGTCTGAAAGCGGCTATTAAGTTACACTGGAGGAATGAAGTAGCCTGGACTAGGGCAACACCTAAATATGTGTTCAGAGACAAGAGAGACAAGAGCGTCTCTGTTTAGATATCTCCAGCCTAGGATAAATGTGCAACAAGTAGCAGAGAATGACAGTGCTCACCTGTGGCCTCCATACCCTCCTGCTGTCGTAGAGAGGGGCGTAAACACCATGGGCAGGAGCAAGGGGGCCATACTGAGGCTGAGCCGGGTGGCCATGGAAAGCAGGGTGGCTCATTCGCTCTCTAAGTGGGTGCGGCGCATACCCCGAGGATGAAGAGGAGGGTGGGTGTGAGGGCTGAAGATCACTGGGGAAGGAAGACGTTGGCGGGCCCATTGAAGGAGGCAGAGTAGATTCCGGGACATTTGAGGAGCGAAGGAATCGAGTCATGCACGTTTTGTGTGGGGCATGTAGAGTGGAGGGGTAAAAGGAGCCTGCTGGAGAAGACAGGAAAATGTATTATTATTAATATTATTGTTTAGATTAAAAGTAAGAAATCTAATATAGCACGCAATTAAATAAGGGTATGCGTTTATGTGTATAGATGCATTTATGTGTTTATGTTTTGCTTATGAATAGCACTACTCACATGCTTGTTGAAACTGGGGAGAGTCATAAGGTGAGTGGGCATCCTGGTAATACAGCTCAGAGGCTTGAGAAGGGTGTGGTGCACGTGTTAAAAAAGGACTGTGTTTGGCCACTTTGGAATTACCATCAGCACATCCAGCAGTGGTCAAGGGGGAAGACGCCAAAGGATGGTTTACAGGAGTTTGTGGAGGGGACATGGACTTTCTAAAAGAAAACAAATTGTGTCATTTTTTTCTTCATTTTCCCCTCTTTTTCTCTTCTCTTTTCATGTATTATTCACTTCATACTCAGTTGGGGTAAGCTACCATAGTAACCACAGATGCCCTGGGGTATACTGGAAGCAAGGCTACCAACCTCCGACCACCACCAACAGTCACACACTACTTTCAAACTAGGCAATGTTGATTTACATGTCTTGCCTAAGGACACCACAGTTTTTCCAGCGATTTGCCCCACTGCTCTGGGGTAATGGTAACCAAAATATTATCTTTGTAAGTTTATTTGTAAAACTCTACACTAAACTAATACACTTGAAGAAAGTTTTTTAGAATAAGAGCAACTGTTAGGTTGGTAATCCTGGTCCTTCCTTGTCCTTGGCCAGCTTTTAGTAACCTATTGACGGCTAAACTCTTATCAGCAGTGAGAAAAATATAATAGTTTTTGTTTTTTTTGTTTTTTTACATACACAGTCTTAAATATGTTATAAACATTTGATCAAAATATTTTTAATAACCCATTCTTACTGTTCTGTTGACCCAGACGATGCCCTGGTGGTGGCACACAGCTCGTTGGATCCATTAGCTACAGTGGGTTCATTTGGCACTGCTCTTTTGATGTCCTCCAACATGTCTGCCCCTCTGCAGATGAGCTGAGGGTGGGTGAGGTTTGGTACCCCCTCTATTACTGTAGTGTCTCCCAAGCCCCTGGAGCCCTGATCAGCCACAGCGGATCCATCTGAGCCCTCAACGGTGAAAGTCTTACCCATAACCCCCTGCACCAATTGGAGGGAACGATTTAGACTGCAACTTTTCTTGTTCCTCAGACGAAACCTGTAATGTAAAAACAAATAATTACAATTAGGAGTCAAAATTGTGTAAATTATTAAGAATATGTGCTGAACTGCAATTGGTTTAAAGTAATATAGCATGTTGACTACCTTTTTCAATAGTAATTGTTAGTATTGTATTTTTTAATCTAGACATATTGTTCGATGGTTGTGCTAGAGAGTGCATACTTCTCCAGTTCATCCTGAGTGTGTGCAAATGTACAGTTTGTTCCTCGGGGGCAGCCTCCCTGTTGACGCAGATCTCTGCACATACTGGTCTTGTACTTGCTGTTAGCCTGAGGCTGCAAAAATATGTTTAATCATGGACCAAGTACAATGTGTTTTGGGGTTAATAAAACAGCATACCTGTGGAGCATCATGGCTCTTCTTACTAAAATTCTGTATGAATTCAACAAGTCCATGAACCACTTGTTTTACAGCTAACATCACATTTTCCAGCTCCTCCCATGAAGGTGGCGGTGCATCTGCACAGAGACCAATGAGTAATTTAGGCTGTGGTAAGATTCATGTAAAATAAGGTTGGATACAGCAATATATACATATTTTGCATTTGGTTAGAATCAGGGCTCTCAAGTCTCACGCTTTGAGTGTGTGACACACGCAATTCGATGTATTCACACGCTCACACGCCACACATGGTATTTCTCACGCTGAAATTTTTTTAAGCAATTCAAAACTGTAGCCACTGTTCACAGCGCTTCTGTGCCCAGAAAATCGGTAAGTTAATGCAGGCACCCCGCATTTTCAGCGAAAAAAAGTCACTGGCACACCAGTGCTCGAGTTGAGCGATCAGCTGTGAGGCCGATCGCTCACAGCTGATCGGCCTGTTCACCGATCAGCTGTGAGCGTTGTTTACGCGGCATTTCCAAGAGAATAAGAATCCTTAACTTGCTACGTTAATGCTACGTAAGAAGGAACTCTCGTCTCGGGACACGGGATAAGTTCGGGATATGTCCTTTTCTCCGGAGCTCCGGATTATTAAAGACCGTGACACGTGCATACATGGATACGAGTGACCGCGTTCTTATGGGTGAGTCATATCAGATTATTTCTGCATCTATTTCGGCACTAAACCAGAACTAAACCAGGACTAAACCAGGACTAAACCAGGACTAAACCAGGACTAAACCAGAACTAAACCAGGACTAAACCAGGTCTAAACCAGGACTAAACCAGAACTAAACCAGGACTAGACCAGGACTAAACCAGGACCTAGCCAGGACTAAACCAGAACTAAACCAGGACTAAACCAGAACTAAACCAGGACTAAACCAAGACTAAACCAGGTCTAAACCGGGTCTAAACCAGGATTCAACTGGGACTAAACAGGACTAAACCAGAACTAAACCAGGACTAAACCAAGACTAAACCGGGTCTAAACCAGGATTCAACTGGGACTAAACCAGAACTAAACCAGGACTAGACCAGGACAAAACCAGGACCTAGCCAGGACTAAACCAGAACTAAACCAGGACTAAACCAGAACTAAACCAGGACTAAACCAAGACTAAACCAGGTCTAAACCGGGTCTAAACCAGGATTCAACTGGGACTAAACCAGGACTAAACCAGGACTAAACCAAGACTAAACCAGGTCTAAACCAAGACTAAGCCAGGACTAAACCAGGTCTAAACCAGGACTAAGCCAAGACTAAACCAGATCTAAACCGGGTCTAAACCAGCACTAAACCAGGACTAAACCAGGTCTAAACTAGGACTAAACCAGGTCTAAACCAGGACTAAGCCAAGACTAAACCAGATCTAAACCGGGTCTAAACCAGGATTCAACTGGGACTAAACCAGGATTAAACCAAGACTAAACCAGGTCTAAACCAGGACTAAACCGGGACTAAACCAGGTCTAAACTAGGACTAAACCAGGTCTAAACCAGGACTAAGCCAAGACTAAACCAGATCTAAACCGGGTCTAAACCAGGACTCAACCGGGACTAAACCAGGACTTAACCAAAACTAAACCAGGTCTAAACCAAGACTAAGCCAGGACTAAACCAGGTCTAAACCAGGACTAAGCCAGGACTAAACCAGGTCTAAACCGGGTCTAAACCAGGACTAAACCGGGACTAAACCAAAACTGAACCAGGTCTAAACCAAGACTAAGCCAGGACTAAAACAGGTCTAAAACAGGTCTAAACCAGGACTAAACCAGGACTAAACCAAGACTAAACCAAGACTGTGTGTGATAACATATTATCCTGTGCATTATTGAATGATAATATGGACTTTTAGTTATAAAAGCATTTCCACATTAACAAAGTACCTTCTAATTCTGCCCTGCCCTTCCACCATCCCCCCTGGTTTCATTTTATAACTCGACTACTGCCCCCCCCTCACTCATAGCAATCTTCAAAACTTGAGAGCCCTGGTTAGAATAGAGCATTTGTTTACAATGCTGGAGACAAACCTGGGTTGTGGTCTATGTTAGCGAGCAGCTCCAGATTTGGTCTCAGACTGGTTAGGTTAGCTGGATCTCCAGTTCTTTGCAAAACTATTGTCAACTCCTGCACACTTTTGGCAAATGACTCTGGAGACTGCAACTAAGAAAACACAAGTAAGAAGAGAGAGAATTTAGTCTTCAGTTAAAACCTATCTTATACTACTCTTTAATATAAAATACTGCACCTTATCAATAATGGATTGCATATGTGATTTGTGAACCAGATCTCCATACAACAGTGAAGACCATTGCTCAGGTGAAATGCGTAGGCCTGCTTCCATGGCGATATGTACTATTTGGGCATCATGTTCTCTCCTGAGTGCCTCGTAAGTTCGGAACTCTTCCTTCAGCTGCATCAGGGATGAGTCTTCATCACGCTTAGTCACCTGAAAGTTAAGACATAGAGACTTTAGGATCAGTGCTTAGGTGGTGCACACTCTAGTCATGTAGGATGGCCCTTTAATTATCCTGCTTGAGTGACATTAGTCATTGTTATGCACTTTGTTATTTGAATAAAATGACTTCCATTGAGTTCAATTGTGTTTAAACTGAAATACAAAATTAGAGTTCACCTTCTATGAATAACTACAAATATAAAATGTATTTTCCCCCCAGTTAATTACAACTACAAATATTTTCTGGAGGAAATCTGTAGTATTTTGTCAGCTCTACTTAGTAGTGTTTAAGTTTAAGTTTAAGTTTATTTATTTAAATGGGACAGCATGTATTAATGAACAGCTAGTGCTGTAAATACACCAGATTTAGCTCAAGGCTAGTTTCCATCTGTAGTCCCACAGAACAGGGATGAAAGTCGATAAAACACAAGTAGAAGTCTTCAGGAAGCCCACACACACAGACCAATACCTGCTTTTTGATTCACACCACCCACTGCAGCACAAACTGGGTGTTATTCGGACTTTACAACACAGGGCTCAAGTGGTTCCCACAAGCACAGAGGGTAAGGAGAAAGAAGAACAACATGTGCAGGAAGCCCTCTCTGTTTGTGGATATCCTAAATGGGCTGTCAACAAAACCAAGAGAGACAAGGGCAAGAAACAAGACAACAGAGAATCCGAACCCAGGAGGAAAGGGATAGCGATTCCGTACCTGGCCGGCGTTTCAGAAAAACTACAGAGGATTTTCAGACAATATGAAATCCCAGTTTATTTCAAACCCACAAACACTTTAAAGGTCCCATGGCATGAAATTTTCACTTTCTGAGGTTTTTGAACGTTAATGTGAGCTCCCCTACCCTGTTTAGGCCCCTCCCCCCATGGTTAAAAGTTGCGAAATGTCTAAACTGAGCATTTGCGATCCTTTTCTGCATTACAAAAAATCAGAGCTCAAATGGGCGATTTTGAACAAGGCACCTTATTGATGTCAGATCGAAAAAAGAAATGCAAATGCAGTTCCACCCCCGTCTGTCTGTACTCAGCGTCTCTGTAAATCACGCCCAGAGAGTTTGGACTGCGAATGCGCTAGGCAATGCGAAATGCGTTTTTTATTTGCCTGGAGGCACGTCCGAGTGTTTCTAGGCTCGGAAGTCCTTTATCTGAGCCTCTGGACCTTTGAACAGCAGTGGTTTGATTTTATTTTCTATGGAAATGTGTTTATTTTTCAATGGAACGCTTCAAATCTCTCCCCCCGTGCAAAAATACGGAAATGGATCAGCTGAGAGCTCAGAGCGGAGAGTTTGGCCACGCCCCCACCCTCTACTATAGGCCAGCTCTTTTCTCCTCATTTGCATTCAAGCAACAACTCCCATTATGACCTGTTCAGAGAGAGAAAAAATACTCTTTCTCATCTTATCTCTGTTTCTCATGCACTGAGTGTTGATTTTGAAGAAGGATTCATTTACAGTATTAGGGAACCATTAAGGAGCCATATAAAAGCATCATGGGATCTTTAAGACAAAGGACAAAACACCGAGCCACAAACAAAGCAATGTGGTCTACGCCATTCAATGTAGTGAAGACTGCAGTGAGCGCTACATTGTAGAAACCAAGCAGCCTCTCCACAAGAGGATGTACCAACACAGGCGGGCGGGCCAAAGTGGACCGTCATCTGCCGTACATCTTCACCTAGAAGCCACGGGCCATTCGTTTGAGGACAGTGAAGTTCAGATCTTAGCCAGGGAAAAGAACTGGTTTGAGAGGGGAGTTAAAGAGGCAATTTTTGTCAAAAAAGAGAATCCGTCGTTAAACAGAAATGGGGGAGTTAGACATAACCTGTCTCCCATTTATAATTCGATTCTTAAACCAAGTCATCATAGACGGAAAAAAACATTAGGGCAGACGAGTCAGGGACAGAAGGGTGGAGACGGTCTTAGTCTGAATAGAGATGCTAAATATTCGAATAACAAAAGGAACAAATGAGGGGATAGTTTCAGAGCTATTTCAGAGCAGTGAGCTCCTCATAGGGCTAAATAGAGATGCTAAACGAGACGCCAGGGAAACAAAAGATACAAAGTAGTTGAGATAGTTTCAGAATGATTCCAGGGTAAGTAAGCTCCTCCCTGCAGCTAGATATAAACAGGGACTAACCAGCACTAGAACCAGAACTGAAGAAGTCTCTCGGATGAGCGACGAAACGTCTTCAACCAAACAAACTTTGTCCAGTTGACAAATTGAACTTCTCCTTTTATCATGGATAAAACACAAGGTACAAAACATGTAAAGGCCAACAATGAAAACATAACAACAGAAGCAGTGACAGAATCAAAGCAGGACACAGTTTTACAAAGATTTTGAGTTAATAGATCTAATACAAAAGTGCTTTTAGTTATATGAGATTAGTAGTAAAGTGATTTAGTTACATAGAGTAATTTTAATAATAAAGTGCCTTCATGAGGTAGTTTGATAGTAAAGTGCTTAGTTACATGAGGTAGTCCAGTGTTAAAGTGCTTAGAACTTTCTAGTGGTCACAACTTTGATTACCAATTAGCTATTCCTTTAGTTGTTTCTTAAAGGAACCAAACGTGCTGCTGTTGGCAGTGTGTTCCAGCTCGTGCAGCCCTTGACAGAGAGCACATTTTGGGCAAAGGTGCACTTCCTGAACTGAACGTCACAGTCCCCTCTAGCTGTGGACCTAGTGCTAGTCTCACAGTTTCTTAGTGTGGTCAGTAAGCTTAAGCCTTCTTCCTGCCCAACTGACCCTATCCCGTCACATCTTTATAAGGAAGCTTGGACAACTGTTGGCTGCAGTGTTTTAAAAATTATTAACAGCAGCCTTGTTTCTGGTGTTGTGCCTACTTTCTGTAAAGAAACTGTGGTTGTTCCCCTCTTAAAAAAACCCAGTCTTGACACGTCAGTGGTCTCCAATTATAGACCCATCTCCAAGCTTCCTTTTGTGGCCAAAATTCTGGAGAAATATGTCCTCCTGCAGCTCCAGTCTTTTCTAGAAGCACATGGCACTTTTGACATCTTCCAATCAGGCTATAAGGCATTACACAGCACAGAGTCTGCACTTTTAAAGGTTTTTAATGACCTGTTTTTAGTGACTGATTCTGGTGACTCTGCCATTTTAGTGCTTTTAGACTTGACTGCTGCCTTTGACACAGTGGACCATGCAACTCTTTTAAATCGGTTGGACAACTGTGTTGGTGTCAGGGGGACTGCACTTGAGTGGTTCAGGTCCTTCCTCAGTGGGAGATGCTGCTCAGTCAGACTGGGGGGTTCCATTCTCGCGCCTATTCTGTTCGCTTTGTACCTTCTCCCACTGAGTGAAATTTTAAAAAAACACAATATTCAATATCACTTTTATGCAGATGACTGCCAAATTTACCTGCCACTCAAAAAACGTTCTTCCGGTCCCCTGACACCTCTCCTTGCTTGTCTGAGTGACGTCAAGGCTTGGTTGGCCCACAATTTTTTAAGTCTTAATGAGGGTAAAACTGAAGTTGTGGTGTTTGGCAAAATTGACCCCCTCTTGGAATTGGGCCCACTTAAACAACAAGTCAAATCTTCTGTTACCAACCTTGGCGTCACTATTGACAATGATTTTAAGCTTGATAAGCACGTGAATGCGGTCGTCAAATCTGGCTTTTATCATTTAAGGCTTTTATCCAAAGTCAAATCCTTTTTATCTTTTAAATCTTTCGAACAAGTTGTGCACGCTTTTATCTCTTCTCGTTTAGACTACTGTACAGTAATGCACTTTTCTCTGGCATTAGCCACCGTGCACTTTCTCGCCTACAGCTAGTCCAAAACTCCGCTGCGCGCCTTTTAACCGGTACCAAAAAACGAGAGCACATAACTCCGATTTTAGCATCTTTGCACTGGCTCCCCGTTCGTTTTAGAGTTGATTTAAAAATTTTATTGTTTGTTTTTAAAGCTTTGAATGGACTGGCCCCGGATTACATCTCGGACCTCATCCAGATTTACACTCCCGCCCGCGCTCTGAGGTCCGAGGGCCAGCTCCAGCTCGTGGTTCCTAAGACGAGACTTAAAACCAGAGGAGACAGAGCCTTTTCTGTGGCTGGACCAAAGCTGTGGAACGCTCTGCCTCCTCACATCAAAACAGCTCCCACTGTGGAGTGTTTTAAGTCTCGTCTTAAGACCCACTTTTATTCTCTGGCTTTTAATCCCGCATGAGTTGTGTGGTCCTCTATGTTTTTATTGTTTTTAGTTATTTTATTATTATCACTTTATTTATTGCTTTTTTAGTAATGTTTTTATAATTGCTTTTGTTTTTAGTGATTGTATTATTAGCACTCTATTTATTGCTATTTTAGTCATGTTATTATTAAGTTCAATTGATTTTTATGCGCAGCACTTTGGAAACTGTCTCTGTTTATAAAATGTGCTATAGAAGTAAAGTTGGATTGGATTGGATTGGATTGAGAGGTCTCTCCCATTAAGAAAAACTTCATATTCAGCTGAGCAAAAAAATATTTAAGGAATGATTAAATGAACCTGTCTTTTCTCAGCTGTATTGACTGTCCATCTGTTTGAAATGACCAAAGCAAATTTAGCCTTGCCGTTACATCACTTGTGGATACCTGGCATTTCTCACAACACCACACCCACTGCTGTCAGTTAACCTGTTCCAGAAATACACATAGTCACACACAGGCACACACACATGCACACACCAACTATCAGGAGAAACTAATATACTTACAGTACTACTGTAACTAACTTGCCAATTCCTTTTTTGTTCTTTCTTTCTTTTTGTGCTTGATACAATATACACAATATATAGATATTTGCTCTAATTTTAGACATCGTAATTGAGATGATTATATTCATTAATATAATGAAATAACAAAGTGCATTATTTTTAATGCTATATTATTATTATAAACTAATACTATGTTTGCTTTTAGCAAAATGTTTAGAGCTAGGTTTGCCAATAAGTCCAGATTCATCTCATGTTTTACCTTGAAACATGAAGCTCTGTAGAGCAGCTGAACCACATGTCCGATGCTGGTTTTCGAGGCCTGTGGAAAACGAGCCTCCAGCTTCTGCACCACAAACAAAACCAAGACCTTCCTGGAGAGAGCTGAGCCGTCCTCTAAGGCCAACAGAACCAGTTTGAGGGCATCCTCCTGCATAGCTGCCATCGAGTGTAGGTGAAAGAGAACAACTGACTTAATTTATTTCCTCTAATTTACAGAAAACAAATGTAGCAGCAAAAGCAGGTGTCCTCAGACTTGAAATGAACTCATAGTTTTATCATTATGAGAAACGTTTTCTCAGTCAGAATCTGCCCTATGAGTAATCATCACAGGACATCAGCTGCAGCACGAGCCATCTGAATGAACATTGGAAACAATCAAACTGTCACCCACACCACTATGAAAAGAATGACTGTAGTTCTGTCTATGACATTGAAAATAGAATATGATACTGTTGGTAGTGTCATGATTTAGTAATCACAGACCACCACGGAGGTTCAATTATATTCCATATCCATACAAAATAAGGACTTTTATTTCATAGAGAACCAGGACAAGATAACGAGAAACAATGGACTGTATCAGGCAGTATTTGTCTTCATATCAAAGGGCCTTGATATTTTTCTTTGTCATTATTTAGTAATGATTATGATGAGGATGCTGGTCTTACCCGGTCCGAGGAACTGGCAGCCCCGTGCCCTGACAGCGGCCCACAGGTTTGCAGAGAGCTGCTGGGGGTTCTGGTGCTGCAGGATGAGTTCTGTCACGGTGCGCTCCCCCAGAGAGCGGCCCGCCCTCACCGCTCGTATCCGGCCCTCCTCCTCCACCAGCTGACAGTTCACTAGGGTCACCAGCTTCCTCTGCATGGGTCGACTCAGCACGCTCGGGCTTGCAACACCTACAATTAATAGGATTGCCATCAATGGTCAAGATCAAATCAAAGGCATTTTGTGTATTACGTTTTTCTGGTTTTGCTAAGCTAATTAAAGTAGTAAAAGTACATACATTCAAAGAGTTTAAACTGCCAAAACATCTGAAATCTAATAATAGTTTAGCATTGATGTCAAGTTAAACGCAAACTGTGGAATGGAACCTTTTCTGTGATTACCTTTGACCCCAGCAATAGGTTTTAGGTAGAGCGCCAGCTCCTCCACACATTCACTGCACACCTCATAGTGCTCCACTTCTGCAGCACTGCTCAAGCTTAATGGTCTTCCGTCTGGTGCCTGGTACACACATATGTTAGGGCCATAACCAACTACTGTATAATTTTGCTGCTCAACTAATCTGTAAAATCATGTTATTCTTTTATAACCACATGATGTTAAAACACAAGTGTATGAACACTTTAAAAGTATGTACAGACAAGAAAACATGTACATTTTGTTTGAACCTATATCACTGCTGTATATGTAATAAGGGCTCTCCTTTCAGCACATGCCATGCAGAATAAGTTATTATAAATCCATAGATTCATTGAAAATGATCAATAATCAGTAAATCACTTCTGGGTTGTAACGCATGAACAGTTATTGAACAGGGTGTCCTCACCGGAGCTCCGACGAGCTGCAGCAGGGCGCAGTTGACTGGAAGCAGGTCGATGTCAGTGCTGATGGGGGTCTGGTCGAAGGGACAGGCCTTACGATGCAGCTTGTGTAAGCAGGTTTTACACACTGTATGGGAGCAGCCCAGGCTGATGGGCTGGTGACCACTGCTGTCAAACTCATTGTAGCATATGGGACAGGACAGAAACTCTGTCCACTGGGCTGCCTGCACAGGCATCCTGTCACCACCCCACAGGAGCAGGCAGCCAGCTCAGAGGGGCCTCATGTCCAGCCCAGGTCTGAAGACAGCCCTCCAAGTTCCTGTGCATAGGAAAAACATACAGACCTTAGAGCATACATGTATAATGTTCTGTTAGTGTATACAGATGCACCAATATGATACTGGTATCGAAAATTGGCATAGGTATTGGAAATTTTGATGGATCTGATATTGGTTCCTTATATTGAAAATGTAAATTTTCAAAGCTGTTCAGTAATATAGATGATAAATAAAACATTTACAAGGCACACTTGGATTTTTTTTTTTTTTTATCATTGTGTTTAAATGAAATAAATCACATTCTCAGTCTCTGTCCTAGTATCATCTGATATCAGGTATCAACACATACTTAAAGCCAAAGTATTGGTATGGGGACAGAAAAAGCTGGATGTGTGTGTGTGTGTGTGTGTGTGTGTGTGTGTGTGCGCGTGTGTGTGTGTGCGTGTGTGTTGCACCTAGGGATGTCAACAGTTAATCGATTAACGATTAATTGTCGATTAAGACGTTGGTCGAACAAAATGCATTAATTGTAATTAATCGCTAATCGCGGACATACGCACCCGCATGGTCACGAAACAAGGCAACCGCGCACCGCGCTGCGCTCGACTCACAGCCGGCCACAGGCGCCAACGGCACTGCTCAGCAGCCCCGGGTGTACGCGCGAGGCGAGATCGAACCGCGGCGCCCAGGAATGTGCTGCAACGTGCCGCTGCTGGTCAAGCGGCCGGCCCGTGGCCCGGGCCCCGAGCCACAAACCAGCCGCACGAAACCAGCAGCGACACGCAGCGACCCAATCCTGGTTCAGCCCAGGTCCAGACCCGGTCGAGTCCCGGTCCAGTCCAGGTCCAGACCTGGTTTAGACCTGGTTTAGTTCTGGTCTAGACCTGGTCCAGTCCACGTTTAGTCCTGGTCTAGTCTCTTAGCCAATCAGGACAGAACACAATGTTACACTATTAAAAAAAAATTGAAAAACAAAAACAAAAAAATCCGCGAACCGCGATAGAGCGAGGGATTACTGTATTTTGTTATTCAGCATCAATACATTTGTCTGCTTTTTACTAAGGAATAATTAATTGAGGAATATACAATATAATAATACTATGATATATTTATGACTCAGTGTTATGTATACTATAGCTTATATTCTTAAAGACCCTATTGAAACACTAAAATTCAGGTGAAAAACGCCGCTTATCAGTTAATCGTTAATCGATCGATAAGGTCAATCAACTATCAATTAATGAATTAATCGATAATTTGCATCCCTAGTTGCACCTGATCATTACCTGCACCTGCACTGTTATATTCTTGTAAATTTAAGTTTTCTACTTTATTTTATTCTATTTTATTCTGCTCCAAGTACTGAAGCAATTTCCTAATGTTGTGAACATGTTCAAACATATGGCAATAAAACCTTTCTGATATATATATATATATATATATATATATATATATATATATATATATATATATATATATATACACATATATATATATATATATATATATATATATATATACACATATATACAGTATTTTTTTTCTAAATTAACTGCAAACATTAAACAAATATAGATCATTTAAATCCAACATTTTGAAAGATATGATTTATAAAAATGTATAAAATGTTGTATAAAATGAAAACATTGGTGTTTCATAAAGCCTTAAGAAGCAGAAGCATTGTCAATGTTTTCTTTTATCAAAATCAGTTTCTCGTGATCATCACTGCCCAATAAATGTTATGGATAAACAAACTGGTTGTAGTTATGTACATTATTAGACATGTGAGAGTAAATATGTGCTGTGTTTGAGATTACAGTCCACACATAACATGCGGAGATGCATTCAGTGAACTAAAGGAGCTTTGGGGTGAGTTCACATCGAGTTGCCTAATACTAAAGTAATGTGGTACAAATGGAGCCATAGAATAGACTTTCATTTGTATCTTGGGGAAATTGGTTTGCAGCAGTTTCACATGACTTGCACACAACAACAAAAAAGGACACAGACATGACAACTAACATATTTCATTGGTCCTGGCTACAAAATGTGCAGCATTAATAATTTATTTATTTTTTCTTAATTTTCTAAATGCAATGAAAACAATGATTGGATAGGGGATGTTTCACTGTGTAAGGAAACTAAAATATATTTGTGTTTCACTTTTGAAATGTTTTAATTAAAATGCAATTTTATACATACATAAAAATATACGTAGCATAAATAAATTATTAGCATAAAAAATATTATTAAATGTCACATTTATGTGACATATATTTCATAGTAAATTCAGCATGAAAGCATACATCTGTTTCTGAAGACCAAAAGTGTTAACCACAAACACTGAAGTTTTATGAAACTGTTTTGAAAACTGAACAATCAGTGTAGCATAGCAGAGTATCAGAAAATTAGTGCTGATATAAAACAGTTTAGACAATAAGCTGCAGCCTGCGCACATGGGATTTCCAGCCATGTATTTCTCAAAATCTCTCGTCACTGCTTTTATATTTTATAATATTTTTGATTAGCTATTACAGAGTTATTTTCATACATTTAGAAAGTAACATACACATTTCAGTTCTTGCTCATATTTAATGTAAGTAGTTAGGCGACTTTTTTTTTTTTCCAATTTTTTACACACCTTTTAAAGTTGGTTTCCAAATCAGCCTCATGGACAGCTCCGCATTGATCGTGCACCATGTTTCCTTCCACGTGAATTCCAAATATAATGAGTTATCAGAGCACTGTGAGTAAAAGTATTATTATGAAAAATAAAGATGTTCTTTCTAAAGTTCCAGAGGAGCCTTGTTCTTGAGATCTCGTGTGAATGGAATAATGGAGTGAAGAGTGGGGCACAAGTGTTAGGCTTAAATCAGAAACTCCAGTCACGCTGACAGCCACCTGTTCATGCTCTGAGCAACTGCTACATCCTGTTTTCCACAATACTTACAGAGGGGCTCCAGAAGTCTGACCTCATGCTGCAGGCTATTAGAGTTAAACAACATAATGTGCCATTACTACATGGAACGCCTATTTACTCATTATGAACAAAATTCAATTAGGCCTATTTAGTTGGTGGTGTTAAATAAATACTACAGCCATATTTTGAGTAGGCTACTATTATCTGCATTTATCAAACTATAATATAAGTTTGATCCAAAAGTGAAGAGGGAGCATAATTTGGTCACTGATATAAAAGAAATTATTAAAGTGATGTAGTTACGGAGAATAAACACTGACTATACAGAACATAACCAAACCTTAAACATGGCCATACTGCACAAATGCTGAAGATAACATTTCCTTGTCCTAAATCCTCCTCAATTCTGTTGTATTCCCAAGCAAAGGCAACCCACGTGTGCACACAGCAGCCCCCCACATGAGTAATTCAAGTCTTGTGATACAGGGCAGAGGAGTTACAGCAGACTGAAATTTCCTCATCACCCTCTCTTTTGTAATGGGAGGTTTGTTATTACAAAGTCATTAGGAATTGAAATAGGTTTGGAATGCTGGACTCTAGTTCAAGACTTCCACCTGAAGTTATAGAGAAAATCATCGTCTCTAAAGCCTCTAAAGAAGTGAGAGAACACACCATGACAGTGGCGATCTGGTGAGCCTCCCACTTCACTGAGATGGAGTCCATTGTGACTTTACAGCCAACAGTTGGCTCGCACTCCTCTGCCTCAGGACAGGGAGTCCTGACTTGTCCTCAGCTCCAGGAAGAAAGAGGGGGCTTGGACTTTTCTTTCGCTTTTTCCAAAATAGAAACAAGGACTGAGATCACAGGGCAGGGTTTCCTTTTTTGCTCATACTGATTGATCAAGATTTTGTATGACATTTTTATTTTGTCTTATTAATTGCCAGAGCCATTCAGGTGATCATATGGCTGTTTCAAAGAAGAACATTTTACCAAACACAAGACTACTCCACCACATGACTGATATAAAGGCCATGACTTTAAACCTTGCTTATCAAATACAAAAAGGGCAACACAACAAAATAATGGTATAGGATTGCACAAATGAAGGTGTCTGGTGCTGACGTCCTTGTGGTTCAGAGAGTCAATATGTTTGATTCCGCCAATGCTCCACATGTGGCACTATCAGGATCAGGAAATCATAATTGCATTTTATGCATCATATCCAATGTTTAAGGTTTATTTTTGGCTTTTCTCTTCCATTTTGCAGACAGAAGCCCCAGTGGACCCAAGCCTGAAAACACGGGTCCCACTCCCTCATCTGTGGTCAGATTCCTCTTGTTGAAATGGGAACACAAATTTGTTGAATGCTGATGCTGGACATCCACATGTGCGGGTGAGCATTCATTAAATTGTGGATAATTTGTAGAATTTGTACTTTGTCACTTCATGAGGACCTTGTTTTGTGGGGACCAAAAGATAATTGCTTAAATTTTAGATAATGGTTTAAATATAAATATGGGCTAATTTAGGTTAAGTTTAGGTAAAGGCTACATAATTAGTCTTTACTATAAAGACATCAGTTTGAAGTTCCTCACCTGAGGAAAAAATGTGAAAAATGTTTACCAATTTCCATGAGGTATTCAATTTTCTTATATGAATATTTCTACCATTGTCAATACACCCATCATGCTGTGCATTTTTTATTTATAAAGTGAACATCTAATCAGGTGCTAAAAGGCAAGCCATGTTCCATTGTTGATTGATTATTGAACACTTAGTGGCTCTGAAATATTAAAACTTTTCAAGTCATCTTAGCCTAGCTGTTTGACACTGAATGAAATACTATGCCTTTAAAAACAACAACTCAAACCACAAAATGCACCGTGAACAGAAAGTGAAAATGTAACTTCACAGGTACTAGCTCACACAGACAGGATGTGTCTTTAGTGTTGGTCATGAGTCGTGACTGTTACATTTTAACCACCAATGTTAAACTTTACATACTCATTCATTCTATTGCTACTATGCCCTGCAACCTATCCTTCCCCATGGTAGTACTTTTGCGTGTAATGGCTGAGTATATGGGTCTTAGATTACTTATTCATAAGCTCTGTCATCTCTGTGCATGGGGGCAATGTCTGGATGGGAGGCAGGGCAGTCATACAAGCTGCATTAGGCCTAAAGGCCCCGAGTATTTTAACACTGCTGTTGTAATGTGTCTGCAGAAAGAGGAGCAGCACAAACATCAGTTATGTAATCTCAAGCACTAGTTTGATACAGCCTTGGATAATGGTATGATGTTATGAGACTATCATATTTCCTGCTCTCTATTATTCAGTAACTAACCACTGCTGCTGCTGCAAACTTTATATTCAACTTTATTACCCAGGGCTATGGTTGTTAAAATATGACACCTGCGTACAGGCTGTGGCAGCTCTAACAGCAGACTTCTTCTTCTGCATTTATATTTCAACCAAAACCAAAAATGTGACCAATTTAAATGCAACGCGCTATTTATCTGATCATACAGTAGACACCAGTTGCAAAGAATAGTTCCCTGACAGAATTACAGCATGGCCAGTTCGTGCTTTTAAACATGCGCACTGGAAAGGCTTAATATCGGATATTTGCACATTTCAAGATACATTATGAAATGACATTTGTAAGCAGTGACTGCATTTATTGCATACCGCCTCAAGAAAAGTGACTTACCTCACGCTTTCCACTGGAGTACCAGAATAAACATATTCAGTCATCCACTAGTGCCCATCCAAATTAGGCAAAGGGATCATCAGTGACAAACTCTCCACTGCAACCAGACCCTGGGCATGATAATCGATGTTAATAGCAGCACATTTCAGAGTGCGGCAGACAGGTCCTTTTGGTCCAAATGAACAGTCACCCCCCTTCCTCTCAGTACGTGCAGGTGGAGCAGCCACACACCCTCCTCCACACACCCTCCTCTAGACTAACCAAGAGGAGAGACGCGCGTATCGCTCCGCCAGTGATGGAGCCAGTGCTGCGTCTCTGCACATTAGGATGAAAACACCATTTCACACCGCTCCTGCGCTAAAATGCAACCTATAATCAACTGTGACGAGCATGGGAGCTTTTCATTTACGAACTGGGAGCGTAATGTTTCTTGAAGCACACACGGGCACTATTTTAATGTGTTGAGCAAGGATAAAAGATGCACAGAGGCCAGCCGGAACGATCCGCTTTTCGAGGCGTGGGCTGCGCGTTTTAAAGGAACAGACCGAGCGGCAGTGCCTGAAGTGCGTCCTGCACACAGGAAGTACTGTCGCCTTTATTACGTCACTATATTACTCTACATACTTATATCACTCTACTGCATTTACAGCAGTGAATGAGTAACTGTTATTTAGACCTTATTCAATAGTAGACTAGCAGTAGTAGGGAGCTCAATAGACCTATAGTGGTAATACCTTTAATAGTACTGGGCCTAGTACCTTAGTAGTAGTAGTAGTAGTAGTAGTAGTAGTAGTAGTAGTAGTAGTAGTAGTAGTAGTAGGCCTAGTAGTAGTAGTAGTAGTAGTAGTAGTAGTAGTAAAAGTAGTAGTAGTAGTAGTAACAGCAACAACAGGTGCTTTTTAAAGGAAAGGCTAGACGAAAGGCTCTTGTAGAAAGGTTTAAATGCATGACCCTAGCATATTAAGAAGATGTAATAGTGACTGTTTACGCACACAGAAACAAACAAAATCAAGATTCAAGATGTTCAACATTGTTTATTTGTCATATGCAGGATCAACACAAGGTCAACAATGCAATGAAATGCTTAGGATCAGAAGAACCGTTGACTCGCTAAGATAGTCAAGAAGTACTAATAGCATGCAATAATAGTACATGGTTAAAAAAAAAAAGTGCAGGGGAAAAAAATCCAACCATTATCTGATTTCTGGATTTATGGGGTTTATTGAAATACCATGTAAACAGATGGATCTGTCTCTCTGTTCACACCTGTGCTGGTTGATATTATCTTCCACATAGGCCAACAACTCCTAGGTTTACTCTAAAATCCATTGATTAGCCTTACTGAGACATGTCATGGGGTGTTTTTGGTGATCAGATTAGTGGGTTGTCTGATTATCCTTAATAAAACATACACTGTGGTCATATCACCTTCATCACTGTATTTAAAAATAGGCTAATTGATGATACGTCTATGTAGAATGAATGTACTAGATTGTAGATTATCATATTGATGTCATTATCCCAGATGGGGGACAAGAGTCACATTTCCCTATTGATTACATTGTACTTTGCCATGAAATATTTAAAAGGTGCATTTACAGATATTAAAAGTGTTTATCGTTACACACCTTTGTCAATAAATATTTCAGGATAGACAGATTTTGTTAGGCTAACACACAAGTACATGTTTTTTGGCATATCACACACACACATATACATATAACAACAACAAAAATTAGGTAAGAAGGTCTGTAAATAGGTCTTTATTTATTTATTCTTTGCACTGCTTGTAAATTTTAGATTTTGTCTTAGAAGTTTTTGTATTGTCTTTATATTGTATTTTGTACACTGTCTTTTTGCACTGCTTGGCCAGAGAGAAACGAAATTTCGATTCACTGTATGTTGAACACATATGGCAGAATTGACAATAAAGCTGTGACTTTGATCTTGAAAAATATAAAATATAAATATGATCGCCCAAAAGAATGTTGTGATACCATCTAAAACCCAGCAATAGTATTAATAAAATAAGAGGATATTAAATTTATGCAATACAAAGGTAATTTGGACCCATTTACATTGTAAAGTGGCACCTGCTGCTTTCTAAACTCTTTATGGAGCACTCATCGTTCTTAAAGTTATTCCTGTGTGTTAGTCATTTCAAGTGCCACCCACTCACTCCGCTGCTGTTCTTTTGTGAGTGAGCAGTTACATTAATATGAGATATGGGATTATCAACTGAAACAAAGACCATGTTGATTTTAGTGTGCCATTTAGATTAATTCCAACCATTTACTATCTTACTTTACAAGCCTACATCCTACATAAATGAACACTAGACAGTACTAGACACCTCTAAATAAAACATATAAAGACTGTTGTGAGTTTAGTACAAAACATTAAATGTGGTTCAATCCTTTGAATTTGAAGAATGTGATTTTATAGAAACAGAAATGTAACTTTATCCCTTAGAACCATCACATCACATTAGCAACAGACAGTGTGTATAATCCTCTAATCTCTAAATATCATTGATTGATTATTGGACTGTCAGTTTTGATACGGTATAATTATGTTGTACCATGTCTTGTTAAAGATGGGTTAGACCATGTCATACTCCACCTTGCACTGAGGTCTACTTTCAGAGGTGATGATGTTTCTAGGCCAGAAGGAGAAAAGTGTAGTTTGGAAATACTGTAGAATGCACTCATTCACAGCGATGCTCAGTGAACTGTTCTTCTAGTTAAGTGAGCCACTGAAGGGTTGTCTACGGACTGTTTTTGCAAAGTCAGCTTTATTGTCAAAAACCATATGTACAGGTTGCGCACACAGGATTTGAAATTGCAGTGCTCTCTAGGCTCACAGTGAACATAAAACATCTGATAAACAAGACAATAAACACCATGACTAAAACATCACATATATACAAAATGAAAATCTGCATTTCTCTGCATCATGATGGCAGTTAAATAAAGCAAAAACATTATAATGACATGAGATTTCTTAAAACATTTTATTCACTTTATAATTATTTTTTGTTGTCATAGGCAAATGCTGCACATGCATAATTGTGACCAAAGCAATAAATATGCAGATTGGCAAACACAGAACATTCAATTGACAAATCAATAAGATGCTTTTGGAGATTTGTTAACAATCAGCCTATTCAAGCACATTTTCCAAATTGCATTTCTCATGAGTGTACTTTAGGTGGCGCCTCAGGCCTGTTTGAGATTGCAGTAGTAGTAGTAGTAGTAGTAGTGCAGTAGTTGTACTTATGTGGCTTGTCCTCTATGTGAACATTGACGTGGCATTGCAGAGACGTCCTGCCAGGGAAAGTGCTGTGACACAGAGGACATCTGTAGGGCTTCACTGGGGCGTGGAGTCGTACATGGCGAGATAAGGCAGTCTTTTGGGGAAAGTTCTTCTCACAAACTAAGCACTGGTAATAGTGGTGGTCTTTTATGTGCTGGACATAGTTATCCACGTGCTGGAACACGTGGTCACATTGTTGGCATACATAGGACTTTGGAAATAGGTTGTCCACTGTATCTCCAACTATACTTTTTACTGTGCTCTGCTTTGGCATATCCTTAGAAATGGCACTCTCAAGTTCAGAGGTTGCCAGAGGTTCCTCAATTATATTATTCAGTTCACCTTTCCCATCATCTTTTTCTTGCAGACTCTCCAGCAGTCTTCCTTCATTATCAGGGCATGTTTTGTCTCTGACTGTTGATGTAGTGATGACATTTTCAGCACTGTCAAGAGTGCCATTTTCAACATAATGGGAAAGGTCTCCATGTTTTGATTTGTCATTGGTCGTTATGTTACTTTTAGATTCCAATACCTTGTCTTTGTTTTCATTATCTTCTTCTCCATTTTGTTGTTGAGGGTGAATAATCTCTGGCTGGTTTATAGTATTTTTGGGGTCCTGGGTCTGTGGAATTTCCTCTGCCTTGGAGGTCTTCTCCAAAGTGGAGCTGAAGTAAAGGGAAATGGCCTGAGCACACTGTTCCACCACAGAATTAATTTGCAGAGCGCTGGCTGCTGTGAGGTATGTCACCAGTTCACATCGAGGGACCTAAACATATAAATATAGGTAAACAATGTGAGAATATATTAAAGAATATTACTGCAGTGGGCAAAATTATTAGAACACATGCACTGATTATTAAAATAATGAAATACAGTATAAGAAGTATAAGTTTTAACAGAGCTGCTTGTTTGTGGAAAAAATAGTCAATTGAAATGGTGATACTTTGAAACATTTATTTTGTATCAGAACTTGTAGAGGACAGATGTATTATTATGTTTTTTGTTTTGTAAATTGGAAGTGTGTTTTTTCTCTAAGCTTTGAAATGCAGAAAGGGAACAAATGTATTTATTTATTTTTGTTACACATTTTTTGTAATTGATTGGAGCAATAAATGTAATTATTTTAATAATTACTAATCACACAGCCTTAAAGGAGAATTAACGTTTTTTTTACAATCAATCAAGCCCTTCCGGAGATGTTTTAGTTTAGCGATATCCGTAACATGAGTTCTCGGGGCAAATGTTTGCGGTCTCCAAATAACACAAACTTTAGCACTTTTCAAATCATAGAAGCTCAATATCTTAGTCTACACTTTCATTTGAGTCAAAAGTGGCCTGTAATCCGTGATTTATCTATAATTTACATCTTTGAGGTTACGTTTATACGGCGACGATCAAAACAGAAGACGCAAAAGTGGCATCTCGTCTTCAATCGTTTAGACGAGCGTTCTCAACAGGAGTTTCATGTTTGGGTCCCGAGAGCTGAGGGTGAAATAAGCTGTGACTCCGCACATGCGCACTGGTGTCCTCATCTACTCGAAACTATGGCTAAATCTCAGATTACAGGCCACTTTTGACTCAAACGAAAGCGTACACTAAAACATTGAGCTTCTATGATTTGAAAAGTGCTAAAGTTTGTGTTATTTGGAGACCGCAAACATGTGCCCCGAGAACTCACATTACGGAGATCGCTAATCTAAAACATCTCCGGAAATGCTCCATATGACACCAAAATGCTATGGGTGAGTAAAACAACTTGTTTTGTTACCGAAAAAAAGGCTCAGATTGTAAAAAACATTAATTCTCCTTTAAGTCAAACTATAAGAATGGATAAAGCTATTAAAGACTGATGTGGCTGCCTATAGCCTCTCCACCTCTACCAAACACAAAGGCACCGAAACACAAAAATGTTCTTTTGCCCAACAGCAGTATTGAGGACACTTTTGTGAATGAATGATTTTGCCCATATCTGGCTCCTTGAATCACCTCTAAGAGTCCAGTATAGCAGGAAAGCAATAACCTTCTCCCCACTTCAACATTGGCCACCACGCTAACAGCCAGCTCAGTCTGACCGTCATGAAGTAAGAACTGGTCCCGGAGAAAGTCAGAAGCTGCAGCCAGCACCACTTTGTGACCATGAAAACAGAAGGGGTGTTCAGTAGCACCCAAAGGACCCCCCAGCAGGAGAGTGATGTCACAGAAGTGCCTCTCCCCTCTCAGAATCTCCATTCTGCTGAGTACAGTCTCGGGGTGGGAGGGGAGTGTGAACTGAAGAGGATCTGTCTGGTCTGACATGAGGCTGCTGTTTGGGGGATACAGATGAAGGTGAGAAAAGCACATCAAACTATAATATACTAAATAATATAATAAAAATAAACTATAATATCACAACATCTTCATGAGAACAAAAGTTATTTGATTTACATTTTAATTATGGATACATTAAATAAGTCAAAACTACCAATTACTTTTTTATTTTGAATTACACAATACTTTTTTTTTTGTTAGTTTTACATTAGTGCATACCAGGACTGCAGGGCTTTAGCTGTGCACACTTAAACATCACATGTGGTGTAATCCAGCCCCTGCACCTCCCTGTAGGAGACTCACCTTTGGAGATTCTCCGACAAAAACACAAACCGCTCCTCTTCTCTTTTTCTTTTACACTCTTTTACACTCTTCCGCTTTCACTCTTCTAGTCTGTTCAGTAAAAGCTCTTGGTCAGGCTGATGCTGTGTGGCTTTCTGCTGAGGCCCTTAAATCAGACACAAGAGAAAATGAGTTAACCCCTTCACTGCCCAGGGTCAGGGTTTTGTTTATCTTCTGTTGTTGTGTTTTGACTAATTAACACAAAAGGGTATGATTGTACTCAGTCCTCCTAAAGCATATATTTATAATAGGCCTATTTTACATATTGTTATTAAAATATTACAATTAAGAGTAAGTCATATTCTTTCATATAGATAGACCTACTACGCGTGATTCTCCTATCATAACAAGCATGGTTGGTGTTACTGTTACCTGTGCAATAACCTGCTTCATAACCCACGTGCAATACTTATACTACACTATATTATGTGCAATATGAAATTCTTTTGAGCAGTATTACCACCTGTGAAATACTCTACTTACACCTTATTTAATCCTACCTGTACCTTTGTATTTTATTATATTTTATTACATGATAAAAGGAGAAGTTCAATTTGTCAACTGGACAAAGTTTGTTTGGTTGAAAATGTTTCGCTGCTCATCCGAGAGGCTTCGTCAGCTCCGGTTATTGTGCTGGTTAGACACTGCTTATATCTCGCTGCCGGGAGGCGCGTCCTACACTGAAAAAGCTCTGAAAACGATCCCCCCTAATCTGTCTCTTTGTTTTTCAAATTACTCTGGCGACCAGTTTCGCCCCCCTATTCAACGTCTAACGACCCTCTCCACCCCTCTGCCCTGGCTCGTCTGCCCTAATGTTTCTTTGTCTGTTTTTGACTTGGTTTAAGAATCGAATTATAAATGGGAGACAAGTTATGTCTAACTCCCCCATTTCTGTTTAACGACGGATTCTCTTTTTTGACAAAAATAGCCTCTTTAACCCCCCTCTCAAACCAGTTCTTCTCCCTGGCTAAGATGACGGACCTGGACGACTGAGGGACTTTTCACACATCTTATATTTTATTACATTTTTAAAAATTATATTATTTACCTTTTTCCCTTGTATTTTTATTGCATGCTATTAGTACTTCTTGACTATCTTAGCGAGTCAACGGGTTCTTGGAATTGTGATTTCATTGTATTGTTGACCTTGTGTTGATCCTGCATATGACAAATAAACAATCTTGAATCTTGAATCTGATACAATAACCAAATCCTGGTGCTCGAAAATCAATGTGTTTATTTTAGTCCCATCACGTTATAACCTATAGGGACTTTTCTTAGACCAAAAACAGTGTATGGATTACAGTTCTAGTTTCATTTAAAAAAATAAAAAAATAAAAAATAATAAAACAGCTATATTTTCCCCCATAAGGCTCCCTTTGCCACATAGCAGAGTGCCTGAGCTCCACCCTCCACAGCCTCACCATGAAGCACGGCGGCTCTGCGGCGCAGCTCGTGTGAGAGTGAGCGGCGAACGCCTTCTTCTCTGGTCACAGATCTCCGTCAGTGCGAGATTATGGAAGTTGGGTCACATGTGCGTTTATCCTGAGCCTCTGGAACGCTGAAATGTAAAGAACAAATGGCACCAGTTCTTTGGCTCCGTTAGCGACTCTGTGCGCAACAGGTCAGGACGCAGCGCGCGGCGGACTGCGGACTGCGCCGAGCTGGAAGAGCCTAAAGCAAGAGGATAAATACAGAGTAAGTACTTTGTGACACACAGACGACACTTTAGTTAAGCATAGTCAGTGTTTGTTTCACGATTCCACGCAGGGATCTTAAGAAAGTTGGCAAAAGAGGTTGTGCAGGATGCTTATGTCTGTGTCTCGTGTGCAAACTTCACCGACCACTATTCAAACAGGGCACTGAAAAGTCAAAAGACAAATGTCTATCTGAATAAATCCAAAAACATGTCCATATGATGAGCTTTTCCCTTTTAACAATGGGTACCACATGTTTTATTTGTTGGTAAAAACCTATTAATAAATATATATAAGCCTTTTATAACAAGTTTTGCTTTTTCTCTAGTCAATTTACTATATACGTTCAAATGTGTATCTTACAATAAATAACTGCAATTATATGAATTTCAAATAAAATTGGTGTTTTTAACAATGCACATGTGGATATAAGTAAAGCTGTTTGCTGTTACGGATTGCTTCATGGCTTGAGAGGTCTTTGCAAACTGCACTAGTGACATTTGTGTTCACAAGAGAAAATGCTGCTATGTTACAGTGGTCGAAGTTAGTACTGCAGCCACAACTTCCTGTAGCTCCCACAATGTATTGCTCTCCAACTTAGTTTTTTTTTTCTTCCACCAATTGTTTTAGCAAATTGGTTTAGTTAGATTTTTTGATTCAAACAGGAGCACGGTGGTCACATCATTTGGAACAGTTCTCATCAGTTCACACAGTTCCCAGGCTTGCTCACAACACTTGCACCAGCTCTCGTTCACAAACACACATGAACAGTGAATTCAGCGTGTTTATTTAATAGCACAGGTCTGTTCACATGTGATTAGGACATGGGGCCTAAAATTGTCACTTTCGCTAGAGAAATTCAAACAGAACAGCAAAAAATATATTATTTGTGAGCACCCAAAATCTAAAAACAGATGATTTCACACATGTCTCAAGGAGAAGGGCTTCAGTAGAGAGTACAGACTCTATGAGAAGGCCTGTTTAGAGACGTCATTCATACACTTTGTATCCTGTGAGATGTCTTGAAAACATGCAAATTACAGATTAAATTGTTCAAGAATGTCCAGGGTTTTAACCGCTTTGGAATTGGAGGACAAGTGGATGGTTTTCTTATATTTTGTATATCGGACAGGAAAATGGGGAAGTAGAGTTTACGAATTTGAGGATATGAAATTTTGCGAAGATAATTAAGAGATTAATTACATAATAATGTTTACTTTTCTTGTGATGCATTTTGGAATAAAAACAAACAGCATTGTCTTTTAAAGAAAGGATAAAATGGGACCTACATTTCCGTATGACAAATTCTTTCCAACAAAACACTGGGCAGGTCTGGACAGGTCTTTGTTTCTTTGAAACAAATCTAATAATTTTCCTATTTAAGTTGGCCATAGACGGTATACAGAAGTCGAGTAAGTGTGTGTGACGGTACCCAGAGCGTTCAGCTACAGTCAAATGAATAGGATTTTTTAATGGACAAAATTGCGGAAAAAACACAAGGATCATGTAGAGCGGGTTAATTTAAGACCCAAATGGAAAGGCTCACTGTAGCATTTACAGAGAGAGGAGCCATAATATTCCAATGTCAATGGGAGCCAGGGTCAGAAGGAGCCACAGACAGAGAGTTTGGTTGGTAAAACTTTCTTTTGAAAGATGATTGATCCGTTTTGAGTGAAAAACTCAATTTTACTGTGATGAAATTTTGTTTAGGAAAACTAAAATTGTGTTTAGGATTTTGTATGAGCTGTTTTGCAAATGTCAATTTTCAATGGAGACATGCGTCAAAACAATTGAAAAACCAAAACAAAACTGTAAACTAAGTTCTGACCATGGATCTGTACTGTTTGACCTATATCTTGTTTGGTCTTGTTCTAGTCCTGGTTTTGGTTTGATTCTGGGTTATTATTATTATTATAACATCATCTCATCACATCTGCGTTGCATCTGTTTGGATTTATCATCAAATATTGTTGACTTGTAGCCCAAAGATTACATTCAAGACTACATCAACAGTGTATAAATACATTTGCCTATTATTAATAGGCCTACATGTAGTCATGAGAGGTGAAATAAGAATGGGGTGGAGGAGGTGACATTAACGGGTGTCAAAAAGTTGAGTTTGGAACACTTGAAAAAGACTGTGGTCCTAAGAAGTATACTTTTGTTGTGTTATGGCTTTGCAAACAGATAAGGCCCTAATGAATAGTGTGTAGAAGTGCGTGGACCATCACCTATACACGGGCTAGAATAAAGGCATCTGTGAGTCGGAAAGAGATTCATGAAGAAGTAGAAGAGACAGAATTCCTTGTACATTTTATTGTAGGCTATATTGAGGTGGTCACAGGGCTTGAATCAATGTATAAAAGAGCACTTATAATTCATGGTAAATAACCTAGACAGTACCATCGCTGTCATTATAAACAAATATGAATTTTGAACATCTAAAATTTGATACCAGTGTATGCAATGAGGAGAAATTCAATTTGTCAACTGGACAAAAGTTTATTCTTCTGTTCTGGCATTACAGTGCCTCATCGAAGAAAATATGTTACCCATTAAAAATGTATTGAACAAAGCATAATATTGCATGTGTTGTTTTGAAGACATACAAAATGAAATAGTAAGTATATGTCTACAACTAAAACTATTCCAAAAGAGAGTAAAACTCTACAATGAGTTAAGAGTGATGTAGGGCTGCAACGATTACTCGAGTAACTCGAGTACAAAAAATAATCGAGGCAAATAATTTGCCTCGAGGCTTCGTTTAATTTTCATCACATGGCGATATATTTCAATTCATGCATCATCTCGGCATTGTCAAACTACTGCGCTGTTGGGATAGACTGCATCACATATAAACTATTTAAACATTTATCAAATCAGGAATGAAAGAGTTCTGCCTTTTATTGGATCTTTTGGAGCTTTTTCGCGAAGCTTCTGACTGCAGCCCGCGTGGAGCCGCGGACACGCGCCGCGAGCGCGCGCAGCTGTTTCGCGAGAGAGAGGAGAGAGAGAGAAGAGAGAGAGAGAAGAGAGAGAGAGAGAGAAGAGAGAGAGGAGAGAGAGAAGAGAGAGAAGAGAAAAGAGAGAGAGAGAGAGAGAGAGAGAGAGAGAGAGAGAAGAGAGAAGAGAGAGAGAAGAGAGAGAGAGAGAGAGAGAGAGAGAGAGAGAGAGAGAGAGAGAGAGAGAGAGAGAGAGAGAGAGAGAGAGAGAGAGAGAGAGAGAGAGAGAGAGAGGAAAGAGAGAGAGAGAGAGGAGAGAGAGGGAGAGAGGGAGAGAGGGAGAGAGGAGAGAAGAGAGAGGGAGAGAGAAGAGGGAGGAGAGAGAGGAGAGAGGAGAGAGAGGGAGAGAGAGAGAGAGAGAGAGAGAGAGAGAGAGAGAGAGAGAGAGAGAGGAGAGAGAGAGAGAGAGAGAGAGAGGAGAGAGAGAGAGAGAGAGAGAGAGAGAGAGAGAGGAGAGAGAGAGAGAGAGAGAGAGAGAGAGAGAGAGAGAGAGAGAGAGAGAGAGAGAGAGAGAGAGAGAGAGAGGAGAGAGAAGAGAGAGAGAGAGAGAGAGAGAGAGAGAGAGAGAGAGAGAGAGAGAGAGAGAGAGAGAGAGAGAGAGAGAGAGAGAGAGAGAGAGAGAGAGAGAGAGAGAGAGAGAGGAGAGACAGAGGAGACAGAGAGAGGAGAGAGAGAGAGAGAGGAGAGAGAACTAGATACTGTCATTTGTACTGTCCAGACATGTTCTGCCTTGTATTGTGTTATATTAATTTGTACAGTTTTAAGTTAAGCAAGACAGATATTTATTTTATTCTGTTAATCTTATTATTTTGTATTAAAAATAAATTGCTAATAATTATTTATTTTCCATGTGTTCTTATCACTCAAATATGCATCTAATTCAATTCAGGTTTAAGTCAAATAGATTTTAAAAAATCCCTTCAAGGAACAATGGAAATATACCAAAGCATTTACAGTTTAGGGCTGTCAGTGTCCAACTACAGTGTTCATGTATGTGACAGAGGGGTGTCAGTGTAAAGTGGAGCAGATCTCAAGATTTGTACCAGGTATGTGTATGTCACCACTACCTGTTAATAAAATGTGTTTTTTTTCTGTGCTTTGATTTCAGAATTCAAAATTAAAAAAAAAAAAAAAAAAGTATGAATCGTTAGAGTACTCGATTACTCGACAAAATAATCGACAGAGTACTCGATTCCAAAAATACTCGATAGTTGATGTGTGTGAGTGAAAATGAGCAGAAATGAGGAATGAATGTTCTGCTGTGTAAGAGAAGGATTGTGCCAAAACAGATTCTGGTCCAAGAGCGCTTATGTTTAGATTCTCTTACATAAACATTCCGAGGGATCAGAGGTGGAAATGAACTCTTCTGCTATAGCAGAAATCTTTCCTTCTTGGTCAGTGTCAATGCCAATTTTGATCATTTTAAAAGCACTTTTTTTAGACAGTATTGTCATTTTTAACACAAAATAAATGTGTTTGTTTCTTATATCATGTCATCTTTACTAGCTGATGAAACTGTCCAGGAACGGTCCAGTTTTATCCAGTTATGTGATTTGTTTTCGGTATCGATACTCAAATGAGTATCTAGTTTTGATACAAGTTTTGTGATGAGTTTCGTGACAACCCTTGTTTATTGTGCACAGTTCCTTTGTCAAAAACACGCCATACCATGCAAGTAAATAAAAGAAGTAGGCTTACTTTTTGAGATACAGAAAATGTACAGTTTCACACTCCTGAACTGAGACTGGTGACTTCACTATTACAATGTTTTAGTCATAAATTAAGCTTTTGATTGAGTCGATTGTGATTCATTTAAAGACTCTGATAGTTGGTAGCAACACACATGTTGTTGTGAAAGTACTTTTTTCCTTTTAACATTGATTCATGTTATGATGATGAGAAACTTCAGATGGAGCCACAGGCCTTTGAACTCTATGGGAGATTCACTGTTTTTGGAACAAAGAAGCCATTTTTCAAGTAATGAAGTAATGTTTTCAAGGTTATCTTATAAAAGCACCTGTTTCTTACACTTTGCAGTTATTTATTATATATTATATTAATTTGCGTAGGCAGTTCAGAAGTATTACCTGTCACCATTACCATACATTTTACTTGTATCGCACAATTTTCACATTGGGAAGATTAATTGAAATCAAAGTGAATGAGGTCACACAGTATGTTGTATTCTCAACATATGATGCAGTGTCATTATTTCAGATGAAGGGCAAGGGCCAATATAACTCCTTTCAACTGACAACAATCACACCTAATTTTCCATATTTTGAAGCTTATGAAAATAATTATCATTTTAGATAATTGCTGCTGCTTACAGAGAAGACATTGAGCTTTCTGCATGTTTTTCTTTTATCTGAATAATTACGGAGATATTAATCATAAACCAATTCAAAGTCTCTACAATATATATTTTGGGCCACAGTATTTATCGCATGTACAATTTCTTTGCAATAATGAGGAGAATTTTGAATATTTATTTGTTTTAGCTCTTGCCTTTTAATGATGCAGGATATACCAAAATAGATTTAGTGGCATTATCCTACTTTATTAAAATTGTGTCAGTGGCATAAAGTAGTTTTTATATTCTTGTTTATTGCAATATTTCTCTGTCGCAAAATTCTTCAAAATGTGTTATCGTGACAGGCCTAGATATGACCCAATTTCAGTAAAATATATACATTTCAATATTTAAAAAAAATATTAAATACATTGTCATTTGTAAATTATATCTGGGTTCCTGGTTACCTGGCCAGCCAAATGATATCTCTCTGTATTTGCTATACAGAGTGATACCATTTGGACACCCTCGCTCCACCCTCGCTCCCCCGGTTAACAACGGACTCCGCGATTCTGATTCGTTCAAAGATGGTGACGTCAGTGCACCCGCCTTTGCCCGCAACGTCCCTTCCATTCAGCTGTAAAATTGGTCTTAAATGACCTAAAACACATCGATTCCTTAAAACCACAGCAGCTGACAGCTCTAGAGGCCTTTCTTTTCAAAAAAGATGTTTTTGCATTGCTTCCTACCGGCTTGGTTCACGTCGCTGTCCGTTAACTGTTCTCTGATTGGTTCACTTAGCTGTCTGTGTAAGCGCAACAGCAGCGCATTCTGGACCAAGCGTTACCAGACTCGCCGCTGGTACAGCGATGAGTCATGGATTCTTCCAGGCAAGGTTCCTGGGAGAATGTGAGCACAATCCATTGATGAATCTCAAAAGTTTCAGTCATTCTATTCCTGAAGAGATAATATTGCCCTAAAGATCCTATGGTCCTGCAGCACACAGAGAAGACCGAGCGCTAGTCCTGAACTTTGGACACCATTATCTTTGTTTGTCCTATGAGAAACGGTCACATCAATAGATCACAGAACAGCCATTTAGGCCAGATTCTCAATACAGGATACAAGGCTTTGTTTTAAGTTACATACAGTTGTTTGCTTGTGGAATGACATTGCCTTGCACTATTGTATTTGTATTGTACATGTTCCATTGTGCAACACTTTGCCCAAGAAAAACAAAACTTTAGGACAATCATAGACGGGGGACTGTGACACTCCAGTCAAATGAAGCTCACGAGGCTAGCAATTATAGGAGCGAATTTGGAGCTGAGTTCCATATTAGGAATAGGTATTTATTTATTGACAAAATTGTGGAATAAAAACACCAGGATCACACCAGGAGTTGATGGAGGGTGTTAGCTATGTGCATGTATATAGAGCAGAAAAAAAATAAGAGACCACTGCATTTTTTTTTTTCTGAAATCAGCTTCTCTACATGTATTACAGCCATTCCATTCCAGCGTCTGTTGAATTCCAACACAAACACAAAGCTGAGCTACTTCAGTTCTTGCACCAGGAGTGGAATAAAGTCACCCAAGAACAATGTGAAAGACTTGTGGAGAGCATGCCAAGACGCATGAAAGCTGTGATTCAAAATAAGGGTTATTACACCAAATATTGATTTCTGAACTCTTCTTAAGTGTAAACATTAGTATTATGTTGTTTTAAAATGAATTTGACCTTGTTTATTTGCATAGTTTGAGGTCTGAAAACATGTTTCTTTTTTATTATTTTGACCATTTGCCATTTTCTACAAATAAATGCTCTAAACGATAATATTTTTATTTAGAATTTGGTACTGTAAATGGTACTGACACCATTTCCCCCAAATTCTAAATAAAAATATTATCATTTAGAGCATTATTATCGTTCATAGACTCAAACAAAAACAAACTCAAACAAAAATGTTTCTTTTGCCCAAACACATACCTATAAGTAGCAAAATCTGAAAAACTGATCATTTTGCAGTGGTCTCTTATTTTTTTCCAGAGCTGTATACAGTCTATAGGGACAATAAATATGTTTGACTTGGTGGTTTTATGAGCGTGAATAAAATTAGGGGATATTCTAGCCAAGTCAGACTGTGAATGGGTGTGAGGCCGCTAGTCAGAATAGGCAGAGGCAAATCCACTGTTACAACTGAAGATCACAGGCTACTACAGGGATGTCTCATTCACACACATTCCTGTAGTAGCATTTTAACCTGAAGTCTCAAATACAATGGTCCCTCGTTTATCGCGGGGGTTAGGTTCCAGAAATAACCCGTAATAAGTGAAATCCGCGAAGTAGGACAACTTTATATTTTACAATTATTATACATGTTTTAAGGCTGTAAATGCCTCACCACACACATTATACACTTTTCTCAGACTGGTATTAACATTTTCTCACATTTCTCTCTTGTTTAAACACTCAAACTTTCGTAGATTTTCAACAAAATGTATTACTCGTGAAGCATGGGGGTGGGGTGGGTGGGTGGGGGGGTATGCGCGCGTGGTCACGATGAGCGTGGTCACGAAACAAGGCAAAGAGCCGCATGCGGTCGTTTAATCCTGGTTTAGACCTGGGCTAGTCCTGGTTTAGTCCAGGTTTAGACCTGGTCTAGTCCTGGGACCAGAGAAGTGTGCGTGCGGTCACGTGCACCCGGTCATCGTGGACAAATCCGTGAGCAGCATGACCGGCGCGAGGTCGTGCGTCCCACCCGAGGCTGCGAGCACCAGACCGAGGCCGGCAGCGCCCGGACCATGCCTCCCCCTCGGGACTGTGTCCAACGACGCAGTCGAAGCGAATACGCACAAGAGCCGCACGAAACAAGGCAAAGAGCCGCATGCGGTGGTTTAATCCTGGTTTAGACCTGGTCTAGTCCTGGTTTAGTCCAGGTTTAGACCTGGTCTAGTCCTGGTTTAGTCCAGGCTTAGACCTGGTTTAGACCGGTTTAATCCTGGTTTAGTCCACGTTTAGTCCTGGTCTAGTCCTGGTCTAGTTCCGGTCTAGTCCCGGTCTGGTCCCGGTCTGGTCCCATTCTGGTCCTCATGTCTTAGTCCCGGTCTGGACTTCCTACGGATCCAGTGACTCATGTCTCCGCTCCTCGTGCATCCAGCGGGACTCCCGGAGCCGCCCCCCCTTCGGTCCCTCCTCTATAACATCTATATAAATGTGTCAAACTGAACACATTCTGTACTGTACAGGAGACAAGGCACGGAGGAGAAGCCAATCAGGATGCAGGACACAATGTTGACACACTATCCAAAAAAAAATTAATAAAAAAAAAAAAAAAGAAAATCCGCAAAACAGCGAGGCTGCGAATAGTGAACCACGATAGAGCGAGGGACCACTGTGTTCATAATCACATACTCATGACAAAAACAACTAGCTTGAAACAGTGGTGTACTGCAAAAAATATGGGCAATGGATATTTAAATCTATGACTCCTTTTATTATTATTATTATTATTATTATTATTTGTATGCTTGCCTGATCAAAAATATATGTTGTTTTATATTTTATTATGTAGATGATATTTTTGCATTCACCACAGCTGATATAGAGCCGTATATTAGGCCAAACTTAAGTGGTGTATAAGGCAAGGAGCCATCTTTATTTTGCCATATAGGCCTAATATATGGCTCTATATCAGCTGTGGTGAATGCAAAAATATTATCTACATAAAAAATATAAAACATGTATTTTTGACCAGGCAAGTGTGCAAGCATACAAATTAGTGTGATTATGTGAAAGAAAGGAGCAACTTAAGTGATATAATAATAATAATAATAATCATCATCATCATCATCATCATCATCATCATCATCATAATAATAATCCCAGACTGTTTGTAATAAATATAAACATTCAGCAGACAGATTTATCTGCAAATACTTTCGTCTAATAAAGAGTGACTGTGTGCTTAGAGACCAGCATTATCAACTGCCCTGTAATTTGTTCATTCTTGGATAAACATTGCTGTGACTATGTTTAGAATTATTAAGATAACTCCTGACTCTGCCCTCAATGGAGTTACTGTGTGAACAGTAGCATTCTGTCCCTCCCAGCAGGAAACACATTTTTGCTGTGTGCATGTTGTTTCACCCTTGTCAAAAAGGGTCCAAATACTTAAATGTGCACTTCACTGGACTTTGCAAACTGGACAAGTGTTGGATAGAGCAGAAAGTGGCTGATAGCTTTACAGACACTAGCACTGACATAGATAAGGCCAAGCCAAAAAACTGGAGAATACTCTGTGCTAGCTGATAAACGTTTTGGGTGTGTGTGGCTGACAGAGCTGCTTTTTGATCTGTCAGACATGCACTTCTATGGCAAAAGTCTTACACTGTTACACCACAAGCCCTTGGTTTGAAGCAAGTTCAATATTGTTTGCTCAATTGTGGCCAGTTATTGGCCTCTTGGCTAAAATGTGAATGAACTAAAGCTAGTCTGCGGTTGCCTTTTGAATGATAAACTTTCTTTGTCGTGGTATGATTTAATATGTACTGTTGCCTTGTGCCTTCCTGGACCTCAAAACACGATTGAAATATTTAGAATTTCAAAGTCTCAAGTGCACATTTTCTCAGTGTTGTGCTTCTGCTTAAGCGTTTCCTCTTATCAGCTGGTAAGAGCCGCTTTAGTTGAGCGGCTGCAGGTGGAACAAGACGGCTACATACAGAGTACCACCAACACAACCACTCACAGGAAGACAAGTGAGGAAGTTGCTCAATATCATCCGCACAGAAACTGAATGTGTCTTGTAGTTTATAGATCCTTTGTTTAGGCAGTTTTGACATTTCATAGAAGTTTAGATTAGAAAGCAGAAGAAAGAAGAGGCAATCATACAACTTAATGTACATTCTCTATTTTATGATTTAAGTTAGACTAACTTTCTAGCTTAGGACAAAGTGATGTGGGCATGCATTTGCTTCAGTGTACCTATACAAATGACTGCATATCTCTTGTGTGATAAGTAATCTCACTGGTAATCTCATAAGTGTCATCTATGTAATTGGTGATGATAAGTTGCTTTCATAATCAGTTGTTGTAAATAGTATAGTTGCACAACAAATGTGTTCTGTAATCATATCACAAGTACAACAATACCAGTAAATGTACCATAATTACTTACCATTCTCGTAAATTCATTATAGGTTTGTAAAACAAAATTATATTGATAGTAAATTTAGTGTTGAAACTAGATACTCATTTCAGTATCAATACTGAATAATAGATACGGTATTAGAGTAAATAAATAGAATAATGTTGGACCTTTTTTGAATTGTATTTATTAGACCACATGGTAATATTTATTAAGAAGTAATATTTTTTAAATTACATACTTTTAAGTGTTTATTTTGTGGTTTTGTGGAGCCTTTTCCTTTGTACTGAAATACAGTTTGAAACTGTGACAACACTAGTTCAATAATCATTCTGGTGCTTTTATTATATTGACCCAGTCTTTCTGTCTTCTTGCTTTTTAGGTCGATGTCCTCCCGGCTGCTTATGGCCTGTATTCAGCAGACATGTCCACTATTTCCTGTAATCCTGCTCCACACACTGGACAGGTCCCAGAGGTGAACTGTGCTGCTGGACTCATCACTAAACAGGAACCTAACGCCACCACATGTTTAACTGTCCACTTGTACCACAAAGAGGGAGACAAATCAGAGGACAATGGAAGCAAGCTATCGTTTCCAGCGGGAGAGTACGCAGCAGAAGAGCTGTGTGTTATTGCAGCAAAAGCCTGTGGTAAGACCCAAATACATGGCAAAGATAACACATAACAGATAAAAACTAGGCCTGCAAAAATAAGAATATGACTATAGTTATATACTAAATTTGATGTCTCTTTAAGCAGCAATTGTGTTTTGTTTGAAGAAGTGAACACTGGAAGGGCCTTCTCTCTATCTCACTGCTACATTGTCTGACTTATTCTTATATGATAAAAAATGAGCTTTCCAACTTTATTATCATTATCATCCTCCTTTCATATTTCCCTAATTAATTAATACAGAAATATTGGGACTGAAAACCAAAAAAACCAACAACAAAAAACAATGCTAAGTATGCAATAGTTTCCACTTAATTCATAGGTTAATAACTTTCATGTACAACATTTTCAGTACAGTAGGAATTAGTTCTGATTATAATTTGATTGATTTTTTTTTTTTATGAACAATAAAGTTGTACTGTATACCTTTTCGACTTCCTTGTTGTGGTTATCACTTTACTCTTGTCATTGCTTCACTGTCACAAATGTTTCCTGATGATTGAAACCACATTTGTTGTTAAAAGCATGATTTTGCCTGCTCAAAGAATTACAATAAAATGAAAACATACATGTAGATTTAATAGACAGTGAATTGTTATTCGATGTATGTATTTGACTTATATTGTCATCATGTAAAAACGTCTTTGTTATGCTTTGGTGATTTTTGTTTCAATAACTGTAAGATCAAGTTCTTAAAAAGTGTAGCGCAAATGTACACATATGAGGAGTTCCTGATAAGTGCAGTTAAACATAATTGGCAATGATAAGTTAACACATCAGAGAGTGCATTGTCCAGATTATTTGCTGATTAAACAGATATATTTGCGCTTGGGGCATGAATATGTTATCAAATGTTTCTACATAATTATGCTAAGTATTAGTATAATTATTTCTGCAAGAATAGAAAATGCAGGTAAATAGTGCAAAATGTGTGTGCCGTCACAGTGCTCATTACTGTATTTACCCAAGACAGCTGCCTGCTCTCCACTGTGAACAGACAAATATGCTATTTAGTGTTTGTGTCAGTATTGGCTTGTTGCCCCAGACCCTCAGGGATATTAGTCATATGATGTGCCACAGAATTTTTCAGCATTCAGAAGGACTAAAAACATGACTAAATCCACAATTAGATGTTGTATGCTTGTGTGTCTTCTTACAGGTATTGCCCCAGTGCATTGCATTCTGTTCAGCTTGATGAGAGAAAGTGACTGCATTTGGTTTCCCCCTAATCATGTCTTCAAAGTTCACCCAATGGCCCAAGAACACGTACATTTCAGAATTCGGTACATTACATGTTTGTTTTATTGTATTTCTTGTACAACAGTTCTATCTCTCCTCTCATGTTTATGATTCTCTTGTCCATAGGTACTATTTTCCAGGTTGGTTCAACACTGGGAAAGGCTCTTATGCACATCGCTATGGCATCTGCAAAGGCTCTGAGAGCCCTGTTATGGATGACACCGTCATGGCATATCAGTTTTTTCAAGTAAGTTCATATTACATTACAATGATTGCTTGACATATGAAAAAATGCTGATTATCTTTACAAATATGGACAGAGGATTGTCTTAGGAACAAAAGGATTACTGATTCAGTACCGTGCAGATATCAGTGGGAATCTCAATTAACAATAAAACTTTTTAGTGTTTACAAACCACTGGTCAGTGCCTGATGCTACAAACAGCTTTTACTGATGAAAATTGCATTATTACAGCAAACACTTCATCTGATAAACGTAAGAGCTGCTACAGTACAATGTGGAAGCCAGAACACAACTTTGTTGATTATGTGGTAATACATCATAACCATGCATCAACAGCAGGGAGGTCTTGCCTTCTTCTTTTCCCCCTCTGATATTATATTAGTCAAGCATGTCTGTGTCTTGGTGAGAAAACAGGAAGTGTGGCTTGCATAGAGCACACAATTTAACCAAAGGTATGACAGGGTTATTTCAGTAGTCTCTGCATATTTATTGTACCAAAACATATATGCCTGTTTTTTTGTTTTTGTTTGTTTTTTTAAATATCTTCCACTGCAGCATCTATCCTCACAATGTGTTCCTGAGATCTGTTCATCTTTGTTATCTGTCACTTACACATTGACCCGAGAGCTCTGTGTCAACAGACTGCTACTGTACAGTTTGTATTCCACATAAAAATCCATGTGGTCAAAACAAGTGAACAAAAATGGTCTTACAATTACAACTGATACAACTACATTTTAAAGCTAAATATACCAGAAAAAAACTGTTGAATGAGCTTCTCTGTTGAACCTCTCTAGTTTTTTTTTTTTTTTTTACATATCAGAGACCTTCTATGTGTTTTGCTGTGCTGTGTTTGTCTAGTGGCGCACTGATTACTTGACCGGTCGGGTACATGTGCCTGTGAGCCACGAGGCCCAGGAGGAGTGTCTGGGCATGGCTGTGCTGGATATGATGAGACTTGCTAAAGAGAGTGGTCAGTCGCCAGTAGACATCTACAACTATAACAGGTGAACCATTGTTTAGTGAGAGAGCAGACCAAAGATAAATGTATTACCTGAAATGTAGTACTTAATATTCTGAGTATTTAATTATCTGAAAATCTAAAACAAAATACAATACAAAGACACAAAAATACAATGAAATCAAAACATTAAAATCCTTACAGAATACTTTGTGCAACTAATATTTTATATTAATATTTATTTCTGTACTAATTAAAATGAAGCACAAAACACAAATGTAAACATGACCAGGATTGTGGGAAACTGGACAATGTATTTGTCTGTGATGATGATTATTTTAATCATTCGTCTGATCTCTTCTTATTTGAATCTGTTAAAATACAGTATGTACCACCTGTGGACAACTAAAATTGTTGCCCAATGTTTTCCTGTTTTCCCAGATAATATATTGAAGGTGGATTATTTGTTAATCTTTGAACTAAAATACCACATATGTAGGTGAATTTGTCATCTTATACACTGCATTGCTTTGACCTATTTCATGTCTTTCTGCATTAGTTACAAATCCTTCCTCCCCAGCTGCATGAGAAACCGCATTCAGGAATACAACATCTTGACTCGAAAGAGAATCCGCTATCGCTTCCGGAGGTTCATCCAGCAGTTCAATGAATGCAAGGCCACGCTCTGTAACCTCAAACTCAAATACCTGATGAGCCTGGAGATGCTGCTGCCCTCTCTCTACACTGAGCGCTTCACTGTCTCAGATGTCTCTGCACATCAAGTCACCATAGCCATCATGGGCAACAAGGGCATCCAGTGGTCAAAAGTGAAAGAGGCCGAGGGTTCAGATGAGGTGAGAGGATTATGCCCTGTGGTGACAGGGAAATGTCATGTTAACAGGGAAAAGCAGTGTCGAACTGTGGCCTGTAGATGGAGCTGTTGACTTTTCCTAGATTCAAGATTGTTTATTTGTCATATCGAAGCCCTCATAACAAAAGTGCTTAAGTCATTTTTTGTCATTTTGAGAAAAATACAAAAAACTGTTTAATTTTGACAATAACAATTATTTATTAACTATTTTTTGCACAAACACTTATAAATGCAAGTTGAATGAAATACTGATCTGATGATTTGTTACAATCATTAACAATATGGTCAATTATGACTTAGGCAAAAATACTGAGTCCTGACTTTGACTTTGGCAGCTTTCATGCAACCACGATCCCACTGTTCTTTGAGAGAGGCCAAGACTCGAGGCAAAGAGCAATTTGCAAACATCCACAGATGACCCGTCTTCAAGCTTCAACTTATACACGAATGAAGATTTTCGTCTTGAAGTTTCACGTGCTGCTTTCCTCTGTTTAATTTCAACCTGTAAAAGACAGTTTTGCAATTAACTAGGCTATGAAACCATCAGGAATATTTTAGAATCCCATTAGGAAACATCAATTGATTTGCATGCAGTGCCTGCATTGCCATTGACTGCTCATTTGCGTTATTAAACTTTTATTTGAAATTACCTTTGAAACTAAAGCTTGAACATATAAGCGGTGTTCCTCCCAAGTTCCAAGTCCCCAGAAATTTTCAAAGATCCAGTTTCGTTTCTCTTCATCTAACGTTTGGCAACCTCGTAACTTCGACTTTTGGCAGAAAGTAGAATTGCAAGGAGGGCCCATTCTTTTGGCTGGTCTTTCCACACCTTTTCTGTTCTTGTATGCTTTTCCTTCTAGACGCCCCTTTTTGCAGACATTTTGGTGCCACGTTTGAGTTGCTGGACGTTTAAGGCGCCGGCGCTTCTGAGTGGCATTCTGAAAGACAAAAGTTAATTTTCGACTTATATGAATGAATTATTTTGGTATCATTGTAATCTTTTAAAATCTGCCCTAAATAAAACTATTTAAAGTGTACCACTTACATTATTAGCATCAGTTCTACCTTGACCAGGTTGTTCTGGTCGATCTGGCAGGATGATAACTCGGCCCTCTTCTGGAAGGTCACCATCTTCAACCTCAGACTCAGAACATGTAGACATGTTATCGGGAATGAAATCGGGATCCTGGTCAGAATTGTCTGCATCTTCTGATTCATCCACTGAAAGAAGAAAATGATGAGGTATCTAATGGGAGAGTTGTGAACATTTTCTAACCCTAAAAACCCTCTAACCCTCTGAAATGAGTAGTGATATCACAGTATCATTCAAATATACCATACCTGGCTGAAGGATTGTCAGCTCAGGGATGACTGCTACATTTTCTGAAAGGACCAGCTCAGGGATTATTGCCACATTTCCTGGAAGACCTGGTTCAGGGGTGACTGCCACATTTTCTTGGACTGGATTACGGAAAGGAACAACATTGTTGGGAGAATCGCCACAATCATCGGGGGTAAGGTCAGAATCCTTGTCTGAATCATCACCTTCATCCCCTGGAAGAAAAAATGAGGCATTACAAATTGTCTCAGGCGATGATCCATTAACACTTTTATGATTAAAAAGAAAGGAGACAGGGGACACGGACGGGGAGGAAGAGAGCACAGCCCTTCCTAAATTTGATTCTAAATGATTTTTTTTTTTAACAAATTCTGTAGCTTTCTAAGTTTCTTGTGTTGCGCTGTTTACAAATGATGTTCATGGTCATGCAGCTAAGGAAATAATTAATATTTCTTCTCAAATTAAATAATCTGCAAACTGTTTCATACACTTTTGCGTCTCTGTGTGCACGCAGATTTCCTCACCCAAAACGCCTGTGTAAATGCAGAATTAAAGTGGGAATGAAAACGCACATGTGCGTATCCCTGTCAGACTGTCAACCTTAGTCAAAGGCCATTTGCTTTATTACTTGTTTCAAAGTTATCCATTCAACAAATCAGATGTAATAGGCCTAACTTACCTCTTGAAGAGCCAGCTTCCAACATCAAAAGAACTTTTTCAGCAGTGAGTTTCTTCATGTTCTTGCTCCTGCACTGCCTCTTTTGTTTATCGGCCATTTTGAGGGCATGTAAAAATGTCTAAGTCACAAGCAAAACTGCCGATGTCAGAATACAATATGCCTAAATAACACCATGGACTTACGCAGAAGTGATTTTTGTGGCTCACATGCATTAGGGCAGTCTCAATGACATGGGCAGCTTTGCAATGTTAGAAAATGAAAAAACACATGAGTTGGGCATAAAATCTGAAAATTGCCAAAAAATGACTTAGGCACTTTTGTTATGAGGGTGACGATATGCAGAATCAACACAAGGTCAACAATGCAATAAAATGCTTAGGATCAGAAGAAACCATTAACTCGCTAAGATAGTCAAGAAGTACTAATGACATGCAATAACAGTACATGGTAAAAAAAAAAGTGTTGCAAAAAGTGCAGGGGAAAAGGTAAACAATATAATTAAAAAAAATGTAATAAAATATAATAAAATACAAAGGTACAGGTAGGATTAAATAAGGTGTAAATAGAGTACTTCACAGATTGTACATAATATAGTATAAGTATTGCATGTGGGTTATGAAGCAGGCTATTGCACAGGTAACAGTAGCATTTACAGTGAGGTAGTGACACACATGATACATTCATATAGAGCAGCAGCAGTAAACACAATGCATCGTTTCATGTAGCTTCTTATGCCTTTTCTACAGGAGTTACAGACATATTGTGACTTCCCAGAGGTGATTGACATCAGTATCAAACAGGCCAATAAGGAAGGCTCTGCAGAGAGTCGCATAGTCACCCTCACCAGACAAGACAGCCAGACTCTTGTGCGTACACTTGTTCCTCTGTTTTAATTTTACTGCCACAAATGAGCTATTGTTTGTCAATGCTGTGCTTTAGGAGCTGGAGTTTCACTCACTGTCAGAGGCCCTCTCATTTGTGTCATTAGTCGATGGGTATTACAGGCTTGTGACAGATGCTCATCATTATCTGTGTAAAGAGGTAGCTCCCCCCAGACTTCTTGAATGCATTCAAAGCTACTGCCATGGCCCTGTGTCGTAAGTCACTCAAAGCATAATCTCCAAGTTACATTTCAGTAATTAAGTTTGGAAATGCATGACATAACCTCTTTTTTTCATAGAATGGAGTTTACGATCAGTAAGCTACGTCTAAGTGGGAACCACCAGGGCCTATACATCTTACGGTGTAGTCCCAGAGACTACGATAAATTCTTCATGTCATTTGTGGTTGGGGTCAGCAGTTTTTTTTGTTTGTGGTTTATTTTTTACAATTAGGCAGGATACAATAATGTTTATTTTTATTTTTTAGTATGAATCAATGGTGGACTACAAGCACTGCCAAATAGTGAAGACAGAGGCAGGGGAGTATACCCTGAGTGGTGCCAAGAGAAGCTTTGGATCACTTAAGGAGCTGTTAAACTGCTACCAAAAGGAGGCGCTGCGTACAGATGGTTACACCTTTCAGCTCACAAAGTGCTGCGCGCCAAGCCCCAAAGGTGCACTTCACAGTAACTGCATAGTATGATAAAATAATATTTACCTAATAAAATATAGTACTGAAAACCTGTTATGCAATATTAAGCTCTAAATAGTATTGCAGGCCCTCCTAACCTCTGGGGGTAGCAAGCTGATGAACGCAATGTGTTTTCTATAAAATAAAACATGCACAATGCAATTCAATAATTATTAACATGTTTTAGTCTGAATTCAGCATGAATATAAGGGTCATTCCAGAATTGGAGGACATATGGGCTTAAAAATTCTTGAAAAATAAAGCTTCACTTTTCTGATTTTCTGCTACATATTCATCAATAATAGGTAATAAACTATCAAATGCTTGATTAGCTTAGCTTATGGATCAATGGTACAATTTTTATTACATGATTTATTTGGTTTATTTATTTATTTACTCTAATCACAGTAACAGGGTTGCAGGTAACAGGGTTGCAAATCCGCACTAATGTTCGCTTTATCTCAGGAGTAGAAGCTAGCTGTTTAGCTAGCTGTTACTGCTTATCAAGAGGAAAAACTTATTTATGCAAATAAGTAAAGGGGAAAAAAATGTTTTATTCCGATAATATGCATAACAGGGTTGCATGAGGTAGAGTGAGACATTCAATCAAGGCTAACTATATTATAAAAAATATGAAAAATAGAAGAGAAGATAAACCTTTGCTCTACCCATTCTTTTGGAAAACTGTTTGATGATGTCAAGTCCAGGGTATCATGTGGTTCTGCTTTCTTCTTCTTCTACCAGGCTAAAAATGTCATGGTAACAGGCTTGCGCATGTTGTGGGACACTTGTTCCATGAATAATAATAATTATTTTAAATATTATGTCTATTAAAACAAATGTTCCCACAGTTACAAGAGATGGCAATGAAACAAATAATATAAAAAATAAAAAATAAAAATAAATTTAACTTTAACTGTTTTATTTGAGATTCAATTTGGCCATTAGAGGAGTGGGACAAGAGGAAAATGGCATTTTGGGGGGTACTCCAGGCTTATTTGGTATTTTTAAAACTATTTTCAAGCATTCTTTTCTCTTAGTTTTTTAGATTTGGTCTCAAGACAAGTACATTCACTCAGAAACTGTATGTTTTAGTATTTTGTATATGGATTATTTAATATTTGATGGGTGGGATGTAAAATGTCCTCCAATTCTGAAATGACTCATATGCATGCTTTGGGTGTTTCTTTTTTACAGATAAATCCAATTTACTGGTGTGTAGAAACAGCCAAGGAGCTGATGTTCCTCTGTCACCATCGCTACAAAAACACAACATCAGCCAGATGGTCTTTCACAAGATCAGAAGAGAAGACCTCGCCATTGTATGTGTATTCCACTGCTGTACATTTTAATGTCGAGTACCTCATAGAAGCACAAATAAATTAACATAAAAACTACCAGGACACTAGTTAGTCATATTTAGAAAATGCAAGCGTGGTTATTTCTTAGTTATTTTTAAAATGCAGAGCTCTTGATTAAAATAAAAAGGAGAAAGCAAAATAGAAAATGTCCCAGTTTAGTGATGACGATACTGCTTTTCGTCACTGGCCTTCCCCGGAGACACCCCATACCAAATATCTCATTTAATTGGCCAACCACTAATTATCTTTAACGACGTGTCCGCTAAATCTTGCTCTTCCTCACGACTGACCATTGACCTCACAATGTACTTCCCCAGAGCAAGAGCTTGGGCCAAGGGACTTTCACCAAGGTTTTCTGTGGAGTTCGTAAGGAGCTGGGAGACTATGGAGAAGTTCATAAAATAGACGTTGTTATTAAGATCCTGGATAAGGCTCAACGCAACTACTCAGAGGTGTGCTACCCTTTACAAAGCGTATTATTGGTTAAAGACAGTAGTGACTGAACGTTTTTTTGGTTTATTCTTTCACAGTCATTCTACGAAGCGGCCAGTATGATGAGTCAATTGTCCCATAAGCATCTTCTCCTCATCTTTGGTGTGTGCGTTTGTGGCGATGAGAGTAAGTTTCTGAAATACGCAAATGCTGATGTCAGTAGATTAGCTGTGTAGTAACTAACATCACAACTTAAATACTCTCCTCAAATGACCACAGGAAGGAAGGATGGAGGATGAAGGAAAAGGGTTGCTGACCTTTTTGATGGTTTTCAGCCCTTACTCTACAGATTAGACCCTAGAGAGATCCTTTTAAGTGATTCTCTATTTTAGGGTAATGAGCTATAAGGAATATATTTGAACTAAAAGAAGATATAAGGTTCCAATGTCATTAGTCCCAAGTTATTTCCGCTTCAAATTTGTAGTGGCATAGAGGCTCCAACTGTATTAACAGCTTTATTTTTTGTTTCTCTGTCAGACATGATGGTACAGGAGTATGGCAAGTTTGGCTCATTGGATATCTACTTGAAAAAGAATAAAAGTAGTGTGAATATTACCTGGAAGCTAGAGGTGGCCAAACAGCTGGCTTGGGCTATGCATTACCTGGTATGAATTAAGAAATTAGTATTAGTTTGTTAGTGTGGCGTAGACTTTATGCCTTTTTTTCTGAATGCTCACAGGAAAACAAGAGCCTCATACATGGAAACGTTTGTGCTAAAAATGTCCTCTTGATCCGAGAAGAGGATAGGAAATCAGGGAGTCTTCCCTTCATCAAGCTATCCGATCCTGGGATCAGCATCACAGTGCTGGCCAAAGAAGGTGAGAAAGCTACAGCTACAAAATCTGGTATTTTATCAGTATGTCATTATTGGGAATTGCATTGTTTGTCTATTACAGCTCTGGAAAAAATATCTGTTAAAATGATCAGTTTTTCTGACTTTACTAGTTATAGGTATGTGCTTGGGCAAAAGGAACATTTTTGTTTGAGTCTATAAACTACTGACAACATTTCCCCCAAATTCCAAATAAAAATATGATCGTTTAGAGCATTTATTTGGAGAAAATGACAAATGGTCAAAATAACAAAAAAGATCCATGTTTTCAGACCTCAAACAATGCAAAGAAACAAGATCAAATTCATTTTAAAACAACATAATACTAATGTTTACACTTAAGAAGAGTTCAGAAATCAATATTTGGTGCAATAACCCTTATTTTTAATCACAGCTTTCATGTGTCTTGGCATGCTCTCCACAAGTCTTTCACATTGTTCTTGGGTGACTTTATTCCACTCCTGGTGCAAGAACTGAAGTAGCTCAGCTTTGTGTTTGTGTTGGAATTCAACAGACGCTGGAATGGAATGGCTGTAATACATGTAGAGATGCTGATTTCAGAAAAAAAATGCAGTGGTCTCTTTTTTTTTTCGCAGAGCTTTATATGTTTCATGCACAACTTTTGTTTCTTAATTTGTTTTACTCAGTCCTAGTGGAACGTATCCCATGGGTGCCTCCAGAATGCATTGAAAACCCCCAGAATCTCAGTTTGGCCACAGACAAGTGGGCATTTGGGACCACTCTATGGGAAATTTGCAGTGGTGGGGAAAAACCTCTGAGCACTCTAGACAGCTTCAAGGTCTTCATCACTCTAATACTTATTCATATTTGCTGTCTATTCAAATAGGCCATTACAGGTTGCATTTTGTTTTGCAGAAAAAACTGTTTTATGAAGACAGACATCAGCTGCCTGCACCAAAGTGGACAGAACTGGCCAATCTCATTAACAACTGCATGGACTATGAGGCGTCACACAGGCCATCCTTCAAGGCAGTTATCAGAGACCTGAACTCTCTCTTTACCCCAGGTTATACACAATAACTACCGTATATTTTAGAAAAGTATAAATGTAAATGTGAAAAATTATTGTAACTTTCCAGACTATGAGCTGCTTGTGGAGAGTGACATGGTGCCCAACAGGACACGAGCGTTTGGCTTTCCTTGGACTTATGACAACCACGACCCTGCACAGTTTGAAGAAAGACACCTTATTTTTCTCAAACAGCTGGGCAAAGTGAGATAAGTTCCATCAGAAAATCCAATATGTACTTTTCCACTCTGGGTTAACTGAATGAGCCTTGTGTTTGATTCAGGGCAATTTTGGCAGTGTGGAGATGTGCAGGTATGACCCATTACAGGACAGCACAGGGGAAGTGGTAGCAGTGAAAAAACTGCAGCACAGCACAGCAGAACACCTGAGAGACTTTGAGCGGGAGATAGACATACTCAAGTCCCTCCAGCATGAGAATATCGTCAAATATAAAGGAGTCTGTTACAGCGCAGGTACAAACAGCCTTTAAAGTATTTGATTTATTTCTTTATACTGTATTCAGTCAAAAATAATTTGTCCGGTCTATTTTAGGGAGAAGAAATCTTCGTCTTATTATGGAATATCTCCCTTATGGAAGCCTGAGGGATTACCTCATCAAAAATAAAGACCACATCGATACCAGCAAACTTCTGCACTATGCCGCTCAGATTTGCAAGGTATCAAAAGTTTTAGAATAGAATAGAATAAAATAGAATAGAATGCCTTTTATTGTCACTAATCATATGTACAATTTACATCATACATACTCACAATGAGATTGAAAGCATCTCACTTCAGTGCAGACATTTAAGTACGATATTTACAACACAGTACAGAAAAAATAGGGCAAAAACATTTAAATAAAATAGTGAAAAAAAAAAAAAAAAAAAAAAAGAAAATGCAAAAAAGTCCTCTACAGCTGGTACTACACATTAGTTATCCAGGTTATTGCAAATCTTGCACATACAACCATATATACACACCCTTGAGAGTCTACATTGTAGAGGAAGATGTTTCACAGAACTCAGTTTAGCATTATTGTACAGTATTAAATGTTGCCAACCAGCTATAGCACTGTGTTAAGTATTGCACCACATGATGTTACACTGTAAATTAGGTATATTACACAGTAATAAATATTGCCCAAGTGGATATGCTACAAAAACTATTATTACACTGTAATACATATTGTCCACACTATTGCACTGTGTTAAGTAATTGCACAACGGGTGGATTGAAGGAGAGTGGGGGACAGGGATGGGGTGAGTCAGTGCATGCGAGTGCTCAAGGTGGTTATGGCCCTTGGGAAGAAGCTCTTTTTGAGTCTGTTGGTTCTTGCTTTAATGCACCTGTAACACCTTCCTGAGGGCAGCAAGTCAAAGAACTGAGCCAGGGTGGGAACTGTCCTTGATAATGTTGTTGGCTCTGCTGAGGCAGCGGGAGGTGTAGATGTCCATCAGGGAGCACACGGAATTGATTCTAAACGTTTGCTGTGATTGTCATAGCACTGTTTTGGAACTACAGCTTCTGAGGTTCTGGTTCAAGGAAAATAATTAATGTGTACACAATTTTATCTTGCAAGATGTTGTGAAATCTTGCCGCATCCCTAAAATCCTGATATGTATAGCTCATTAATCTGTACATTCCCAGGGTATGGATTACCTAGCCATGAAGCGCTACATCCACAGAGATCTGGCAACCCGAAATATCCTGGTTGAGAGTGCGATGAGAGTGAAGATTGGTGATTTTGGACTCACAAAAATGTTACCGCAAGACAAAGAGTATTACACCGTCAGAGAACCTGGTGAAAGTCCCATTTTCTGGTGAGCAAATAATGATTGATTTTGATTCATTAAAGGTGCATTGTGTAACTTTTCTGATGGAGGGTCATTCAGATGCTTTTTTTCCATGGAGATATTATTGCTTTGTCTGGAATGTTACAGTATGACATTAATCCTTTCTATCTTCATGGAAACCAAACCAGGCCAAGCTACATGTCAGATCTGTGGAGGCGACCCTGCTCACAGTCAGTATTTTGAGCTCTAAAACCACCTGTAATTGAATAAATGTAAGGTAGAGCTGTTTAATGTTCTACTGTGGAACATTCCAGGCAGAGCAGTGACATATCCATAGAAACAAGCAGGTGACGGACCCTCCACCAGAAAAGTTACACAGCGCACCTATAATATAAGATGCACTAGCTTGATGTTAAATGCTCTGTCTTGCTAGGTATGCTCCAGAATCACTGACACAAAGCAAGTTTTCTGTGGCATCAGACGTGTGGAGCTTTGGTGTAGTTCTCTATGAACTTTTTACCTACAGTGACAAGAACTGCAGTCCCCCAGTGGTATGGCATCTCTTTTATCTGTTGAACTTGTTTTAATTCATCTACAGCTCTGGAAAAAAATAAGAGACCACTGTAAAATTATCAGTTTTTCTGATTTTATGACTTATAGGTATGTGTTTGGGCAAAAGGAACATTTTTGTTTGAGTCTATAATCTACTGACAACATTTCCCCCAAATTCCAAATAAAAATATAATCGTTTAGAGCATTTATTTGGAGAAAATGGCAAATGGTCAAAATAACAAAAAAGATACATGTCTTCAGACCTCAAACAATGCAAAGAAACAAGATCAAACTCATTTTAAAACAACATAATACTAATGTTTACACTTAAGAAGAGTGCAGAAATCAATATTTGGTGCAATAACCGTTATTTTTAATCACAGCTTTCATGCGTCTTGGCATGCTCTCCATAAGTCTTTCACATTGTTTTTGGGTGACTTTATTCCACGAGAACTGAAGTAGCTCAGCTTTGTGTTTGTGTTGGAATTCAACAGACGCTGGAATGGAATGGCTGTAATACATGTAGAGATGCTGATTTTCTCTTATTTTTTTCCAGAGCTGTATTTATTTATTTATTTGATCTAAACTTGAACTATATTCTTAACAGGTATTCATGGAGAAAATGGGAAAAGAAAAGCAAGGCCAGATGATTGTGTACCATTTAATAGATTTGCTGAATAAAGACTTCAGACTGCCGGCTCCAGACAATTGCCCCAAAGAGGTCTGTAGTCGTTACATCACATATTTACTCTAACGATTATAACTACAACAACTGTCTTTCTCACTCACTCTTACAGATTCACAAAATGATGATTGAGTGCTGGAGCAATGACCCCACAAAGCGCCCTACATTTAAGACTTTAATGCACAATGTAGAAAGTGTAAGAGACAGCAATAATCATTGACTGACCTTTGGCCTTGAAGTGTGGAGAGCTTCGAGTCAGTTCGGGATTTGTGAATTTCTCTGGTTGGACAGTTTAAGCATTCTAGGAAAAGGGTGCCGAACGTGGTATGGCTTGACTAGGTATTTCATTACTTCGTCTGACAAATGTAATAAAGAAATGTGGCTAAAATAATATAGGTAGAGTGAAAACATTGTAATAGATAGTTTTAATATGTCTATCATGTCTATTTTCTTAAAAAAACAATACAAAACAAAAAAAAACTTCTTGCACAGCTCAGAAACTATAACAAGGCTATCCTTATGGTGCTTTGGTCAGTGTGAATAGATAAAAGAAAACGTTTTGCGGACTTTTCACCATTCAAAAATAGGATATTTTGTATTCAGTTAATAATTGCTTTAACAACTGTTGTGTTTCATCACACTGAAACCCATATTGAAATGTAATTTAGCTGCACGTCTATGTATTGTTGAAATGTGATGTGATTTGAAGAGTCCCTGCAAAACAGTATTGGAAAAATATGTAAATTATTTGTGGATGTTGCCATTTAAACAACATAACTTGTTTTTTAAGTTGAACATTAGTTTTGTTCATTTGTAAATTTGTTTTAAATATCAGGGATTTCAGAGATACAGTCAAGTGAATGTATGGTAGATTTTGCGAGAAAAATTGCCAAAAAGTTGAAATTTATTAAAAAGGTTTTGTAAATATAATTTTGAGATACGAGTTATATATTTGTATAAATTTAGGGTCATTATGTTATACGTTATTATCAAGGATATGCTTATTTAAGGTCCACTACCTAACTTTCCAGGTGGGGAATGTGTTACTTTATCAGAATAAACTTGTCTAGCGTTAATTCTATTGCGGATGTTTTATTGCTCAAAATACCTGGGAAAAACGTGCACTTGCTCTCCACAGATCTGATATACAACTTGACCTTATGACCCCACCTGCTTGTTTACATGAATATGGATAAGTTTAATATCACACTGTGGACAGGTCTAGGCAAATGACATCCCTATGGACACAGGCATCAGACCCTCCACTAGAAAAGTTACGCAGTGCTTACTTAAAATGTTTTGTTTGTTTTCATCTTATGGTCTTTCAGCTGTTTGAAATAGTTTGTGACACAGTAGGAATTGCATTTATTTTCAACATAATACTTTTTTTATTTTGAAAAATGACATTTATACATACAAATTTGAACAGTATTTTAGGCCATTACTGAACAAAATGCAGAACAAAATGTGTAAATACATTCTAGTACTAACTGGGTCAGGCAAACCGGCCTAGTGATCTTTTCTTTTCATGTGTAAGGGCGTTGACAGAATTACCAGGGGCGTTAATTGTTGTGACACAAATGACAGTGAGGTGTGCCAGTATGTGCTAAACACTGGCAGAGCTTTGGATACTTTTTATTGATAAGAAATACAGTTTGTGTTTAAGTAAAAAGCCAACTATGATATGATCCTTGCCATAACTTAAAAAGGCACCGTAAAGAGAACTGGTCAAACAAGTAAAGACATGAGAGTGAAGTGATGGGACACTTTATTTATCATTTCTGAGCAAATACACAAAACACAGGTGCAAAAAATGTTCATACCTTAGCGACAAAATTAAAAATTAATGTTTCTGCCCTGAAATATCTACTCTCAGATCGGTAACATGATAACCAGTGGTTAAGACTAATAACTGAAGGATTTTGTCAAAGAATAGAAAGCCTTCTCATACTAACCCATCACATCACTCATACTAAATGCAGTCACTTGTCTTCAACATAAACGTCCAATATCGTTTTTGGTGCATCCTTGGTTACAGCACATGCCTGCCACGCCTAGAGAAAAGTTCCTCTTCTTCTTATTGGACACTGGCCAATTATCTGTGAGGGAAGTCACAACTTGTTCCCCTAAAAATGAGGAGGCTTGGGGTTTCTCCAGCGGGTTGGGTTTGTTAATGAACTGCTGCTGATGTTGAGGCTGTCTCTCTCCTAAAGCACCATAAATGGCCAAGAGGTCGGCCAAAGAGAGGGACTGGGAGGTGTAGAGGGGAGTGCCAGTGTCTGTAAGCTCGGAAACATGTGCTGAGCTCTGCTGGTTATCATCGTCTGTAGCATCATGCTGGCTCTCCCACTGCTGGCTTTCTGTAAAACAATGATAATAACAGATTACAGAATGTTTTTATGACATTTTATTTATATATGTAAAAATGAAAACAAATATTGAATTAAAAAAAAAAGAATAATAAAAAAAGGGTTTTTTTTTTTTTTTTAACTCACCAAAGTCATCGTTAGTGGAGCGCCTCCAGCGGGATCCTCCACAGGTGAAGATTACTGCTCTGATGAACTCTCGGCCACACAGTTTGACCCCGTAGTCCCTCTGCATGAGCAGTCTGCTCATTAAGTCGCCCTGTCCACCACTGCACACACTGCCGACACACACCACAGCCACGGCAAGAGTCAGCCTCCACGCCATCTTCACCATCATCTACACACTGGGCTGGTGTGTGCTGCTCCTCAAATCTCAGGCTCAGGCTCCTTTGGTTTCTTTGAGAACTCCCTTTTCTACAGTTGCGGTTTTCTTAAGGTCTGAAGTCTTTGGCTTTCTGTCTTTTTTGACTTGTGAGTGACCCCCTTATATAGTCCCAAGGCTCCAGCTGATTGGTAACTCCTCACCCCCCCCATATGTACGTCAGTTTGATTAATGGTTGTGACGTAGTTCAAGTCATTTCTTTGTTGTAGTATTATTAGAATAATTTCATGTGAAACCAGAGAGAACACGCTTTAATCAAAAACCTTCTCAGTTGGTAGAGAGAAAGTAATAACAAAAATTAAGTTGTGAAGTTTAAGGTTGAAATTCCAACAAACATAATTTAATGAACAGATGGCACTAAGAACTGAGTGTAATGAAATTAACAATGAAAAATTGTCAGATTTATTGATAATATTTTCTCAACTGATGCTGCTATGATCTGCTTAGCAAAACACTGTGTCAGTAGTTTGAGATATAGTGCATTGTTCTTTTTTACATTTAGTGCATATTTGTATTCAATACATGACATTGCCAAAAAGGAGTAACAGTATAAACAAACATTATTTCTCCAAAAAGGAGGCGAGTGTGTTTTTAGCACGGCGAGCTTTCTCTATGCTCTCGAAGGTTGGAATTCCAAGAGGTAAATCCAATCGATCGCCCTCAGATGCCATGATGCTTTCAGCCTCCTCTTCAAGTGCACACAGAGAAGTTAATACACAAATTAGATAAGAAAATGTTTTGATGGTTTATTTTTTTCTTATTTTAGTGGGGGAAAGTTAGTGTCTTGTATTACAAAGGCATGACAGTCTTACCTCTCATTCGATGAATAAGTGTTCCATAGGCCATGTCCAGCTGGTAAGCAAAGATGAAACCAAGAGGAACAATGGGACCCAAGAGCGCTGGGTTTCTTTTTTTTATGGCACTGTGCATTAAAAAGAAAAAAGTACTTAATTAACAATTGTTGATTACCAATAGAAATGTAACATCACTGGGCAGCAGTAGCTCAGTGGTTAGAGCTTTTTCTCACCAAGCTAAAGGTAAACAATTAGATCCAAACTGGCTGCCTTGTTTCAGTACACCAGGGCAATGTTCCATTTGAAATGAAATATATTTAAGGTCAAGCTAACAATTCAGTGAATATGTTGTGTCAGTTTTTCTTCATTTCTCTAGTACAATACAGCTGCATTCCTGTTATAATCAGACCAATTTCAGCTCATAGATAAAATGCACTCACCCAACACAGAGGCCCATTGAGGTCACACTAAAGAAAGTGCCGAAGTATTTGAGAAACTCTCTGGACCAGGCAATCTGCACCGCCATCTGCCGCTCTCTCATCTGGTTTTGCATCATGATCTGACGCTCCAGCTAAGCAAGCAAGCACACATAAAGACATGACAGATTTGAGTTTGCTTGTTTGGCTTGTTCACCTGGCCTTTAAATAAGACTTTTATCCTTCGTTTCCTGTCTTAGAGGCTTGGGACATTGTGCATTCCAATTCCAATAGAGCCATTTGAGTGACATTTTCATTTTAAAAGCCTTTGTTCTTGAAAAGGGAACGTGTCAGAGAGGAGCTTTTATTTGAGGAAAAGGAAACTGAATCCAAGCACAAAAGTTGAAGTAAAATGCCCCAAGGCCATTAAGTATGACAATGACAAAAATGAATGGCGTTAATAGCAGCATGTCAAATAAAAGTAGACGCCACTATCTGTCATTAGAAACAATTCAGTAATGACTAAACATTCAACATAACTGAATCAATAACAAGTCATTATATTCATTACAAATTATTTTCATTGACCAAAATGCGTACTTATCTAATTAATTTTCAACTTACTGAATGCCATTTTATTCCAAACACAGAAGGAAAGTATACAAAAGAAGTATAAATCTTAATTGTACAAAATCCGGTTCTAATCATATACTTTTGACAATCTCCACTTAAAAGATGACGTATCAAAGCACAATGGTGGTAATACAAAGTAAAGTTCGAATGTTAAGTACATGACTAATTTTCCTTATATGGGAAAGACATGCCTGAATTGAAGAAAACTGAGCAGCAAGTGGGATCCACTCCGAGAGAAAGGAGTCATTGGCAGGTTTAAGTACTGTAAAAGCCATTTGCAGCAATTAAGCACTCTAAACTAACCTAACAAGTGTTCAACACCTGCTGTTAGCCTGATTGTGGAGAGTGTAATTAACTAGGCCCACTTCAAAAGCACTATGCAAATCCAGCATTTAAAGCTTATACTGTATTTTTGTTAATTAAGAAAATTATTAATTCACTGTATTTTGTAATGATTTAGAAAAAAAAAGGTAAAACAATGTTATTTGTTTAATAATACTGATTTATCTTTTTAAAATAATTGCTATCATTTTTATCTCTGCTTCGTATTACAATAAAATATCTATATTTCAACTGGCAACAAATTAATGTTTTAATTGAGATATGCAGTCTATCAATAATAATTGTTAATTTATTTGTGATTCAAGAACTTAAGCTATATAACTGGTACTTTTAACAATAAAATAAAAATGCAATACATTACATACAGCAATAGAACATTATATTTAATAGATTTGACTTGGACCATTATTGGCTGTTTCTCAACATTGAACTAATTATAAATCACAGACCATGACGGGCAAGTGGGCAGTGCATGTGATTGAATAGGTAAAAAAAAATAATTCAACTGACGTTAAAATGTATGAATCAAAAGCTTCCATCAGTGTTCACATGTTAATTGCCATTTAAATCAGATGGGGGCAGATGGGTACTATGAACAAAATAGTAAGATGAGGTTTGGTAATGACTGGTGTCACTTACTCTGACAAGTAATTATCTGTGACATCTTAATGCATGGAAAATATATCCTAAACCATTTCAAAGGGGCAGCTTTAAAGGAAAAGTAACGTTTTTTTAAACAATCTGAGCCTTCTGTCAGCAATAAAACAAGTAGTTTTACTCACCCATAGCACTTTGGTGTCAATTGGAGCAGTTTTGTAGATGTTGATGTTGTAGCTGTTGCTGTTGTAGACTTTTAGTAGATTCTAAAACGGCCTGAAACCCGATATCGCAACAGAAAAGTAAAGTTCAGAGCGGTGTTAGCTTCTTTCGGACTAGCGGTGTTTACAAAACAGCTGAGTTCACGCATGCGCACTGTCCTCTCTGATGACGTCATCAAATGAAACTATAGCTGCATATCGGGTTTCAGGCCGTTTTGGAATCCACTAAAAGTCTACCCTGACACAGCGATCTTCTGTGATTTGAAAAGTGCTAAAGTTTGTGTTATTTGGAGACCACAAAGTAATGCCCCGAGCACTCACGCTAACGGATACGGGATCATTAGTAGAACAGAACGGCTACAACATAACTTCTGCGATACTGCTCCAATTGACACCAAAGTGCTATGGGTGAGTAAAACTACTTGTTTTATTGCCGAAAGAAGGCTCAGATTGTAAAAAAACGTTACTTTTCCTTTAAGAATAAGATATTCAGTGATGTAAAAAATATCAGTGGTATACCCCCCTGTAAACAAGCACTAAAGTAGGGTTGCATCCTGATTTTAACGCATTATTTAATCTCAGTCACAGTACTTGTGAGAAAAATCACAATTACATTTTTTTTTTTTTATTCACCAATGTTTATTTTCTTAATTTGGCTGCTGTTGTTTAATGGTAGCTACAGTGTGGCAGCTGAACGGTGACCAACATTTATACAAGATTCTTGTCCTGTCTCAACCAGGCACATTAACACATCCCCATTGACCACTACAAGGCAATGAGGTTTGTCCCATATGATACTTTTGTGGTGTGATATGACTCATCTGGTTTGTTATGCTGGAATAAATGCCTGATATCATTTTAGAATTGGTTATGAATCCTCATTCATGATTTGTGCATAACCCACGTTTTTCATATGAGCAGGCCATTACACACAATGTGCTACGTAACATGTAAACTTCTTTGGGGAAGTCAGATAATGTGATTGGTGTTATGGCAGTCACACATCCCAGCTGCTGCTCAGGAGCTACGGGGCTCAGATACATCACAATTAACTGGCTCCAAAAATTAGATAAGGAAACAGTAGAAAAATAATGAGGACAATAAAACATTAATAACTGAGTAAAGCTGCAGGTCAGGTTTTCACACAAGGAAGAATGAAGACATGCATATGAAATATCTAAAATGAGTCTATCAATACTATGCCTACTATAATCTTTGTGCGTGTCTAGTTTGTGTGGTAGGATGGATACAAACACAGTACTCTACCATGCCTGCAACTGTAATATCTTAAGGCGGATGGCATATTAGTACAAGGACTTACAAAGATGATAAGTAGACTACAAAGAAACCTACCACCTACCTGTAAGCGGGAATTATGGAGCATGAACTCCTGCTGCTTTTGAAGATTTGCTTCCATAGACTTGGAGAGCAGGAACCCCATGATGTCTCAAGTCAGTCTCCTGTTGTGTTTACAAAGAGCAGAGCATTATTTCAAATGATTTTACAATGGTGTGCCATTTCTTACATTGATTCACAGAAATATGTGAAAAAGCAATAATGCCAGTGTGTCTCTATGAAGTTTATGTATAGACTACTAGACCTGCAGCGCATAGTGAATACAGCTGAGAGGATCACTAGTGCCTCTCTCCCCTCCCTCCTGGACATTTTTAACACCTCACCCACAGAGCGTCCAGCATTGTGGGTGACCCGAGCCACCCCTCACACAGCCTCTTCAGCCTCCTGCCCTCGGGGAGAAGGCACCGGAGTTTCCGGGCCCACTCCACCAGACTGTCAAATGGCTTCATCCACCAGGCTCAGGAAGCTGAACTCTCACCTTCCCCATCTCCCACTCCCCCCCATAAAAAGACATATCACTCTAGACCAGGGGTGGGCAATTATTTTTTCCATGGGGCCACATGAGAAACAGAAAATATTATGGAGGGCCGGGCCAAAATGCTTAACTCATAATTCTGTATAATATTAATTGTATTTCTTTATAAAAAGCAGTAAATAGCATTGTTATGGCACCAATGTACCTGGAGGATGTGGAGGATATTTACGTATTTGGATTTCTGATAGCTGGACATCTGTTAATTGGCCTGGGATTGTCCATGATCTATCGCATAATTTGTAAACTGGCAGCTTGTAAAGAGTCCCCTAAGCTGTCTGCCGAAATTTCGAGCCATTGTGAAGGGGTTGGAGATCTTGTGAAAGGATTACATCAGAAAGTGGGACAGGTTGAGGACCTTTTGGAAGGATTTCAACCGAAGGAAACATCTCGACGTTTGGATATCATCACGGGGATGGTGACAGAACTGTGTAAAGCCAACGCAGCGCAGTCTGTGCGCCAAGAGGAACTAATGAGATCTCTCATGAATCTTCATGGCGATATGAAGATGGGGGTCTGGCACCCGAGCTCAGTCTAAATTATTTACCTGGGTCTCTAAAAATGTATTATTCTCTCCTGTGAAAATCGGTCCCAAAACAGTTATCTGTGTTTTGACTTAGCCTCCCTGCATAAACAAGGCCAAGGCCACAGAATGTGGTTTGTTATCTGGACTCTACATAAACATAGCACACACTCTTACACTGTCACTGGAAACAGAAACAATAGTAGAAAATTCCTGTCTTTAGAAAGGTCTGATCTCTGCTCTCGGTTCAATCAACTTCATTGATTTCCAATCTGACCCCTTCCTTATGTAACCAACAAAAAAGATCACCTTATGTTATATCTCCAATTGTTTTTCTGTCATTACATGTTGTTAAATTGTCACTGATACTTGTATTGCATCTTTTCTGTTCTGCATCTCCCAGTCGGCGGCGCGCGCAAGTGCAGCGGCCCCTCCCCTAGCCCACTCTATCACTGTCCTGCCTGGTTAGTGGGGAAACGAAATTTCGAATTCATTCTATGTACATGTACATGATTGTTTTTCGACAATAAAGCAAACTATGACTATGACTATGTTTTGACAAGTATATCTTATGACTAAGCAATGAAAAAGTGAGGTTGCCATACAAAAAATGTCATAAAAAAACACTCTAAAATATAAAAGCAATACGGCTTTAGTCCATGCATGAGGTAAAATTATAAAATATGTTTATTTTGTAATTCCAAATTAGCTTAAACGGACCGGTCAGAGTCGACCAAAGGGCTGTATTTGACCCAGGAACTGTACAATGCCCAGGTCTGCTCTAGACACTTTAAAAACTGCTGCTAAGAACTACTGTTGCACATTTATTTGTATCTTTATTTTTCAATACACATTCTATTGCACATTTTACTACATCTGCAAATACGTATTTATTCTTTGCACTGCTTTTTAGATGTTGTCTTAGATAAGTTTTTGTATTGTATTTTGTAAACTGTCTTTTTTGCACTGCTTGGCCAGGGAGAAACGGAATTTCAGTTCACTGTATGTCGACATATGGCAGAATTGACAATAAAGTTGACTTTGTCCTATGTTATCAAGCAGGAATGTTTATGGAAATGGAAAATGACTTGAGACAACTTAACTTTGAGAAACCTAATTAAATAAGGATTAGAGCAAGTCATTTAATGGAGCTACACTGTATGTATGAGTAACTTTGAGAAATCTTGACGTTTTACATTTTGTTCTAACCTATAAAAATAAAAACTGTAATCTCGGCCTGTCCTACATCAAGTGAAATTTCATTGTCAAAATCCAGAACTACACAGGCAGTCCCATACAAAATAAAACAGCCAGAATAATGACGGCGGCGTCCACACCAACTTCCGGAATAAGGTAAATAATGAAACAGAACAATAAAGCAAAAAAGCAAAAATATTTTCTGTTTCTTTGCATGTACACTAGCAGGACTTAGCTTCAGGACTTGGGCTAACATTAGCTAGCTTCTGGTTAACGCTGATTCGATACAAACCAAAAATGATGATTCGCTACATACCAGGAAAATGTCAAAACAATAACCCGAAGGTGATTCAAGGACGTCTCCTGTAAACACACAGATGATACACACTTACACACACTTACACACACTTACACACACTTACACACACATTATACACGCGCACATGGGCTTCTTCGCTGAATTTGGGTGAAGTTATACGAGTGTCAAAAGTCCGTAACGCCACCTGCTTTTCTACGGGGCAATACATGATTATGGTTATTGTTCTGAGACCCGCCCATTCATATAGTGGACATTGAGTTAACCAGTCTGTCAAAATAAATAATACATAAAAATAAATAACAAAAATACTAAAATAAATAAATAAATACAAAATAAATAATACATAAAAATAAAAATAAATAAAAATAAATAAATACAAAATAAATAATACATAAAAATAAAAATAAATAAATAAAAATAAATAAATAAATACATACAAAATAAATACAAAATAAATAATACATAAAAATAAAAATAAATAAATAAATACAAAATAAATAATACATAAAAATAAAAATAAATAAATAAATAAAAATAAATAAATAAATAAATACAAAATAAATACAAAATAAATAATACATAAAAATAAAAATAAATACAAAATAAATAAGATAAGATAAGATCAACTTTATTGTCCCCAAGGGGAAATTTGTCTTGGGCTCACTGCCCGCAGCTTAAAAAACACAGTTACACTCACACATACAGTACAGACAGAAACAGAAAACAGTCGCGGCTCATTGCCAGATACATTTTCCATCTTTGATGTCCATTGTCCATTTGTGTACTGCACAACCTTACAGTGTTCTACTTATTGCACCAGCTCTATTGCACAAGTAATTATTGCACAAGCCCCATTACACAAACTGTTATTGCACAATGGTTATTGCACCATTCAATATAAAGTGACTAAGTGCTCCTTTTTTGTGCAATAAAAAATAAAGTGACTAAGTGCTCATTTTTTGTGCAAATTTGTTCAAGAGTGCAACAGAAGTGGGCACAAATGAGACTTTATATCTGTTACTCTTGAAGTTATGCGCTCGATAGCGTCTGCCTGATGGGAGCATTTCATATTCCCCAACAGGTGAGAGGGGTTCCCGACAATCTGTCTGGCCTGAGTGAGCACAGAGTCTTGAAAACATTCCTGCAGAGAAGGAATCTCTTTCCTGCCAATCACCTTCATGGCCTTATTTACCAGTTTCTCAAGTTTGGTTTTACACTGGACAGTTAAGGAACCAAACCAGGCGACCATACTGTAGCGTATGAGACTCTCCAAAACACCATTATAAAAACAAGTCATGATTTTTGTGCTCACACCAAACAGTCTCCTTAAAAAGTGGAGCCTCTGGGACAGCTTGGAACAAAGAAAATCAACATGTACATCCCATTTAAACAGACTGTCAATGTAAAGACGCAACTTGCTCTTTTTGTCTGCCCTCAATGACAACAGGGTCATGGGTTTGCAGAGCACGAGGATCAAACACCATCTCTTTAGTTTTGTTCACATTAAGAGATAAGTAATGCTCACTGCACCAAGACAGGAAAAAGCTTATCTCTTGCTGGTAGGTGGAGATACAGTCGCCCTTGTTAAGAAAACTCACAATTATTGTGTCATCAGAAAATTTTATGATTTTGTTTCCTGGCTGACTGTTCCGACAATCATTTGTGTACAGTGTGAACAAAATGGGTGAACTTGCTGCACCCTGTGGCACACCTGTACTACATTTTTTGGCTTTGGATAGCTTACCGTTTACCCTCACTTGTTGTGATCGATCTGTTAAAAGAGAATAAAACCATTTCACAAGTGCAGGGCTTACATCCAAGTCCAATATTTTTTTTTACAAGAAGATTGGGGTGTACAGTATCAAATACAGAGCTAAAATCTGCAAATAAGACCCTTGCACAAGTCCCAGGAGATTCCAGATGTTTACAGATCAGGTGCGACAGGCTGATGACTGCATCCGCTGTGCTAAGACCCTGTCTGTACGCAAACTGCAATGGGTCAAGATGAGAAGATACTTCCGATTTTAGTCTGTTTACCATTATTTTTTCAAAGCACTTCATCATGACACTTGTTAGGGCTACAGGTCTGTAGTCCTTGTTTGTGCCCTGGCAAGATGTAAAATAATACATAAAAATAAAAATAAATACTAAAATACTAAAATAAATAAATAAATAAATAAATACAAAATAAATAATACATAAAAAATAAATAAATTAAAAAATACTAAAATAAATAAATAAATAAATAAATTAACTAAATAAGAAATTAAAAGGGAGACTAAAAACTATTGTCAGAGATGTTGGTCATCAAAAAAAAAAAAAGGTTGTTAGGTTGTCAACTTCACATGGATTTAACACCAAAATGTCCCCAACGTCTATTACAGAGGAAATGTTACAACATTATGAATACAAATAAAATTAACAAAATGTAAATGCTGAGGTGTTCATTTAGCTCCAAATAGAAAATTAAAAATAATAATAATTCAGATACACTTTTTTTCTTCAGGTCCCAGGAGGATATACATCTGCATAAATATATAAATTGTAAATAATGATGGCATTAAATATAATTAGGCTTACCACTTGGTTTAATAGTTCTTTTCTTTTTCTAGTTGCATGTTCTCCCCGTGTCTGGGTGGGTATTTGCATGTTCTCCCCGTGTCTGGGTGGTTATTTGCATGTTCTCCCCGTGTCTGGGTGGGTATTTGCATGTTCTCCCCATGTTTGGATGGGTATTTGCATGTTCTCCCCGTGTCTGGGTGGGTATTTGCATGTTCTCCCCGCATCTGGGTGGGTATTTGCATGTTCTCCCCGTGTCTGGATGGGTATTTGCATGTTCTCCCTGTGTCTAGATGGGTATTTGCATGTTCTCCCCATGTCTGGGTGGGTATTTGCATGTTCTTCCTGTGTCTAGATGGGTATTTGCATGTTCTCTCCATGACTAGATGAGTATTTGCATGTTCTCTCCGTGTCTGGGTGGGTATTTGCATGTTCTCCCTGTGTCTGGGTGGGTTTCCTCCGGGCACTCCGGTTTCCCCCATCAACCCAAAGAACATCCTCCAATAGTAAAATCTTCCAGGTCTTGACCAAGCCTAAGCAGTAAGATCATGGAGATGGGTCCCTGGGCGAAGTAATGTGCTGCCCACTGCTCCTGAATAAAGGATGGGTCAAATGCAGAGGATAAATTTCCCTTTGGGGACAAATAAGTGATATAAATAAAAAAATAATTAATTAAATAAATAAATAGTTACCTAGAACGTGAGCCCTTACAGTCCATGATTCGAAGATGAGTAGCTCCATCTAGTGGCTGTTGGCTAGACAGGCTTACATCTGAAAAGGGTCGACATTAAAAGGAACTGTATGTCAGATTTAGATTTTAATATTCATAAACATGGCATATCTGTGTCGCCAGATATGAGGTATCGTGTATCAAATAGGCTATAGCTTTAACTGCTGACAAATTGTTTTTTGTTTTTTTGTTTTCATTGCATTTATATAGCGCCTTTCATGACATGCCTTTCCATCCCAAAGTGTATTCCTGATTTACTCTTAATTCCAATAACCTGGACATGTCCCAGTTAAAATGTTGTAATGTGGTGTTTTGGTGGGGCAAGTTGTCACAATCATGTTTATTGGCCTTTTTATGCTGAATTTATGCTTTTTTGCTTGTATTGTAGCATTGGGATGTACAATAATTGCTTAAGTTATGAATGTATAGTAGATGGAGGGCATCTGAAGTTCTGCCCTCAGGTTTGACTCAGAGTGACTATAAATAAACATTCTGACTAAATCCTAACATGTGAACATTATTTACTGATGTAGGTGGATGATGAATGAAACTGATGAAATGAAAGTAACTTTAACCACACTCCAGATTGGTGCACCTGGGAATCCCAGGCAGTCACAGCAGGGTAACTTGTTTGTCCCTTTAAAAACAACGCATCATAAAACTCAATCAATAATGTTCACATACAATATGAATAAGCAGATTTCTATAACAGTGTAAGCAGTAAAACAGAGTTTACGGGGTTTGGTCGGAATAGCTCCCATCACATTACTTCAATGAAACCTGTTTGTATAAACAATTAGTGTTCACGCTGAAGGTAGAAAATACAATTTAAACATTCATTTTAGTTTTAAAAAATACTGTTTAACTCTTACAACTCTGGGCATGTACAAGACAGAAAGATAGAATTAAGACCAGAATAGCCTAGCTGAGATGTTGCTCTTTTGTTTGGTGCACATTTTACATTTGTTTTGTGTTCAGTTTCAGAGATAGAGACAAGAATGACAAAAGTTTGACATCATTCCCAGTCTCAGAGATAGAGACAAGAATGACAAAAGTTTGACATTTCCAGCCTCTCCCTTTGCAGCATGCTGGGGGTTTTCTACATCTATCTCTGGTGGAATGTTCAGCAGTTAGGAGGCACAATGCACAGATGAGCAAACACTGTGGCAAAAGCTTTAATATCTAAATTTGAAAATTCAGGAAAAAAATGCAAAATGGATTTAAAACATTTTCAAGAGCCTGTGATCCATACAAGTGTTCATTCTCCCTCCTACCATCTGGGAAGCGGTACTGCAGCATGCGGTGCCACACAAATAGACTGAGAAACAGCTTCTTTCCACAAGCCATCAGGCTAATCAACACACTGAAGAAAATTCCATGAACATTCCATGAACATTTTTTGTTAATGACAACAACATTGTGGCCATGCCTGCTTGTCAAAGCCTGATCCCATCAGATCTCAGAAGCTGGCAGGGCCTGGTTAGTACTTGGATGGGAGACTACTGGGAATTCCAGGTGTGACAGTGGAGCACCAGTTGCAAAACAACTGTTATTGTGTCCTTAGGCAAGACACTTTACCCACATTGCCTAGTATGAAATTGGAGTGTGCGTGAGTGTTGGAGGTGGTCGGAGGGGCCGATGGCGCAGATTGGCAGCCTCGCTTCCCTCAGTCTGTCCCAGGGCAGCTGTGGCTACAAAAGTAGCTTACCACCACCAAGTGTGGAGTGAATGAACAATAAACTGTAAAGCGCTTTGGGTGTCATGAAAGGCGCTATATAAATGCTATGAATTATTAATTATTATTATCCAAAAAACAATCTCACGCACACTGATGTCCATGCAGCTTTCAGCACTCTTGCACTTTACAAATTGCACCTTCATTTTGCACCTTACTGCACATTTCATTCTACCTCAAATGTTCCTTCTTGTTGGAAGAGTATATGTTTACCTGTATGTCTTATGTACACTTCATGTCCATGAGTATAGCTGTGTGTGTGTGTGTGTGTGTGTGTGTGTGTATGTGTGTTTGTGTGTGTGTGTGTTTGTGTGTGTGTGTTTGTGTGTTTGTGTGTGTGTGTTTGTGTGCGCATCACTCAAATAATTTAGCCCAAGCCTTTATAGGGCCTTTATGGGTTTTCCCATCTAAACAAACAAATAACTGTAAACTAAATTGCAAGGGCTTTCCACCTTTATTTCCTTCAAAACCCCACAAACCTGTCAAAGGGAAAAGGCAGATGAACACTCAACAGTGAACATCCAGTCACATTTGCATGATGTTTGAATATGATTTGAATGCCAACAGCAAAATAAGCCTTTAGACCCCCATTTCTATCTTATGGAGTATCCTATGTTTAAAGCTCATCAGACAAACTGTTGTGCCTTTAGTCTATGGATAGCCAACCATATGGCCCCACCACGGCACCTGAGCGCCACCTTAGGGGTCGCACAAATAACATAATATAATAGGCCTATAGAGTCAATGGGCCCCAGGTTTAGATCTAAAGTGATGTCACAGGAGACCATTATGTCCACTCTGGGGCCCAGTCATTTGAACCTGCTCCATGTTTGGGGCTACTTCTGTTTCGTAATATTTACAAAACAAGTGTGTGAATCTGGGTTTGGTTTTCATTAAGGCTAGAGATATTCAGACATGAACGATCACATTATTTTTACCAGACTATGACTAAAAATAAAATGTCCAAAAATGCAGGCTAATGTCAAAAGAAAAGAAGGCTACACCCCTGAATAGTTTAGAGCAGAGGTCTTCAACAGGGGGGTCGCGACCCCTAGGGGGGTTGCGGAGGTACTGCAGGGGGGTCGCGAAATCTTTTGATTTCACTTTAAAATAATATAATTTTATATTTTATAGTGTAAAATACAGTATTAACCTGTGTATTATTTCCTTGTATTGGATGTACCATAACAGAGTAGCAATGTTTATACATGACACTAAGCTCAATTTAATATAAAACACAATTCTATGCCGTATATATATAGTAGGGGGTCCCTGGCCCAGTTCACCATCTGTTTGGGGGTCCCTGGCCTGAAAAACGTTGAAGACCCCTGGTTTAGAGCAGGGCTGTCCAAACTATGGCCTGGGGATAAACTTTCTTGTCTCTCAAAGTAAAAATTTCCTGCTAGTTTTAAATAGTATATAACTTAAGTAGCCTAATTAACCATTTTGATTTAAGACAGACCTGATATTGGGTTCTGAGTCTGAATTAAATTGTGGTGGCACTTTAAAACTTCAGAAAAAAACTACTTTTTTAACGATTCACGGTATTTACCCCTGGTTTAGAGTGAGACTGTTTCTAAATTGTCCCGATGGTCACATTTTCTATGGAACCCAGCGCGTGTAGAAGCGTGCGTCAAATTCCCGTAGAAACGCTTTTTCGTAACATTTCTCTGGAGAATAATATTACTGTACAGCCAACGAACATGTTTCATCAAGCCAAAATACAGAATATAGTTGAGAAACGCTTCCGTTCCAGTAATCACCGGGGCCCTTCCTCCTGGTGTAATTCCCCAGAGCCGCTTCATAAATGAGGAGCAGCTCGAAAAGCGCCACACGAGAGAGCAACGATCTAGGAAATTATTCATGATTATTTACTCTGTCACTATATGGTAAGGACCAAGCTCATTTTATTTTCTATTTGGTGGATGCATTTGCGCTATTTAACTAGGGTATGTTAATTAGTTATTTTGATTGCTTAATTGGCACGCTGCGTTAGTCTTGTAGTACTTTTTAGAAGCCTACTCTTTAGTACTCTTTGGTACTTTTTAGATATTAGAATGAATCGCCATGGCTATAAGGGCGAAAGGCATTTATTAGCGTATAATTTCTTAATAACACTGGTCTACACATTTTTGGACTCGTTCTGCTTCCGAGATAAAAGTGGCTAAATCTCATTTATATTGATAAGATGAACTGAAATCAATTGATAACTGTGCTGGTTAGCTAATGTATTCAAGATATGTAATGATATAATCGGCAAAAAAAACAAACAAACTCATAAATCAGTCTGTGTGTTGTATGCTACTTTTTCTTGATGTTCTTGATCTGTGCGTTGCAACACTGGAATTTCCCCACTGTGGGACTAATAAAGGCATATCTTATCTTAAATGTACTGTAATTTTAACGAACGCATTTTATCGCTTGTGTTTACAATTATTTGCACTTAATTTGACTGTTTACAACTATTGCACTTTACATTTGATATTTTACTGTTATTTTACTCTGGACGTGTGCTGCTGACCTCTTGGCCAGGTCACCCTTGTAAACGAGGTCTTGATCTCAATGGGTTTTTACCTGGTTAAATAAAGGTTAAATAAAAAATAAAAATAATAATAATATATAGATATTATATATTGATATATGTTAAAATTCTAGACATATTAAAATGAATGTATTGGAATGTGCAGACAGGCTTTCAGATAGAACTGGTTGCTTGTAGACACATTATACCTTCTGATAAACTACCGTTTTTCCCTTATTTTGCATAAATTTCCTATTTTGACCCAATACTGTATCTTGGAAACTATAGCCAATCAGCACTTCTGACTTACTTTTTCTTTATTAGTGACCTAAACCAAGAAAAATTTCACTACTTTTGTTCTGGAAGCATTTTGCTTGTAGACCAGTGTAAACTATGTATCCTCTGTGTGATTTATTGATAATAATAAGGCACTGGCTCTTAGACTGCATTAATAAAAGAAGCTTGAATTCTTTATCTGCATTTTATCCATAAATAATAGGGCATATAAAGTGCAATATGCAACTTTTCTGATGGGGAATGTCACCATCCCTTGCATCTTCATTTGTTTGAAATGTTCCACAGTATGGCATTACCTTTTTGTGTTGCATTTATCAAGTTAACAAAATTCCCTCCAGAACATTTATTCTTTCTGTGAGTGGAGTCACCACTCCACAGATCTCAGCTGTAAATGGGCTTGAGTGCATCATCTGCTTACCTCCTTAGAGATGTTCAAATGGTGTTAAACTGATCTGCTAAATAACTGTCAAAACAGTAACATCTACCAGAAAAGTTACATAGTAGTGTGTCATTAATACTAACAAATGCAAAGGAATTTCCCTACAGGACAATAAAGAACTTTTCAACTTTCTTCAACACAACACAACAACATGGTCTGAAAACAACATAATTTGTTCTTTTTTGTACACAGGTGTCCATGAATTGGGTCACATGGCTAATGCCAATAGCCTTTTCTACATTTGCTTCAGGTGAGTGGTGGGTGAATTGAAAAAAATAATATGCAATGTTTCTTAAGGTTTTGTGGCTCAGTCTGTACAGCATTTATTCCTGCACTAGATTATAATGGTGACCTCATATAAAGAGAAAATGTAATGAGTCAGTGATAGACATATTTTTGCTGACCAAATCTGTCCCATTATTTATAGTGCTCAGATATGCTGCTCTGGTCTTATAGTGATATAGAAGTGTCTTTGGACAGATCACAGGTATATAACAAATGTGCTTTTCCTGGCAGGATTATTTACTGTTAAGGTTGATAGAAGTACGTACAAGTCTGAATTCAAAGGTGATGTTGTGATGGGGTGCAGTTTCCAACCTTCGTCGTCTACGACTCTATCAAGAATCAAAGTCGTCTGGCACTGGATCTCCCCAAGGGGTGAGGTTCGGGAAGTGTACCACATGATTGATGGATTGGAACAATTAGCGACCCAGCACCAAGACTACCGGGGCAGAGCGAGACTTTTAACTGATGAGATACAGCAAGGCTGGGCAAAATTACAGGTTACAACCTGCACACACTTTACTTTATGTATTCTATAACAAAACTGACAAGTTTTTCCACTCAACAACTATCAGGAAAAATAATGTTTCTGGTATTCCCTTTGGTCTAGTCAGTGGGATAACAGACTAGTCACTTATTTCACTCCTTTTCTTCCTTTAACCCCTTGTCATACCCCTCTCCAAGTGTCATAGTTTATGTATTCACTACACCGGTCTGTTGTAATAATTATACTTGAGTTATGACCTTGCCTCAGTTCAATGCAGATATAAAATTGTTCATCTTGTCTCACTACAGGTCTCCAATCTCAGAATAAGTGACAGCGGAAAATATCAATGTTTTGTGCAAACTGAGGCTGGAGCAGATTATAAAACCTTAACTTTATCTGTATTTGGTGAGTGCACTCTAGTCTATTCTATAGTTAAATATTCTATTAGATGATTTAGACATTTTTAATAAGTTAGTTATCCAAAGTAATGCATTTTGGGACCTGCTTTAGTCTTAGTTGGATGACAAGACCATGCAGACCTATACGTTGTATCAGTCATAATAAAGTCATAATGAAATAACTTTCCTGGGTTTAGAGTTAAGTTTGCACATGTTTAAGTTTGTTAACCTGCTTCACGTTTTGACTTCTTTGAAATGATGCCCTGTGGTCCGGCTCTGAACCACTGGTGTGCTGGACCCATCACAACAAAGCGAGCATGGCCAGAAGAATACTCGAGAGTTTGTAAAAAATATTGTGAGAATTCATCTTGCTGGCCTGGTTAGAGAAAAATGTCAATTTGTCTTTGTCTTAATTTGTCTTAATCTGAAGCGTACGGAGTCCGTAAGGGCTCACAGAAAATCTTTTTTGGGGGGTGTCAATAAAGCATGTGCTCACTTTGCAAAGCGTGTCCTCGTTTTGTGAAATCGCGTAAGTCGCGCGTCCGTGTAAATAGAGCATGCGCTCGTTTACCTAAATCGTGGAGTCGTCTTACTAAAACTTTGTGCTCACGTCGTGCCCACGTTATATACCTCGTGAGCACAATTTACTAAAGTGTGGCCACGATTTTGGAAGGTCGTTATTTAAAAATAAAAATGTGCACTCACACATTTTATACATCTCGTGTGCACATTTTGAGCAAATTTAAACAAGAGCACGTTTTAGATAGACAAGGGTACGATTTCATACAGCGAGTGCACGATTTAGTAAACCAGGGTGCACGATTTATGTAAACGAGCATGCGATTTAGTAAACTGAGAGCACGCTCTACTTACACGAATGCGCGACTTAATAAAAGGAGGGCACGCTTTGCAAAGTGAGCGCACGCTTTCTTGCCACCCCTCAAAAAAATGTTTCCCTGAGCCCTCCCGGGCTCCGTAGAAGCAAAATATTTCTTATCACATAAGAGATGGTAATTTCAAATTGACCGTTTAAAACCGATATGTGGTAAGGAAAAGTCCTCTGAAAAAGTCATTTTAGACCTTTAATGCCTACACCCTAGAATACTTCTATAATCCATGGTCTCGACAGCTGAACTGCAGACTAAAGCCAGTCCCAACATATATTAGTGTGTATAGTTTATGTCAAATATGAAAATCTCTGAATTACTTTTTTCACAGCTCCATTTAAAAGCATTGATAAAAGAATCAATAAGATTTCAGAAAGAGAAGTGAGACTGATATGTCAGTCTGAAGGCTACCCACGGCCTGAAGTCACATGGCATAATGGACACCAATTTGACATCAAACCCATTACAACCACTGAAACAACAGCAGACTACCTTTTCAAAATCACTACTCAAATAAATGTGACAACGTTGGACAAAAACAACTACACATGTAATTTCACGGACATCTCAGCAACCATCCAAATTCCAGGTAAAGTAACACTAAAAAGATTGGTTATATTCTAGTTAGCACAGTCTGTGGCTTTGGTCCAGTTCTGACTGCTTATGTTGTAACTTGTGCGTGTTTTTAATCATATGGTAATGACAAATTATGGGAAATTAAACAAAAGTGAAATTTGTTTTTTTGGTTCTTTCCACTGTGCCACTGTGGTTTTTGAAAGTTGTGTAATATTGTGTGCGCGTGTGTGTGTTGTGTGTTTAACCTAGTTGTTGTTTTAACTTTTTGCAGATGATATTCCAGTACCCACTGGAAAACACACCATCCTCATTGTGATTTTGTGCTTAGCTCTGCTTCTGGTTGGCATTATTTTGATTTTTATGGCATACAAATGGCAGCAAAAAGGTAATATTCTTACACCTATTGAATACACTTACACTTATGTATGGATTTCAAGTGGGGACCATTGCCATAGCCATTAGCAATTTGAAATCTAAATATTATGTCTTTTAAAATACACAAAAGTCCTAAAAAAAAAAGTCCTTAAACTGAAAACTGAAAGCTGAAACTCAAAAACCCAACTCACTCTAAGCACATGGTTGGGTTTTACTGGTCCTTCAGGGAATGATTAATGTTTACGCTGCAGTTATTTCCTTGATAGATATTTCGCCTTCATGGGTTACCCAAGGCTACATAATTATCAACATAATGATCTAACCATTGGATTATTCCCCTTATTTAAAATACATGTGATTTGTGGGGGTATTTTGCTCATAACTATCTCTGCTAATGAGTGTTTGGAATGTGCGCATGGTGTGTGGTTGTGTGGAAGGGGAATATGACTGTGTGTAGGAAGTGTATAATATCCTGTAAGAAGTGTGACAATGTTCAATGAACAGTGTTTGAAAATCCAAACATTCAGTAGACTCATTTTGATATATTTGTTATTGATACAATGACGAAACCTTGAGAAGTTGGATTGAATTGTTCAACATAATGCTTTTATCTTGTTAGGGTTAAGATGTACCAGCTCCAGATACCTTATAGATGCTTTGGGGAGGGTCTTTGTGTTGTCTGCCGGTAAGCCACAGAATAAAATTGTGAAATGTAATGAATTTAGGAATAAACTGATGTGTCATTTGAACACAATGACTCACTTCCT